>OX183130.1:37149434-37490896 GCA_945261195.1 Cryptosula pallasiana
TGCGTCCTCTGACTTTAAACCGCCTCCATATCCGTCAGCAGTGCGAAAAATTGTTTTTCCAGTCTCTCCTTGAAATGTCACTCTTCACTCGAATTGTCTTTTTATTTTTTCAATAGTTGTAGGTGATGTTGCACATCGCTTCATCACGAAATTCAACCGTTAATGCCGGCATAACTGTCGGTATTGGTAGATCTCGAATTGCTGCTGTTGTTTCAATGGTTAGCAGAGAGGTGCTCTTGTAGGTGAGGCTAGCCAGGTCATTGCTTTTGGCATCCTGAAAGGGACTTTTTGTGTGACAAAGAAGTGTGTGGTTTTCAACATCCATCACAACTCTTCTTTTTCAGTTCGACTATTTGTCATCATCTGTAGTCTCATCATCTTGTCGTCATTTTCAAATCAATAACTTGACTTTTGGATGTTTGAGAATGTAGAGTTCTGTTTGAAGGAGGATCGCTGATGGGAGATGATGCTAAAGAAGACATTGGCTGGGATTCTGGCTCTTCAATCATCAATTTACTTTTACTACCTTGTCTTTTCATTTTAAAAAAATAAATAAACGAAACAAAAAAATGTGAGTTATTGATTCTTATTTATTTGCAATTCATTCAAAGATAGACACACAAGTTAAAATTTCTCCGCTATTGTTAAAAATTATTTATTATTTCTTACTTTAATGCATTTAATACTTTAATGTTGGTCCTTCAGTCACTGTTGCTGAAGTGGATGCTTTCTGTGTAAAAGCAATGGCTCTTAAATAACTGACAAAGCGTCAGTTGATACGAGCTGAAACCAGTGAAAAGTCTCTTGCGAAAAGCTTTTTATGACATATAAGAAATTTGATGTTTCTTTATTCACCCGAAAAAAAAAATTTTTTGCACAAACAAATCTGTATATATTATGAAGAGGTTTTCGCGCAAAAAAATGTTTTTTCTTGAACCAAACAACTGTTTTTGTCTGGAAACACAGTATTCTCTGTCTGAAGAAACCACATTTTTTGCACAAAAAAAGATTTTTTTTGTGTGAAAACCCTTTATAATATATATATAAAGGTTCTTGCACAAAAAAGCGTTTTTTTTTTGCGCGAAAGAAATCTGTATGTATTATAAAGGAGTTTTTGCTCAAAAATGAAGTTTTTCGCGCGAATAAAACAACATTCTTTGTCTGGAAAAACAACATTCTCTGTCTAAAAAAACCACATTCTTTGCGTGAAGCAGATTTCTTTTCGGGCAGAAACTTTTTATTAATTGTAAAGTTTTTTGCGCACAAGACAAATCTTATATCTTATAAAGGAGTTTCGTGCAAAAACAACATTTTTCGTTTGAATCAAGCAACATTCGTTGTCAGGAAAAAGAAAATTTTTTTTTGTCTGAAAAAAAACACATTTTTTGCGAAAAAAAAGTTTTTCCTCGCGAAAATTGTTTATAATATATATATAAAAATTTTCGTGCAAAGAAAACTGTTTTTGCTCGAACAAAACAGCATTTTTCGTTTGGAAAAAAAATATTTTTTTGTTGGAAAATAAACACTTCTTGCTCAAAAAACAACATTCTTCACACAAAACTCTTTATAATATATATGAAAGTTTCAGGGTGAAAAAAGTTTATTCGCGCTAAAATCTTTATACCTTATAAAGGGGATTTTGAGCGAAGAAAATCCTTATAAATTATAAAGAGTTTTCCCGTGAGTTTGATCATTTGCTATAGAGTTAATAGGTACAACTCTGAGTCTTTAAAAAGTGGTGTTTTTACACAAAAATCATCCACTTTAGCAATAGCTGCTGAAGAAACAAGATCCACTACAGTGTTCATTACGTAGCTACCTGCAGGATTCTTGGTGATAAGGTAAGAATTAATAAAAATATTATATAGCACTAGTTAAAAAATAAAAAGCTCGTTTAATTATTATTTTACCTCAATATTTATTACCCTTTACTAATATGTTTATTTTTTTTTAGAACGATTGATGTTGTGTAAAGGATTTTATTCCAGATATATACCACGAATACGTACAAGATAATATGATTGTTTGGCGGGAGACAGTACACCAATGGACATTTTAAGCTGTGATGTTTTGTCTTTCAAAACACATACTAAACATGAGAGCACTATGCAGAGAAGTTTCGACAATACAGTATGAGCGAAGAATGTCTCAACAAGACGATGCTGTGGAGACTTTCAAAAATATGAACAAAAACGTTTTTGAAACCATTATACAAATGTCAAATACTGTAAATACTAACAAATATTTAAAAACTTGAAAAAAGCACTTGGGATAAAGCACTTTTCCAACGATTATATCAATGGAATTGGACTGAAGGATCTTGGTACAAAATCCGATCACATGTTTATAAATACCTGCAAATAATCAAAGAAGTATGTTTTTCTGTACGTTCCTTCGAGCTTATAATAGAGATATTCCATGCTTATCTATAATGTTTCTTATATAATAAAGTTATACAATAATACAACGCTTATTTTTCATACAATACTCAAACCCCCAATCTAAATCATCATACAATAATGAAAACCATGCATCTAAATCAACATAAAAATCACAATATAAACAAACCCTACACAATAAATACTTAGCAAACATTCAAAATTATAACACCTGGTTTACACGAAAAGGTACCTCACAGGCTCTCATGGTAACTGGGGCCAACTAAGAGTACACTTGTAACCAGGAGAACCTTTTCCTTAGACTCCCTGACAAAGATCTGCTCCTCTCTTACTACTGGTCAGCCGTTTCCACCACAATTTTTTATAAAGACAACTCCACTGGAGCCAAGTTTCACAAAAGCGTATATAAGTCATCATTGACTAAAATATTTTTTATGCATGCATTTAACATCTGTTCCATGAAATAATTTTTATCGCAAGAATACCTGTGTGAACATCTATTGTTTCTATCTAACACAAATATTTATTTTATTAGGCTGAATTTTGCTGAAAAATTTTGTTTATAACTTTTAAACGCAACTGGAGCCGGAAATAAACACGGAGTGCTCTCCCTTTCGGAGGAATAACTCTATATTGAGCAGTACCAGACATCCTATGGTTACTGATATGTTTACTAATGATTACGTGCCCTATACTACAAAAGTACACGCCCTCAGGCTAGTGAGTTTATGTAATCCTTTGTACTTAGATGCAAGGGGCACTTCCACACTAGTTAATATATGTTAGCGGACACTCGAAATGTGCCACTTGGTTTCGCAGCAAATCAAATAAAAAAGTAAATAGAATAATTTGGCGGATACTGAGATACTGGCAGCTAATATTATTAAAAGTATAGTATTTACTCTTTGAAACCTGAGGTTGCTATTAATGTGTTGCTTATGATGTGAATTAGCAATGCATAATGTGAAACAAATAATTTAAAACTGAATCTGTTTTGTTATTACTTTTCTTCCTTCGTGAACGCTGAGCTGACTAAATAGCAAAAGTTCTGTTATAGACTAAACTACACTGAAGTGAAGTATGGATATTTTCAAATAAATAGCGTGTAAGCTCATTGTGAAGAAAAATGATTGATTTCATTGGTACCTGTAAAAAATAATTATTTTGGGGAACCTTTTTACGTTGTAGTTATTCAAACTATTTTAAGATTTTAATTCTAGAGTAATTATTTATAAGTTATTGGTTGTTCAAAATTTGGTTTGAAAGTTGAATGGTACAAGAAAACAGTTTATCATTAATGTTTTTTTATAATACAAGTGGTAATAAAACCACTATATTTCAGCCTTTATTTCTTTGCTTCAAATCGAAATGTTTTGATTAAAATTTTTGCAGAGCTAGGAGACATTTTGAGTTTCCAGATGAAAGCTTGTTTAAAACTTTAGTTTGTCAATTTCTTGTGCTATGAGCAGCTGAATATGAGCTTTTTTTTATAAGTTATGTGTAGCCACTCGAGCATTAGCCTCCAGAGGGTCACGTGACAAAGGCAGTTGGCCACACTTTGATTACTTCATTTAGGATCAGACTATCAAGCACAGCTAGTTACTAGTGCTATAGCTGCCTCAGTGCTTTTGGTTCGGGGAGAATAACTGTTGTTAGTAAATATTGTTCACTTGCAGCAGGGTGACACGCTGCTAACTCAATGCTGCAAGGGCTAGATAAAGCAGATTTATATTGCTAAATAGGGGCTACACTATGCAACTACGTTCAAATACTGCAACTTAAAGTAAGTTAACAAACGTAATTCGACTTTGACAGCTGAAGTTGGCGAACAAGATGTCAGAGAGAATAAACTAACACATGCTTGTGAAAAACTAGCAGATGGGAGCTTTGGTTTATCGCAGATTGGCAGCCCTAAAATCCAGCAGCAGGGCAAACTCAGAGATCAGAATCTGATCACAGACCCAGAGATAAATAGTAGATTCAACAAACAACCCAGCGGTTTGATAATCTTGTACTTGATAAGTTATATAACTTGTAGTAGATTACATTACTAGTACTTGTATCTACTTGATAAGTTATATAACTTGTAGTAAGTTACATTACTAGTACTTGTATCTACTTGATAAGTTATATAACTTGTAGTAGATTACATTACTAGTGCTTGTATCTACTAGATAAGTTATATAACTTGTAGTAAGTTACATTAATAGTGCTTGTATCTGCTTGATAAGTTATATAACTTGTAGTAGATTACATTACTAGTACTTGTATCTACTTGATAAGTTATATAACTTGTAGTAAGTTACATTACTAGTACTTGTATCTACTAGATAAGTTATATAACTTGTAGTAGATTACATTACTAGTGCTTGTATCTACTTGATAAGTTATATAACTTGTAGTAAGTTACATTACTAGTGCTTGTATCTGCTTGATAAGTTATATAACTTGTAGTAGATTACATTACTAGTACTTGTATCTACTTGATAAGTTATATAACTTGTAGTAAGTTACATTACTAGTACTTGTATCTACTAGATAAGTTATATAACTTGTAGTAGATTACATTACTAGTGCTTGTATCTACTTGATAAGTTATATAACTTGTAGTAAGTTACATTACTAGTACTTGTATCTACTAGATAAGTTATATAACTTGTAGTAGATTACATTACTAGTGCTTGTATCTACTAGATAAGTTATATAACTTGTAGTAAGTTACATTACTAGTGCTTGTATCTGCTTGATAAGTTATATAACTTGTAGTAGATTACATTACTAGTACTTGTATCTACTTGATAAGTTATATAACTTGTAGTAAGTTACATTACTAGTACTTGTATCTACTAGATAAGTTATATAACTTGTAGTAGACTACATTACTAGTGCTTGTATCTACTTGATAAGTTATATAACTTGCAGTAAGTTACATTACTAGTACTTGTATCTACTTGATAAGTTATATAACTTGTAGTAGGTTACATTACTAGTGCTTGTATCTACTTGATAAGTTATATAACTTGTAGTAGATTACATTACTAGTACTTGTATCTACTTGATAAGTTATATAACTTGTAGTAGGTTACATTACTAGTACTTGTATCTACTTGATAAGTTATATAACTTGTAGTAGGTTACATTACTAGTGCTTGTATCTACTTGATAAGTTATATAACTTGTAGTAGATTACATTACTAGTACTTGTATCTACTTGATAAGTTATATAACTTGTAGTAGGTTACATTACTAGTACTTGTATCTACTTGATAAGTTATATAACTTGTAGTAGGTTACATTACTAGTGCTTGTATCTACTTGATAAATTATATAACTTGTAGTAGGTTACATTACTAGTACTTGTATCTACTTGATAAGTTATATAACTTGTAGTAGATTACATTACTAGTGCTTGTATCTACTCGATAAGTTATATAACTTGTAGTAGACTACATTACTAGTACTTGTATCTACTTGATAAGTTATATAACTTGTAGTAGATTACATTACTAGTGCTTGTATCTACTCGATAAGTTATATAACTTGTAGTAGACTACATTACTAGTACTTGTATCTACTTGATAAGTTATATAACTTGTAGTAAGTTACATTACTAGTACTTGTATCTACTAGATAAGTTATATAACTTGTAGTAAGTTACATTACTAGTACTTGTATCTACTTGAAAGTTATATAACTTGTAGTAGGTTACATTACTAGTGCTTGTATCTACTTGATAAGTTATATAACTTGTAGTAAGTTACATTACTAGTACTTGTATCTACTAGATAAGTTATATAACTTGTAGTAGATTACATTACTAGTGCTTGTATCTACTCGATAAGTTATATAACTTGTAGTAGATTGCATTACTAGTACTTGTATCTACTTGATAAGTTATATAACTTGTAGTAAGTTACATTACTAGTACTTGTATCTACTAGATAAGTTATATAACTTGTAGTAAGTTACATTACTAGTACTTGTATCTACTTGAAAGTTATATAACTTGTAGTAGGTTACATTACTAGTGCTTGTATCTACTTGATAAGTTATATAACTTGTAGTAAGTTACATTACTAGTACTTGTATCTACTAGATAAGTTATATAACTTGTGGTAGGTTACATTACTAGTACTTGTATCTACTTGATAAGTTATATAACTTGTAGTAGGTTACATTACTAGTACTTGTATATACTTGATAAGTTATATAACTTGTAGTAGATTACATTACTAGTGCTTGTATCTACTTGATAAGTTATATAACTTGTAGTAGATTACATTACTAATACTTGTATCTCCTCATTCATACCACCAACTGTATATAATTTCAGCTGCTGACAGGGTATCCACAAATAAAGAGATCATGTCAATTCCTGACATGAAGCTATTCTGGGAGGAAATGACAAAAAAGTTGGATGAAGTGGAAAAAATGAAACCCAAAGTGAAGACTTCAACCAACATCTACAGACAAGAGGAAACAAATAAAAATGAGTTAGACACCAACTACAAAGACAGATCTACCGGTAAGAATATATCCAGTAGTTATTGAACAAACACATATCTACTGGTTAATTGTAGCACCTGTTTGTATACTTCACCTGTTTGTATACTTCATATGTTTGTATAATTCACCTGTTTGTATACTTCACCTGGTTGTATAATTCACCTGTTTGTATACTTCACCTGTGTGTATTCTTCCCCTGTTTGTATACTTCACCTGTTTGTTTACTTCATATGTTTGTATACTTCACCTGTTTGTATACTTCATCTATTTGTATCTTCTAGTGAAGGAACTAGAAAAGAAAGTATGGAGGTGCAAGAAATGTGGAAGTCCTGAGGTTGAATTGGTTGATGAGGAGGAAGATTAAGTTCTAAAACTTTCACCTTCAAACAAATGCTGATGGCAGAAAACATTCATCTTGTATTATATATACATGTATACTGGTCTGTGGTTTATTTCATTTAGCTGTTCAGTGATGACAAAACCAAAAATTTTGTTCATTAACTTATTCAAAGTTTATCAATGTGATTTTGGTGTAACTGATAAAGTTGAATATTTATTGGGTCATTTTACTGTAACAGGTTCTATTATCACTTTTATTCAGAGTTTTTCTTGCAAGTTTTCAAGTTTCTTATTTCAAATTCACACTCACCCCTAACTCTACTTATAGACTGACAACTCAGTAATGCTCACTGAGGCTTTATTATAACCTATTTCACTTTCTACTAGGTATTGTGGTTTATATATTTGGTCATGGGCGCTCAGAAAATTGTAGATTTCTACCAACTGCTGATTTAAAAGAAACAGCTCCAATTGTTTTTTTTTTCTGACTTAGTTTTTGATTTTACCTATACATAATTAACCTGCAGTCGATTGCTGTTGCTAGTAACTAGATACATTCTTTGTGATACATTGTTTTAGCCTGATTGATTGTTATGTAATAAAATAGATATTAGTGTAACCAAAAATAATCATACCTGTATTGGGATAGTTTGACATGTGACCTTCATGGAGGTTGCTGGTTAGTTTTACAGAGACAACTAGTTATGAATGGGACCAATACGCTGAATATCTAGGTTAAACAAACAAGTCCAGATGTAATTCTGTTTATGGTAGCAAACATTATACAACTTAACCCTTCTGATCAATCTTTGACCATAGCAGATCAAAATACAACATTAATTGCACATGCCACTAGTATGAACAATCTACAGATTGACTAGTTTGTGATGTGGTACTCAGTTTTAGAATGTCAACTCTCATGTGCTGACTGTACATTTCAGGGTTGTGTGTTCTTAGTATTGGAGGTACAACTCCTACTTTATGGTAGCCAATGGAGATCCAGTCTGTAGTTTCAATTTGTAGAGGCAACCGGAAGCAGTTCTGTCACTAACACAACTTACCATTAGAAATCACGACTTACTTGACTTTTATCCTGATTCGAGAAATTTTAAGCAGCTGATATGACAAAACGATGTGGTCAGAAAAGCCTTTAATTTTGTTTGTCAAAAGTTCTTTTGGTTAATTCACTTTAAAAAAAGTAATTGAATAATGATGCTCATTGATACTACGCGGTAGAGCAATAGTTTTGTATTTTGGGCTTGATTAAGTTTGCCAACGTGAATCAATTACAGTGCGCCCTTGTAGTTTACCTCAACATTGACGATATATTATGACAGTTGATCTACTCGGCGCATCGGCAGTATTATAAACTCCATCCCCATCTACTACTCATGAATCCTTGGTTGTGGATTTCATAACTCTAGTAACTGACTAGCAATAATAATAACAAACTCTTATGACTATCACCAAGTGTACCAAACATGTGGTGTGCGCTGTGATATGTGACTAATAAATGGCAATTGTTTACTTTTGCTTTATTTTTTAATTTTCCAGGTAATTGAATAATAGCTTTGTTGATTTTATTATTAATTATAAATAATCATAAGTATTACAATTATTATTAATTGAAATAAACAAATTAATTATCTTCCTAAGGTTGTTGAATGAAGTTCTTAATTTTCTAATCACAAGTTGTATCAAACTTGTGCTTGAATGAAAGTTACTCAAAACTGAAATAAAATAAATAGCGTTAATTCCTGATGACAACACAAAAAATTAAATGAAATTAAAAGTACTCGTAAAAAATGATCATTTGGGCAAGTTATCATTCCGTATTGTGCCAAAACACTAAGTGAGCTATAAGTAACACCGAAGCTTGTGCCATTACAATATATTAGTGAGAGGATAACTCTAAATTAAGGAAAATGGTCAAATTGGTGGACTTTTGAAAATCTTATTAGTATTGTAGTAAAATGGCAACGAAACTTCGGCTGTATCGAATTAGCACACCCTGGTGAGCGCCTAAAATCCGCCGGGTGCACATTAATTTATAACCACCTCGCTGTCAGGTGCTGCCATACAAATATAAATATTGGCCTTGGCTTAGTTTTTTTTGGCACAACAACACAATAAGTTTTCCTACACTTTCACATTCAGTCTTAGAGGTTACGATGATTGCAGTATAGGAAACGGTAGGCTTTAAAACACTTAGCATAACTTGATTGCCAAAATTATTCATGCTTTTGGTTATCTGGGATATAAATGAAAGTGAAGAAAGTTTTATTCCGCTCAATGACCCTGTAGGATGAAAACAATGTGTAAGCTTTTAATACATTATTATTCTTTCATCAGTTGCTTTTGTCACATTTTTGTTTCATTTACAATTTAGTAATCCATTGATATTTCAGCAATCAACATTTATCATCCCAAATTTATCATCCTCATTTTCATTACATTGAAAAATGGTTAATTGGCACAGATTGATAGTAGTGACTGTTATAGTTTATGCGCAACACTCCAGAAGTAGATGGGCTGGGCTTGTTTGATATAAAAGCCATGGAACCGATATTCTGTGAACTCCTAATATGTGTCTTATATACTTATTTGCTAGCCTGATGAACTGAAAATACTGCTAATAGAATTTACTGGCTTTTGTCCCTACCTACTGTATATATCAATGAGTGCTACGATAAAATAGAAGGTGTATGGTTCCAAGGCTATTGGTACAAGTGCTGTGTATTATAGTCTAACCCTTTATCCACTAGCGCAATTAGAGCTCCATGTAAACAGTAGACAAATGGTGTACAAGTTTACCTGGAAGCGTGCAGCAGTCAGCTGAGGTAAAGCAATGATTAGGCAGCAGGGTGTTACAGATATGATGGTAGTCAACAACCACTGCTGCTGTAACTGATTGGATTTCACGGCCCAGCATAAACAGCTGAGTTTATTCAGACAGCATTCAATAAATTACTCTCTGACATTTCATTCGCTGTTGCACAGATTTAAACAGTCTTTAACCATCAAGGTACATTCCTATTGGTCAATAACAAACCATGTGATGTAAATAAAAACTGACAGTTCACATTACTAGGTGAACTTACTTACTGTAATACTTTCTTTCCATCTCACTAACACTACAAAAATCTTTCTCTGAGACGCAGAGGATATTAAATATTATTTTATTTAACTTTCATTACTTCTTTTGAGAAAATGTAAATTTTATGTCAAAAATTAAATAGAATCTAACTGTCACAATCCACCCATTATGCATTTAAACCAACATCTATTACAAAACAAATAAAAACCATTTTTCAAGGCAGTTTAAATCCTATTTTTGTTGAGCCACGCCTTTCATCTTGCTGGTTGATGTTTTTCTATAAACCTGCAATGAGTTTCTTGCTGAATACAAGCTATCCCCTAGAAGCTGTATATGCTAACTTACTAAAAAGTAGTGTTATAGAAGTTGTCTTCTCTAAGATGGAAAACTCCAGGTTTATTTTAGTGTTTTTCTTCCAAAATAGAAAAATGCAGGTTTCATCGAATCTCACACATATATGTATTTTACAATGACGGATGGTAACTTAATTTACGGTTCATTTTGAAACAGCTTTGTTTAGAAAAGTAAATCATTTTCCTAATTTTACCATTCTACAGTCTCATTGATACTACATACATGTATGTATATATATATATTTTTTGTTGGATACTTTTGTAGAAAGTAATTGTATGATTAAAATACACCTTGAAAATGGCACGCTAGTCATTTAGTATAATTATTGCCATACGCTGATGTTACTATGTCAACAGTAGTTGTCTTCTCAATAAAAGCAAAATTCTACCCTATACCCATTGCAGGCTCACTGTCAATGAAATCTCATAATGCGTGGGACTGGTTGGTGTTGAGAGTGACAAAAAAGAATTTGTTGTTTATCTATTGCTATGAACTAATGGCTACCATGTATGTGCACCTTGTATGATGATGACAAGAGATCTTCAATTCGGCTAGGAGCAAAGTCTCACAACCTAAACACAATTCTTAGCAAAAAAGGCCCACATGAACAGAGGCTGGTTTTGCCAACTTTTAAGGATGCTGAGGCTATGTCAGGAGATGCCCGTAGAAAGTCCAGAAAGTGTTCTGCATGAGCCATGATGAGAATTTGGCGAGCTGAACTAAACAAATGGCAAAAATTTGGTGACTCTTTTTCGTGCTTTCTGTAACTGAATGTTCACCCATTGGCGGAGATTATAAGATAACATACTTGTAGTAATACAATAAGGCTTTTAAGTGCATTCCAGCTTACTTGCTGTAACAACATTGTAGCCTGAGTGCCTCTCTTTATGTATGAGTCCTCCTTCTATATTTCATGAGACGCCTAAGCTCAAAGCATTGAGTGAACATTGTTGGAGTTGTCTTCTGCCCAACAATTATGGGAAAAAACTATCGTAAAACAGCCTCAAAGCTGCATTGACTGCTGTTTATCTATTGAAGAACAATGTACTACGTGATTAATAATTGTTTTAGATATCAAAACCTTACAGTTCTGTTTGGTGAATGTTCTCTTGAATACAATACAAAGACATTTCAGGTAAGAAACTGGTAGCAATCTGTCTATACAGATTATGGTCCTTGAACTTGTCAATAAACTAAATAACCATATACTTCATATAAATCAACTGTACAGTATATATAAAAGCAAATATTAGCACCATGGTTGCAAAAATCTGACGCTTATGCCAAAAAAACAATTCAGTTTGTATGTAGAGTGAAATCTTGGACTACCCAGCAAACAAAACAAAAATCGAAGTGTTAATGAGCAGCTACTCCGTTCAATTTAACTAAACTTTTCTAAAGCTACAATGTTAGACTATTTTTTGTCACATTTTTTTATTCATCTGATGAAGAATTTGATGAAGAATCTGATCCCGAAGATCCTACAGAGTTTTGTTTTCTCCGCCTGCGTCGCTGTTTTCTCAGTCTTTTCCTTAAAGCTCTCATATTAACTCGATGTTGTTTGTCATCATCCAAACTGTAGCCTAGCCTGGGATCTCCGGTGTTAGCATTTCCTTCACTGTTCTCTATAATAGCCCGTGGTGGTGGGGATACAGATGGTGTTGCAGTTGATTGTTTGGTAGTAGCTGTAGAACTGGATGTGGTTACTGCAGCTGTAGTAGTTACTGTTGTTGTAGCATTGCTTGTTGTTACAGCAGAAATTGTTGTAGATGTAGTGTTAGAAGATGTGGTTGTGTTAGAAAACGTGAGGGCGAGTGTTTCCCCCAGAATACCTGTTGTTGTTACCGGCAATTGTGTGGTGGTATTGCTAGCATCTGTGGGTGTAGACAGTGTTGTAGTGCGCTGTACAGATGTTGTATTTGCTACAATAGCACTTCTGGTGGTATTAGCATCTATTTTTGTGTCAACTGTGGAAGTCTGCTGAACTTGTGAAGGTGCAGACGGCTTTGTCAATGTTGTTGAACCAGTAATGTTTGAGGACACAAGATTGGTAGAAAACGATACATCACCGGTTGTTGTGATTATTTGTGGTGAATCCGTGGAGGTGTTATTGGAAGATAGAGTGCTGCCGATGCTGTTTGAGTCTGCAGCACCACTCTCAGTGACATTATTTCTAGTGGTGGTGGAAGTAGTAGTAGTTGTAGTACTAGGAGTTGTAGTAGTACTAGTGGTAGTGGTGTTTATAGGATCTGAAAAAGTAGAAAAGTGGAGGAGGTTATAAAATATTTTAGCAACAGTTGAATAAGTTTTATGTACTCATCTTGACAGCAGTAGTAACAAAAAGACAGGTACTAAAGCTGCATCCCACTCCTAGTAATATCTCTACAGTGGCATTATTCAAGCCAGCAGCTTCAAAGATGTTGTTAAAAATAGCAATGTTTGAGGTTTAGTGCAGCTTTTTCTTCTTACAAATAATGTTATAATAAATTTTTCATATCACCTCATAAAGGAGTTAGCTAGCAGTTAATAGGCAATAATAAATGAATCAATGATATTGCATAATAATAATTACGTACGTTGACAGAGGTGTTTTCTGAAGCTGTCCCAAATAATCATGTATTCAAATGCAATAGAAAATAATAAATGACGGAACTTTCTTTACCACACAAAAAATGATCAAAATAGGTTAAAGAATTCAGTTTTACCAAAAAATTAATACTTACTTCTTGGAACAAAAATATCACCAACGTAAGTGTCATTGAATGTGTCCCAAATTACATCTTTTAGTCCACCAAAGTTGCCATTGTTCAACATCACAGAGAATGCAGTACCAAAATTACGTATCCAGTAGTCATTATCTCCAGCAAATCGTTCAACCTGAGAGAAATACCAGATGGTTTAAAAAAAGGTTTAGGGGGATGCAATAGCTGACAACTCCAGTCTATTCATATCAATTGCCAACCAGTTATCTCCTTACCGCTTCATATGTGTCACTTTTGGGACAGTTAACTATCGGGTTATTGTTGCAGTCACCAAATCCAGTTCCAAGATCAAATCCCATGAAAAAGTCGCTGTCTAGCATAATATTCTTGCCTGTCACTCCCTGAGACCAGGTGCTACTAGCAGGGCTAAAACAAAGGCAAGCCTATTAAACATAGTGAACAGTTAGAGCTGGTTGCTACGACTACCAAGATAGATGCTTTAAGTTATTAAGCCATATTGCCAAAACCTGAGAAAAAGTTGAAACGCAAAGCTTGTATGCCATGCCACGATTCTAGCAACTAGCTTAGTGAAGACAAAACACCAAGCATCTAGTAATGAAGATACCACCCACTTTGCCAGGTTGGTGTGAAGGTCACGCAGTAAAGCTTTAACTGATAACCATAATGAAGCTATAACATATTGCAGCACCTGTGACTGTCTCAACTAGCAACGGTTGAATCGTCACGTATGCGTCACCTCTTGACGTGGTTTTATTGGCAAATGTTAAAAAATATCTAATTTTGGTCGGCAATTAATCGAGTGTCAGAAGAATGAATATTTCATAAATCATTGAGTTTTACATCATTCCTAACTGTAACATGTTTTTATGAGATAAACATTTCAAGATGAGTAAGACATTTGAAAAACAGTATCAGTGGTATTCAAGATTGGGAAAAGCAACTGTTACTAAGAAAGATAACTGATGAAAGGCAGTAGAGTTACTAGCTACTGCATACACATACAAGCTCATCATGGAGCAGTTAGATAGCGCGATTGGTCATGCATCGAGAGAACACAGGTTCGATCTCGTTCAATAACAAAAAAAGCCATCTTTCAAGAACAGCTTCTTTGCTCGCATCATTAACTTGTCCTGGTTAGCTATAATTAACGATTAGCAATAAATAATAACATATGTAGTCCTTACCCCTGTCTCACTCCTTTCCTCCAAGCTAATGTTGAGTTTATCATATCTTTATAATACTGGTTGTCAAACCTCGACTCGTTAGTTACCCAACTAGCTCCATTAGCGTGATGCTTACCAAGGGTGTGAGCGCCTGAAGAGAAAAACAAACCAATAAACTAAATAATAGCCATAAACACATTCCTTGGAGGGTTGGGTTGTTTCCCCGTAAGAATTATTGCCAGCTTTTAGAAAGATTAAAGTTGGTTTTATTTTTATAAGTTAGTTGGGAGAACAACTATAATCTTCAGGGGTTGAAAATTGGAGATCTACTAGCAACATTTAAGTACGTGACTTTCGGCGTGTGAATCATCTCTCTGCTCAATAACCGCAACAACAGGATCGAGATCGAGGGAAGGCAGACTAGAGAAAATAATGGCATATTTTTATTATGGATCACTTAATGCAAACCGAGAGATTATCTCTTCTCTTTAGTCTCAAGCAGACTCAATTAAATGATGCTGAAGGAAAGATCAGTAGGATGTCTCTATAACCACACACCTGACTAGCAAGCTCATTGCTCAACCATGAAACAAAGGATGGTGGAGTACAAAGACTTAGTCTTTCTAAAAGTGATTTAATAATATAAATGGAATGAGATGAACCATCAATGACTAATTATTCATGCCATGGACTAGCACATTTCTGTCACATAACACAAGATTTTTGTTGATTGGTACTGATAAAAAACAGCTGGCATAAACTTTCCTACCCATGAGTGCCGTGATCTCTAGCAGATTCATTCGGAATGTGCGTCTGATAGTTTCTCGAGGATCATTATTTGGACCAGGAATTCGACGAAATAGCAGAGTTTCATTGACGCAGTCTTTGCGGCCAAACTTGAAGGTCATAGGAGGCTTACATATTCGGCCAGTGCATGCTATAAAACACATCATATGCACAGCGATAAATAGCGGATTAAGGTTAAATGCATTCTAGAAGTACTTGTTGAATTGTTTTTTTTTAATTATTCCATTAAAATGATAATTGATGCATTTCATAAATTTTTAAAAAAAAGTTCTTCTATGGGAAAGTATCTGAGTGGCTTTGACTAGTTTTGTTGACCAAGATGACATCGAGCATTGCAGCAATGTTATGACTGTCATATAACATATATTTGCGATTAATAATAAATACGCAATAAATAATAACGATAATAATATAAGATTTTGCAGCACCATTAACCGGATCAGCCTCTTGGACAGCAGTACAGGAGTTTGCTGCCAGGAATTGATAGACGCATTATCCAGTTATTTAGCTTGATTTAGCACTAAACATCTAGAATCAACGAAAGATGAAAAGCGACAGTTACTAGCCTGGTGGCCGGTGCATTTTCATCTCTGCTTTATAATAAAGCCGGTAATAAAGAGATGCCTTTTGAGATATTGAAAGGATAATCCAACGTATGCTTATTTCCACATGCGCACCAGTGGAAATATCAACTATGAAAAATTATTCTCTGTGTTTTGTACCTATTACAGGAGAAAGCTTGCTGCAATGATTGATTCAGGAGATTTGCCAGCTTGGATTAGGCCTGCCCGTGCTATGAAGCTTATGTAGGGAATGTTGGTTGTCAGCCACGATGAATTACTTACGAGTAAGTTCTGCTGCATACTCTACGGCGGTGATTCCAGCAAGGGCATACCAGTCGGCTCGAGACATAATCGGAACTATAAATTCTTGATACATTAGATCCAGAGGTTCCTTGTAGAAGCCCAAGCCTAAAACAGACATTTTGGATACTTCTGACTAGTAATAAGATGGGTAGCTACTTAATTCAAGTGTAAAATATCTGCAACCATTTCTTATTTATTCTAGAAGCTCCTGTTTGCCACTAACCCAAGTGGGTGTTTTTAGGAATCGTTCGGTAGCTACCAACACATCTTTTGTGAGTATCAACACGCCATGGGTTGCCAATAAATACTTTTACGAACATAGTTTTGCAATTAGTATATAGCTTTAGAAAGTGGTAACACATCAAAGAACAGGAAAGACAACTACCTGCATTTGAAGGATTACGCAGGTTAACGCATCCATCACATCCACCAACGCAATCATGAAATGCCAGTCTAATGAATCCAGCATTAAAGGTGTGAGTGTCATTTTCTGTGCGGTTATCAACGAGCCATCTAATGAGAGCCTGAGCTCTCAACATGTCTGAGCGATTAAGGGGTGGGAACTCCTGGCTAGGTGCTTGAGTGGTCTGACTGGACACCAAGAAAGCCCAGGAGAGGACTATGGCTGCGGCACTGAGGAGGTTGATCTATAATAGCAGATAGATATCAAGTACAGGCATTGCTTCTGAATACATCTGGTTATCTGAGGGTATCGGCAGCTTTGATTTGATAAAATGACAATCCAGCTAACTGTCAAACTCGACAAAAAACTGACATTGTTTTGTGCAATCTTTCCATCTAAAGTGAAAAGGCAAAGTGGGAAGCAAGATCAAAGAAATTTTGTTAGAAAGTATGCACGATGGCATAAACCACTATCAGATATCGCTGCATGCTAATCAATACAATAGAGCTGAAGACGGAACAAGATAATGTAGGAGAAGTGGCAAGTGGTTAACCCTATGACCAGTGTTAATGAATTTCAATCACAATGATTGCCAAAGATTTCATAAACCATCTATTGTTCCGAGGTTATCAGCAAGTCCGCGTGATGTGTCAAGTGGTGTACCTAGAATTTGTAGGATACGGACCAGGATTAACAGATTAATCTGTTGTATTATTAAAATCTTCAGAGGATTATATCTAATACATAGAGAAGCTCCATAGAACAAGGCATGACGGCTGTAGCTTTAACACTCTAGCTAATATAACCTCAGCTGTTATCTATGACTCTAAGATCAACCATAGAAACTGTATGGCACTAAGAAGTACTTTAAAATCATAGATTAATACAAAGTTACATAGAGATTAACAGATTAACTGAAGAGTGATGTAAATCGAAGGAAACCTGATTTTATATAATGAAAATAATCAAAAAAAGTTCAACAATTAGAAAATACACTGAACATAAAACACATTTTTAAATACATTGATATACAAATCTCAACATTTATCTGTAAGATACACAGAAATTTAAATAGCATGAAGTATTACCTTGTATTGATCCATTTCAGAGATATATGTAATTCTATTGTATGTGTACTTTAGAGTCCAGCTCTCTGTTGTGAAACTTATTTTTGTGATATGAAACCTTTTCCTTTGTCGTCATCTACAACAATGGATAAGAGATCGGCAACCTTGCCTATTAAATGCGACCTGAGAAATTCAATGTTGCCATGGCAACAAGCAAAGGGAAACAACGCGTGACAGAACATTCCAGCTAATAGATGGTCCGTGCGAAATTAAAGAAGCAATATTTAGGCTTTCCTTGCCCAAAAATTTAATGTGATTAATTTGAAAGGAAGCAGATGTGACTCAATTTTCTTTGTGCTGTTCTTTAAAGTTAGTAAGTTACTAGCAATGGTCCATGATGGTGGTAGCTATAATTAGATACGAGTTAATGAGTAACCACATATTTACACGCCTAGCTATCAACGCTATGACTCTCAGACGTCAGTGCATACAGATGAGTTGATGGTGAAACATTCTGTGTGCCAGTAATGTACCGCACACCATCTCTTTCTGTCACAGGAAGTACATAATCAGACATTTGGCACATTATTTTCTAGTAAACATTTGTTTATCTGTGGTTATGCCTAACTCAATTCATTACGGAATCTTCCGGTTGCTCTGCTCCAGTAGAGCCATAACAATGGTGATTGTCCATGGAGGCCAAAAAGAGAGCATCTAAGTTATTAGCCTAATCTTAGCTGGGAACATGTCAGGGTGGGGTGGTGGATCTCCCGAAGCTTTCACATTAAGGAATACGACAAACCGAGGCAATATGGAGAACTAAACCATGTCAACCATTTTTACCAATTTTCGCATTTTGAGTCAAAAAAGTTGCAATAATTATCCGTTCCCACGAGTTACCAGACATTGTTTGTAGAAGAGTTCATTCATAAGAAAGACGTCTAATCCTTGTTTGTTTTTTGTTGTTTTGGTTTATAAATACATTCAGGCTATCTATTTGCAGGATCTTAATCAATTATTTTTGGCAGCTTAAAAAAAAGATTTTTGGAGCTAAAGACGAATGAGAGGAAATGAATAGACTATATATGTTGGAGTTGCTTTACCAAAAGGCAATAGCAGAAGATGACCCGATCACAAAAAAATAGTTTATACAAATCAGTTTCTCCACATGAACTCGGCAAAGTGCCCCGCAGCGGACAACAATTGGCACAGTTTGATTGGCTTACCCAGCTCGAGGAAAGAGTCTGTAGCTATGACATCACACAGTACTGAGCAATCTTTAATGCCTAATGTTCATACAGCTATCGATTGTGCTAGCGATTTCCCATAGCGATAGAAAAAATCCCTCCCCTAAATTGAGCAAATTTTCACTACTACCCGTTCTTTAGCGATTCTGGTCAAACTCGCTATTACAAGGCGTAGCGCAGAACTTAATATATGACCATTGATAGATCGGAGCTCCGCAGATGACTAGACACTATTGGAAACAAGGATGAAGCATTTGCGCGTTGAGATTGGCTGATCAAGGAATCTGCTGGCAATTTTTTGATCTCGATCAAAACCTGGCGATAACCTCAAATAAAATGCTAACGATTGCTTTTAATTTTGCCGGAAACGTAAGCTGCAAAATCACGCGCTAAGGAAATCGCTTAGTAATCGCTATATGTACATGCGGTTTAAGAGAATATGGGCATATTCTATCTTATAGATCACACATTTCTAAAAGGCTTCATAATTTTAAGTCATTTGACATAACTAAACCTGCCTTGCGACTGTGACAGGTTTGTACTGTGAAAGCTAGGCCCTGTGTGTAATGCTATCATGGATAAAGGATAACATGATTGCCAGCAGCGCCCTCACAATATACCGATTGTCACAATTGGAATGGAGCCGTTTATGGGAGACGCCGTGACCAGTGACCCCTTACAAGGTCACTAGCCATGATAGTAAAATGGTATGCAGTATCCGGTACGGATATTGCGACATGTCAAAACAGCATTTAGTTGTGTTCTCATTAGAAAAGACAATAACACAAGTTTACATCTGAAATATGATGCATTTCCGGAATGTACAAAACTTTGGCCCGCAACTATACCATATGTCACGACTCCATTGTGTAAGTCGCGATTACAGTTAATATTTCGCACTCAAAATTGGACACACAATCCTGTTATACCTCGTCCATGATAGCTATGCATTCACTAAACACAAATTTGTCAGGTAGCTGACGTTATCCAATCTTTAAATAAGCCCCAGTGAATGTCATTTTTTTCTGTAAACGTTAAGTTCTATTGAAACAATTAAACTCAGAGCACAAGATAACCATTAAAGAAACCGCTAATTTCACGCTCAAGGTTTTCTCAAACTATTTCTGAATGCAATAAATAATCATTTGGCGTTGATGATGAATTCTAACATCGAGCAAAAAATGTCCCACAAAAATCTAACATGACTCCTTTTTGATGTAAGAGCGCATTAAGTAGCAACTATACTTAGAGGGAGTGGCAGGAGATAAGTGCTATCTACACTTTGGACTTAGAGATGCCATAATATTGTACTCTTTCAAGATTACTTCAGATTAAACATAATCCAAAAAGTATTGCAATAAAACAAGTAACTATCAAAATAGTGACATAATCCACTCACAAGGTTTTTTAAATCTTTTAATTCAGAAAGTTTTTCATTAGTTGAGTTAAAAGAAATGGTTTGCACTTATATTATAGTTGGCTGTAGCACAGTTCAGCTGGAAGCTTTACATTAGCAGAGTTTCTTTATTTTTTGCTCATTTCCTTTAAAAAAAAATAACCATTCTAACATGCACAGTTTTTAATTTTTGGTTACGCGATAATAAAAAAGTTGGATGAAACAAAACTTTAATTTGGAGTTTTTTGTCCACCATGTAGGTAATAGTGCGATGTATTTAGTTTTGTAGCGCAAAAAAAATGGTTCATGATTCATTTTCCTAAATCCATTATCAAAACTTGTGATAGAAGTAACCAACTAGTTTTTACTTTTGTCAATCTGTGTTTAGGAAGAAAGAGACTAGCTACTTGGAGAATCTTAATCAATTGTTTTTGAAAGCTTTAAGTAACATTATTGGAGTTGTCTTTCTGTGTTATGGCACAGAGCGGCAGTAGCAGAAGATATCCATCGCCTCCAGAAATAGTCGCAGAGGTAGTGTAGGCTGTCTACATAAATTAGGCGAAATCCCTCAATGCGCAATAATTTGAGCGAGTTTCACTTGGGACAGTTTGATTGGCTGACTCTGCGGCGAAGAATGTGCCTGTAACTATGACCTCACACAGTGCTTGGCAATGTTTAAAAGAAGAACTTCGGAATGTCATTCATTTTCCCAATTATTGGTGCAGAAAATTGGAGGGACTTTTCTCTGCAAGTGAATTTTTTTGTCATTTTGTCACTTTTTGAAAAAATATTTCAGACATAAGCAGGTTGAATGTTTTCCAAAGCAGCATACAGTAGTAGGGCTTTACAGCTGGAAATAGTTTAAAAAATATGGACAATGAGGCTGTGTATTGTAATAAAATTGATAACCTGAGTTATCAGCCATATCATAGCAATAGAATGTGCAGTCTTACAATATAATCTAACAAAGACATTGGTGAATTTTGTAAATGGCATATCAAGCAAGTGTCACAAAACTCACCGCTATAAAAAATATCAAAGAGAGCACAACTCCACAAATTCATACAGTACCTCAACTTCCAATAGAGATAAATACTGGCAGTGTTTGTGATCATGTAAGCATTTAAGGACTATTCTATAAAATGCTAAGTGATGCTTTGAATATTTATGCTTCATTTTTATTTCAAAGTATTCAGTATTGTTGTAGGTATCTTGCTATTGTAGGAGTTGTGAGCTCCGTACAATTGTGAACCATAGAATTGTAGCCATCTCAGCCTCATGCGCTACGTACATGACTCATCGCAGATGTTTGGCAGTGTCAAACTCTCACGATTTGTACTACAAAGATTTCAGTCAATGCTTTGTGTACCTTATCATACACTTTGCACGCTAGACCAGTTTGCATTACCCACAATATGATGCATTACCCACAATGCTTTACATTACCCACAATGCGATGCATTACCCACAAAGCATTGCTTATAATACGAATACATAACATAGTTATAAAAAACTATTATTTTATCGAAATTATAATAAAAATATTTATATTATATTATTATATCAAATTATACAGATTTAGAGACATTGTTAAGTTTTAAATGGCACCAGGACCATTTCATGGAATGATTTCATTTTATAACTGGGTCAATTATCTTATTAATTTGACGCCTCCATAAGACAATACTGAACCATACATCTTGAGAACCTCATCAATACTACACAAAGTTTCCATGTATTATAGGCAGCAAAGCATTGTGCGCATTCAAAGGGCTCTGAAAACTATACTCGGTTTACACAAGTACACCACGAAATACCATAGAATTTTGTAATAGCTACGGTTCAGTACTGGTCCGCACCAAAGTGCCTGTTTAGGCAGTCATTTGTGTAGCGTATCAGCTCCGTAGCTGTAGAAAAGAACCTTGGGCCACATTTCAGTTTTAGATGATACTGAGCCAGTATTGATGCTAACCTGTTTGAGCAGGAGGCGTTTTTCTGCCAGCTTCGGTATTCACATTTGTACCGAGTGCTCACCTACTATGTGATACACACCAGTGTAAACAGGGCCATACGTTACCATAAGCATATTACTCGGTTGCAAAGTCACGCACGCATAAATAATCTTTTAAGCTTGGATAGTTTCTGTCAGTTAACATATGCTGGTTAGACCAGGTAATAATTATAATCCAGGCAGGCTAGTAAACGACATGACGGATAACAAATAATAATTATTTATTGACACAAGTAGCTCTTATTTTATTGCACACATATTTTATTGTTCTATAGAAATAAACATGTTGTTTTAAGTATTAAATAAATGAACATTTATTAATGTAGAAAAAAATATTTAAAAAAGGTTTCCACAATTATCAATCACTGATAGTTTTACCCGAAAGAACTTATTGATGATCCAGTCAGCTTTTAGTTTAAACAAGTTCAGGACATGGAGTGGAGTTGACTCGTTGATATTCAATGATATTAATCAGTAGGAAGCTCTACATATTTTGTGACATCTTAGCATTTCTAGGCTGCGCAGCCCGCCAGACTTCGCACTTGCGATCTGAAGTGGGAATGTGTTGAGCTGAACGAATCGTCATCCATTTCCATATGCGCATTGGCCGTAAATGTGCTCATAATTCACATATGGAAACTTAGTACTAAAACCGCAATGCTTCGCTCGCTACAACAATACTGAACCATGTACTTTGGGAACTAAGATTGCCAAGATTTCTAATAGCTACAACAATACTAAATCAGGCTTTAGGGTCACTTACTGGTGGCTCTATTCCTGTATACTAACAATTATTAGTATATCTTCGATTATTTTTGCTCGTTGGGATTGTCTGCTCGATTTGAAAACCAGACATCCCCAGCCGCCTGTGACCTACTACTATGTAGTTGCAGTACAGCTATAGGAGTGCGGGTATGTATGCTAAAACATTCTTGACCATTTGCCTTTCAAATATTTTATAATATTTTCAAAAATGGTTATCCATTAAACACATGTATTGAAAACAAATTGAAAATAAATTTACGATTATTTGCAAAAATAAATACAAGTTGTTCGATTTCCTGCTTGACCAAGTAGAATGAGAACACATGCCAGTAACAAAGCATCAGTTAGTTGCTTTCTGGGATTTATTTGGCTCATGAGAGCAAAATAAAAAATAACAACAAAATCTATTTTGAGGTAAAATACATAAAACATGGCACATAGAAGTTATGACAACTCAAGTTGTCATCAAATCCAAAACAAAAACAGTAGACTTCACAATTGATAATGAAATATTGAGAGTGGATGGAGACAGAGCGAGTAGCGAATACTCTCAGATGTCTTGTAGATTGAAATAAGAGAAATGAATAAAACAGAAGTGAACCAGAAGTGAACCAGAAGAAGCAGTTATTGAGGTGGTGGCTGGCGGATACTCTATTAATGTTTTATTTTATGGCTTTTTGTAAATAAGTGAAAAAGGCCCGCTTTAGATTAAAGTGTCACAAATAAATGGCTGCATAGCAAGTGCCTCCAGAGGACTTCTAGCAATAAGAATAAGTAAAACTACACGATAGAAGACGGCCAAATATCCACACATTCAAGTACTACTAATAATCTATTACATATTATTATTTCTCCCACACAAACATAATATACATTCCTGTACGTATAACAGGTTTCCTACAGGAAGACCAGACCAGTTGACACGTTCTCTCTACAAATGTCACAGTGTACAACAACTACAGTGCATTGCAATGATAAATAGCACCGGGCTGTTTGTTGCACCATACTATCATTGCAATAAATCTCCCCCTACCACCTCCCCTTACCAGTTGGGACGGGCCGTGGACACTGGTGGTGGTAGTACACTGTGACACTGTACCTAAGCTACAGGGGTGTCAAAATTATCAATTTTTTCAACCCTTTCCATTTCTACCACTGTACAAGGCGCTAAATGTAATACACCCCTATTTCCCAAATCATGAAAAATATCCCCTTTAAGCAAACAATTTTAAATTTGTCAAATACCTAATTTTAAATGAAAGAAATAATTATTGTAGTTTGGTTAAATGAAAAGACAACTCCTTATGGGAATGGGAGTGATACTTTATTTGTAGTTGTTTTCTCTTTAAATGAAAAGACAACTCCTTACAGGAGTGAAACATTTGTAGTTTTCTCTTCTAATGAGAAGACAACTCTATGATATGTAAATTAAGTACTCCTTTACGGTGGAGGGATGATGAGAATTTTTTGCAAAAACAACTTTTAAATTAAATAAATCTACAGCATCAGAAAACCAAACTAAGCAAAGGAGAAATGGAGCATGTCAACAATGGCGTCTTCCTGTAAAAATCCCAAAAAACCATGTTTTTTTATACACCAATCACAGCCACGCAAAGTCATACAAAGTCATACAATCCCACATCAACTCCAAGCTCCACACATTTTCTGTAAAGACAGGAGAGCTAACTTTTAATTCACTATCTGGACAGGTAGAGGTTTCATGCATTAGCAAATTCAAAATAGCGACTTTACACAATGAATAGCACACAAAGTAAAAAGGACTGGCCACTATTTACATTTGAAACGGAAAAACTAGCTTTGCATGTAATCACCATCTCAATAACTATTTCTCACTGGATGTGTTGGATTGTTTGTTTGGTATTGCTGAGCCTGTTTCACCAGATGTTGGTAGGTGGAGAGAATTCCCACTCAGCGATGGATAAATGAAACTTTAGCTCTTCTCTTTTCTTTATTTAGCTGGGTCAAGGTCAGCATGATCAGATGGCCCCTGCACAAGTTAATTATAGAATACGCAGATCATATATAGGCATTTGTTTATGGTTAGTTAGGGCTTTTACTTACTATAACAAAAGTGAGTACTCACCTGTGAACAGCTCAGACAGACATGACGTCTCATTCTTCAACGGATCAATGATGTCTTCACCATAGCTTGAGGTCCTCAGTGTTCTTAGTTTCGTTCAGCTGGCACTCCAAAGCATTTGGTCCTTAAGAACACGACTATATCAGTTGGTTGACAGTGCATAGAAGTAAACTCACAAAGGATTTGAACAATAAAAGTAACAATACAACAAATCATAGACATACAGAGAGTTAATACAATAGTGGTCTTCCGCTAAGTTGGTGTGAAGAACTGTGCAAATTTTCAAGTGTTCTCGAAAGTGGATGCACTCGAAGCTGGCAAAATACGTCGTGCACGAAAACAAATTTATCAAGTTGTCTTCTCTTACAACAATCATACGCCGTACAGGCTAAAAATTGAAAAATTAACAATAATGAAATAATATTTATTACAATTAACATGATAAATATTTCTACTCAAACAATGAGAACAATTAAATAATAACTTTTAGCATCGCTAATATATTTATACTGTGACACAGATATTCGACATGATAATTTATTTTAATTATTATGACCTTGTATCAACGATTATTGTTTGCATGATGATGACTAGTTGTTTTAATTGCTGTATCAAAATCGCAAACATTGATTGCCATAAAACGGTTGTTTTTAATTGGTAAGCATAAATACAGACAAGACAACTCCTGATTTACAAACCAGCGTCGTTTCTCGCTATCATCTTCGCTTTAAATTTATTGCCAAGCGACAGCGTGGATAAACCCTATTTTGGACTTGCCGAAACAAAAGTAATTTGCCGATTTGTCACAATCGTACCTTCAAGCGAACTTAGCCAAAGACGCCTAATGAATACCAATTACATACTAGTTACGTCACACTCTGTTGTGTGTGGGCTGTTTAGGAGCCGACTCTGTGCCGCAATTCCCTCACTTGTAAGGACACCGGGCATTCACTTAACTACAACAGCAAGTATTTAGTGAAATATTATCCTCCTGTCCGCTCACTTGTGAAAGAAAGAATGCCAGGAATCCAACAACCAATCAAAGTGTTTGTGATGTCATTGATTGATAAATGCTTTCAACAATATTTGGCTTTTATTCAAAATTTTTATATCACAGTAGCCGCGATATTCATATTGAATTACAGTTGCAGTCTGTAATCTCAACCCATTTTTTCTATGATACGTTTACACCTTAAAAGTCCCAACAACGGCTCATATTTTTGTATGAATAAAGTTAAAAAGTGAGTAGACTTCAATGACCAGTTCATAGACAGGCAGCATCGTACAACAAACCAACTTACTTCTCTGTACATGAGATGATGCCGACTCAATCGAAGAATTAAAGCTGTTGAGCTCAGAGCAAGCCGATGTGATCCATTCAACATCTTGTCCCCACACCAGATCTTACTAGAATGAAGTTATGGCAACAATCCAGTAATTATACAGTGGTGTCAACTCATGATTGGCTGAGTGAAATACAACACTACCAATTACAAGATTTAGATTGTTCTAGACTCATAAAAGAATTTGGAGAGTTAGTTGCCCTCTCTTTCTCAGAATTACATCAAATTACTGTACAGAGCATAGCTGAATGCTATCTATCAAACAGCAATGTAGAAAGTCAGTGGAAAAACTATTACATGAAATAGCAAGGTGGCCAAGATAAATAACTGCAGGGTAGAAAAACTCCCAATGAAAAGAGTACATCAATCAACAAAGTAAAGTGTCATCGCACTTTTACATCAATAAAAAACCATTCCATGAGCAACATTAGGTAGTCAATGACTCTCAAATTGAACACAAATGTTAGTGGTGGGAGATATTCTATATTTTTGTTCATCTTACTGAAAACGATTTTGATTTATTAAAATGTCGCAATTCGCATTCATCGATAACTTAACAGAACAGAAATATGGAATATATTGTTAAAAACTGTAATCAAATAAAAAATAAGCATGCTAACTTATATGATGATAGACAACAAAAGTCCTTGACCTATGAATAAATGTAATCTAACATAGCTCATTTTTTATTTGATTACAGTTTTTAGCAATATATAGCAGTGAAAAAAGCTTTCTTATAATTTTGATAAATTACAAATATGAAATTCACCAGCAACATGAATTGAATGCATCAGTTTGTCTTTAGTACAAACTACAATGTCAGATTATTTTACATACATAAGCAGACAGAACTGTAGCACTGGATGAATAAAATGGGGGCATCTGTTTACTTTAAAGTACGCACAAGAGATGTAGTAAGCATTTGATGTACCAAATTCACTTGTGATGAAGTCGGAGAATAAATTCGTTGGGTGGTATTGAGTTTATTATCTTCTATTACTACCACTGCATTGGACTTCATCAATTATTTCTGTTTAGGGGTTGTCTAATCAACAAAAAAGTGAGCAAGCAACTCCTGTAAACAATGTTTGCAATGGAATGAAAGTTGTTAATTTTCTCTCTCACTTATTCAACATTCGCAATTTTTCTGAATTCATGATATCGCTGCAAATAGTATATACAAACAAAATTCCTTACGCCAACATCAGCTGAGGTTTTATGGTAAAACAATAACTCGATAATATGGAGGTCGCATTGCTTTGTAAATTGAAACTGTAAGAGCATGTTTTTTAGTGGTGGTCTATCAGAAAAAATTAAAAAAACCAAACATATATTTACCGTTTGAAATAATATTACCATTATATTAGAAAGGTCCTCCACCATAGATGGTAGAGAGAACGAGGAAAGTTGCCTCATTATTATATTCAGTAGTTGTTTAACCAGAATTATCAGCAGCCTTTTGATTGTATTGTGTCATACAATCATTTGAATCTTACTGGAACAAACGGCAAAAATTTCTGCGCATTTGCTGCAGGCTTTCGGTGATTTTTTACAGCGAGCTGTGTAAATTGCTTTCAGGCTTTCCTGTACTAGTTGCTGTTGATGTTTATGCTTGTCTACATTACGTTTAATAACATGAATAGCGGCTTAACAGTTTTATGTATATGTGCACAACGTACCAATTACATGTAAGGTCAAGGTTAAGGGTGACATCCCTCATTATAGCAAAATGTGATTGAGAAGGCTGGGACACTTTTGGAGTGTCTACTGATGGTGACAATTAGGCTGTGATGTGAAATAAACTTATACCCAGTGAGTAATAATGTGCATAAAATGCCATCACAACTCAATTCTGATAGCAAAAATGCTCGATGTCCGCCATGATATCACGTACCATATTTTATTATTGTTTTGAGCGCTTTTGTCATGAATACAAGCGTACCTAACTATATATGTTATTCCATACATATTTTTATGGCTTCTGTAACTTGACGACATGAAAACTTATTTAATTTTTTGTAACGCACCCAATCGTTGTTCAACCATGTGATGTGTAATTATGTAACCATTTGTGTATATAAGCTGGCTGGATCACTCACTGACTCAGAGTTGTAGGAGGATGCAGCCAGAAGTATGAACTCTAAAAGCAACTACTCTCTCATAGACATTCTTTTGGATCAAGCAAATACTTAGATTAATTCCAGAAGTATTCACCACCAAGTTTGCTTGGTACACATACAAAAAATATTTCATTGCTTTCACTTTGCGAAGTACTGCCCGAAAAATTAAAAGCTGGTCAGTTTCATTCCCTCAACCACCCATACCCTATTTCTGAAAAAATGTAGGCTGACTAAAATTTTTCCATTTGGAAAACTGTAGATAACAAAATCAGGTTAACACGAGTTGTCTAGTGTGGATTGTGCCTTTTCTATCAGTGATTCGGAACAAAATTGATGCTTATCTGAAAGACAGTTTAAATACGATTGCAACCATGCATAAATTTAGCAATTCGGAGTAGCAGTTCTTGAGTTTTGGCCATTTTTCGGTATTGAAGACTTCTTTTAGAAATTAAATAGCTGGTTTTCGGTATTATGAGACACTTCGAATCTCAATTTTTTGATAGACAACATATAGGGCTACATGAACAATACTTTGATTTGTCTGTAACTTATCTATTTTAGCGCGGAAAAGCATTGAGAAACGCCAGGGTTGGTTCGGTTTAAACCAATCAATTTGCACTTAATCCGCTTCATAGCAATCACTCATACTATGGTTTCAAATTTGGGATGGTACACTGTCAACTGCGAAATTTTCTTGGAACTAAAAAATCAGGAAACATTCATTTACCACCTCTCCAATGCAAAAATACCTAAAAAATACCAATAATCCCATATCCTGCTATGGTAATGCATAAGTAACCATAAGCCATAACCATATGCCGGTTTGAACTGAAAAAACCTGATTTATTTAATTTTTTTTCATAAAAACCATGGTCTTCCTCCAACCCTAAGAAACGCTGCTTTTTGGGAATCTTGAAAAATGGGGAATCTTAAAAAGCTGAAAATGGAAAACTTGAAACTGTCTCGTGCGATTGCTTTGTAGTTCAAAATAGTACAGTGATATACTCCTGCAAATTTCACCTGAATCGACTAGCCGATTCCCAACCAGGAAGTTGTTTTACGCTAAAAAATGAATTTTTCATTTAAAATCAAAATGGCCACCTCTGCATTAATTTTCAACATTGTTTCATCAATAGACATCAAAAGATGAGTAAAGCGCAACACCATCCAAAAGTTTGTCAATTTTCATCCATCGGTTCCTATTTTCCAAGGCCATTTCACGCTTGAATTGCTGTGTTTAGGACTCTTCTAGAAAAATGTAAACCAAACACTGTGAGGCCCAATACCTGAAGTTTACATGGCAAAAGATTTTGTGGTTATATCTATAATCGATTTTGAGAAAACATAGCAAGTTGGCCATAAGAGAATACTAAATCACGATGACAAAACCCTGCATCATAATATCACTGCAGCAGTCTATCAAAAATGCAGATTGTTTATCAGCTAAATTAAATTATAATTCACATGCATATTTATTACAAGCGCGTTGAGATCTTTTTATCAGATAAATGTGCTCATCCATAAGCAGTCTGACCAGTTGCATATGCTGTTGCATTGATTCACCATTGGCCTCAGTTTGGGTTGTTTCAATCCAATCCAAAACAATAATTATAATAATAATAATAATAATTTATTATCCATCTAATCATCTGTCTAGTTTTAAAATGAATGTTTGTCATCAAGTTATGCAATTATTTTATTCAATCGGTCATTTTTAATATTATAATTATTATCTATATAATATGTATATATTGATGATTATTAATAATAATTATATATTAGTATAATAATATAATCACAGTATTACAATAATTAATAATAATAACAATCTAATGATCATAACAAATAATAATCATCATCATAGGTCACGCGCCACACGCTGCTCGAATAAATTACAGATTAATGGGCATAATAAATTACTGGAAATTAAACCATAGGTGTAACAGCAGCAGCTAACTGATGTTGTACTAAATCTTTAGTAGAACTGTATGTTTCAAACTGGTGCCAAATATAGTAATGTTAAAACTACAATGACCAAAATTCCTTCTTTAAGAATAGGTCCAAATTAGAAGTAATGGCACAGCAAAAGCTTCATAGTCATTGATATATCACTAATTAAAGACAAACACAATCTAAGTTTCAAGTTATTCACTTTATTGGCTCTACTCAGCAGTTGTCTGGAACGGAAGCATGACCTTCCATGGCTAGGCAAATTCTAGAACAAATCAACAATAGAAAATACATCAGTTTTATACCAAATATCTTGTTCACCTTTATTAACTATGAATGAAACAACTCAGCTATACAAAAGCAGAAGCTAGTCAGCTTTTTAAACCATCCTAGAGATAAAATAAGCTATTGCCCTGGACATTACACTCCCACCGAAAAAGCATCGGGTTTCTTCCCATGATTAGGCACTGCCAGTTGGTTTTTATCACGTATTCAACATAAAGGTCCTATGTGTTTATGTAGACAGTTGTAGCTGGTGGCAACATCATAAAGTACGGAACGCCGATAGCATCTTGGAAGGTCATCTACATCTCCGGGGGTCACTAATCAAATTTGTGGTTCCTTGTCTAGGAAACCTCTTGTTCAGAAACTTTAGAAATGAAAAGTTGATTCATGAACGGGATTTCTACTACTGCAGGCAAGTAAACGTCTATCTAAGCCAGAGCATAGTCCTACACAAATTCATCAAGAAGGAGCATCTGTAAACTTGCCGAAGTCGTGGCTGTAGTCCATCTATACACAGCATCAGTCTTTCAGCTGATTTTATAGGCTGATCAATCTAATTGCAGAAACCTTTGTTTTCTGTCCTACCACGCGCTCCAGGTCCGCAGACCTTTGACTGAACTCCTCGAACAGATGACTTGCGAACTGTGGTACCATACTTTAACTCTCAAGCAATCTCCTTGCCATTACAATCATAGATAATGTCTGTTGCTCAGTATTTAAGCATAAGTTTTCAATGTAAAGTTTCGAAACAAAAGGTTTCCTTAAGTGACCGTCTAATTTTCTGCAGCAACAAAAATCCCCTCGTTCAGGAATCAACTTTTCAGTTCTAAAGTTTCCGAACAAAAGGTTTCCTAGACAAAGAGCCACAAATTTGTTTGGTGAGACACGCAGGGATGTAGATAAACTTATATGCAGACATCAGCGTCGTGTACTTCATGATAATGTCACCAGCAGCAACTGTCTGCATAAACACATAGGACTTTCATGTTAAATACATGCTCAACAACCAACAGACAGTGCTGGCCTACTTATGGGAAGAAACCAGACACGCTCTTGGTGGAAGTGGAACAACTAGGAAAATTGCCCATTTAATCTCTAGTATGGTTTAGCAAACATCATCACAGCAATGTTACTTAATTCTCATTAAGCAGAAAAGCTGACTGGCTTTTGCTTTCACATGGCAGAGTTGTTCCATTCATAGCTAATAAAGCTGAACAACAAGCTATTTGGTATAAAACTGAAACAATTTGTTCTGGACTTGGTCTAGCCATGGAAGGCCATGCTTCCGTTCCAAATAACTGCTGAATAGAGCCCACAGGCCTAATGCAGAAAATTTGGTGGGTTTTGGGCCACTTTGAGGAAATTTATGTTGTGTTTTGTTGTTGGTGTGTTGAAGGTAAGTCACGGTCAGACAAACCCGTCTTCACATGCTGTCAAAAATAATTTTGGCAGCACTCCACCAAAAAGTAAACACTCTGGGCTGTCGTGACTGACCTTAGTTATTCTAATCAGGCGACCACCTGAGAAGCAGCAGCAGCATGCTTCAAAATTTGTGCTTGCAATTGGTGTCATGCAAAATTTCTGGTGCTCACCTTAAGTCTCCTAACTAGCAAGTCCTAAATCACGGGGGGAATGAAGAGTCCCCGTCTCAGCTTTGAAACTGCCGGAACTCATATTAGCCTGTATTAGTGTTTTGAGGATCAGTAATACATTCTTGCCGAAGAAAATAGAGACGATGTGCACTGTAATAATTAACTATTTAACTGCTTTTGAACTGTTCCATGAGAACACTTGTTTAGTACAATTATTTGCTACAGATTGCACCGTCTTTAATTTTTTTGGCAAACTCTTGAAGCCTTCTCGTGGACCTGACAATATTTATTGCGGGCTGATACGATTTACCAACAACGTTAAAGCTGAGATGAGTACCCTTTGTCATCCCCGTAAACAAAGACTTGCTATATAGGAGAGTCAGGTGATCACAAGAAATTTTGCATGATAGGCCATTTGCAAGCACAAATTTTTGAAACATGCTGTTACTGCTTCTTAGGTAGTCATCTGATTGGAATAAAAAAGGGCAGTATTCATAGCCCAAAGGGTTTACTTTTTGGTAAAATCTTGGTGGGGTGTTGCCCAAATTACTTTTGAGCCAGCAGGCCAGCACGTGAAGACAGATTTGTCAAACTGACTAACATTGAAAACACCAACAACAAAACACAACAAAAATAACCTAAAAAAGGTGGCCCAAAACCCACCACATTTTCTGTAGTAGATCTGTAGTAGAGCCAATAAGGCGAATATTTCGAAACATAGATTGTGTTTGTGTTTAATTTGTGATGTATCAGTGACTACGAAGCTTTTTTGGTTCCAATTTATTATTTTATTACTTCCAATTTTTGGACCTATTCTAAATAATCAATAATAAGAAGTCTTCTTTTCCTTTTTTAAGAAGAGAGGCTTATTGATCATCATATTATTGTAGTTTTCAAGCTGCCATATAGATAAATACTTGGTATTGTAGTGTGCTGATGTGATACAAGTAGCGACCTTACTTCAAGTGAAGCGTAATGACATTGACAATGATGCTACACACTGTATTATATTGCTGAAACTTGATTGGCCAGAAATATGTGGTGATCTGGTAGTGTGTACTTTTGAATTTACAAAAATAGTCTGGACAGTGAGCTAGCAGAGTTTGTGCTGTTGAGTTTTGCTTAGTAGTAGTTAGTTATGTGAAGTGGTGGAAGGGTTTCTGACAATCAAATAAACTGATATATTAACCACAAACTATTTACTGCAAAAAAATATATAGAAGTATCAGTTTGAAACCTACCTACTACAGCTTTAATAAAACTCTAGTACAACATCAGCAGCCCATCATCAGCAGCTGCCGTTATAATGTAGAGGACCGGCGCCATCTTGCATCTATGACAGTAACAATCTAACCTACCTTGTTCTACATCGTATCATTCTATGCTTACACTCTAGAGACATTCGTGCTATGCATACCTATTATTATTTTACTTAACCATGCAAACTTATATGTACGCCATGTGGAATCAGTCAACCATCTATTCTAGTACCACCCTTTGTGTATGATTTGCTCATGCTAGCCAACCAGTTGTGCTAGGTGTGGCTTCCTTTGTCTACTTATGTTTACCAGATATATCTTATGTAATCTTTTGTATAAATAGCCGTGTTAGGCAGCAATAAAGTCAGAGTCAGCTTGCCCCACTCTCAGAAGTTTCTTTGTTCTCTAACAATAATAACTTCACTGCGCTAGTACATGCTCGTACACCGAATGCTCTATTACTCGAGTAGTAATATACAAGCAGATCAGCCTGAACCTCTGCTGGCCGAACCTAGCTCTGACTAGTTCGCCTTCAAAGTTCGGTCACTGACTTGCACTCAGCAGAACAGTTCGAACCTCTGCTGGCCGAACCTAGCTTGCCTAGTTCGCCTTCAAAGTTCGACCTCTGCCTTGCACACTGAAACAAGCTAACGCAACCGGCAGTTAGACTAGTAAAATAGGAATGGTTACACACCATTCCCAAGGATACTAGTCGACCTGTGGGCGGGTTGTATTGCTCAGCGATAGACATAGTTGCCAACTCAGTTCGGGAAGTTGTGCAGGTAGGCCGAGCTACCAACTCACACAGTGAAATCCTGCACAATAATAATAATAATATATATATATATATACCTAGGAAGTAGCTTGTAACAAACTACTTCCTCCTAGACTGGTATACGTTACTATATATTATTATATATATGTATATTATAACAATAAATAATAATAATTATAATAATTATTATTAATTATTATTATATAATAATTATTACACACGACTACTACACACTCGCTAACTACTACTATTATTTATTTATTATTATTAATATTATAATTATTATTTATTATTATAATTATAATTTCTTGCAGTAGGGTTGTGGTTTTTCTCTTTGCTTATAGATTCTTCAGTAGTAGTATGTTATTTGTAGGGTAAAAGAAACGAGCACAAAAACAAATAATAATAAATAATAATAAATACTAATAATAATCATTAAATATTATTATAATGATAATAATAATAATTAATAATAATAATAATTATTATTATTATTTATTATTTGTTTTTGTGCTCGTTTCTTTTACGCTACAAATAACATAATACTACTACTGAAGAATATATAAGCAAGAGAAAAACCACAGCCCTACTGCAAGAAATTTTGTGGGTTTTGGGCCACTTAAATTTCCTAAAAGAGGCCCAAAACCCACCAATTTTCCCGCAGTAGGTCTGTAATGTGAGTGAGCAAGAAGAAAAACAACTTTGATTGCCTGAATGTAAGCGGGCTATTACCGATACGTGCTTCACATATCAAAGAGCGCTGCGTAGACAGTTCTAAGCCGGTCAATAACATCGTCAACTAATAAATTGCTAAAACTTGCACACACAACAGAAGACTAGGGAAGTAGTTCACGACATCTCGCGGAAGATGAACTTGCGAGTCGGTTTTTGTCCCAAGAAGTAGTACAAGGTTTATGCGTCCTGGTTGGCTGTTTTTCCCATTAAGCCAACACTTTCTAGAATTTCAGAAACCTTAATTATCATAGCAATACACAAAAGTTATGTGGTTGTTATTGTCATGATCGTGAGGGTAAGCTACGGTTTAATAATACTGCGTGTCAAATTGCAAACTCAGACTGACATACCAGCCATTACTACGACGACAAAACAATTTTTTTAACTACTTTTTTGTTTATTTATTATTATTGTGGTTTATTATTATTATTAATTAAATAATGGTGGTTGTGGTTGAATTTTTATTGTATAAATATTAATAATACTTTTTGGTAATCATTATTATTATGATAATATAAATTAAATCACAGTGAGCCATGTTGTTGTGTGATTATTATTGGTAACAAATTATTACTACTGGAGGAGTGGTAATAAAAAAAAATTTACAATAATATATATATAATACTGAAAGTGTGGACTGTGGACACTTCGTTCGCATTTCATTACGGTGCTCTCTCAATAAATGTCACAACTGTCTTGAAAAACATTGTGAATCACTCACCTTTCGCCAATTTTCTAAGAGAGAACACATTTCATCGGTAGTGCAAGAAAAAACAAAAAAAGATCTTACACTATTGAAAGTAGCATCAAATTAAAGAATATTGTTTGCCTATTTTGTTGATACACAGTTTGTTTTCATAGCTAATATTTTCGAATTTTAAAACATTTTTGAAAAATGTACTCTTAGCTAAAAAAATATTATACATTCCTGTCTAACCGCAAGCCGTAAAAAGTGTTTAACCACTCGTAAAATTGTACCAGCCAGTGCAACTCAATTTTTCAATTTGAATTTCAGCGAATAACTCTGGTACTAATTTGTAGAGCTAGACATGGTAATCTTTATGATATAAAATTATTAATATAAATGACCTTTTAAATGCCTAAATTTAAATTTTAATAATAAAAAATATTCAATAGAAACAACAATTGCTGTTTGTTTTTTTATGAATCTATCACAAATGATAGCCTCAAAAACCTCAATTTTATTTGGCCGAAACATTGGGTAGCATGTGGTAACACCCGCAATTACTGAATTATGTTTTTGAGCTACGTTGTTGCGTATTTATAAACCGCTCACAAATTATTAGTAAGCTTTTTGAAATAAATTATAATTAATTAGAAATACTGAACGGAATCAGCAATACAATATGTCAGTGAGTAGCTAAGACATTGGTGTTTTATTTATAATTGTCAAAAATTATTAAAATGTTCGGAGGAATTCCCACAGGTGCGCCAAAGTTGTGTTTCCTTTATGACTAGTTATTAGTAGATAGAGCGTATTTCAGAAGTCTATTGACAGAGAATCACATGCGAAATTGTATTGGCTGTTTGAAGAACAATTTTCTTTTTGATTGGTGGATTAATTGCAAAGTTATTGCAAAAACTGTGATTGGACACTTTGAAATTCACGTGGGAGACAAATTCATATATGAATCCTTTTACCGCATCACGTGATAATTATCGGTTGAGCTGTGGTATCTACATTTCAGCCCACTACTGGTGCATAACAATTTGCACTTTGGTCTATTTTTATCAGTGATTTTTGATAAAGTTTTCAATTTTATACCTAATATTTTGCTAATGGCGAATGGCTCAGATGGGATGTGATATCCGCCTAAAATACTCAGCTGCTATTGGCCTAACGGAAGTTTTCGCGGCGACACTGGCTGGTTGTAAGTCAATGCCACAAATCTTAGGCAATGTTGGAATTGTTCACGGACTCTTGTATAAGTCCATTGTAATTATGAGATTTCGGGCACAAACTTTTTGGAGCTGAAAACAAAAAAATTGAGTAGCTCGAGCGGATAGAATTATCTCCCCTCGGATGGGGAGATAATTTTATGCTCGAGCGCTGTAATAATCTGGCCAATGAACAGTTAGTGCCCAAAATCTCATAATTACAATGGACTTATACAAGAGTCCGTGAGCGATTCCAACACTGCCTAAGATTTGTGGCATTGACTTACAACCAGCCAGTGTTGCCGCGAAAACTTCCATTAGGCCAATAGCAGCTGAGTATTTTAGGCGGTGTCACATCCCATCTGAGCCATTCGCCATTAGCAAAATATTAGGTATAAAATTAAAAACTTTATCAAAAATCACTGGTAAAAATAGACCATAGTGCAATTTGTTATGCACCAGTAGTGGGCTGAATGTGTTCTCTCTTAGAAAATTGGCGAAAGGTGAGTGATTCACAATGTTTTTAAGATATTTGTGACATTTATTGAGAGAGCGCCGTAATGAAATGTGAACGAAGTGTCCACACTTTCAGTATTATATATATATTATTGTATATTTTTTTTTATTATTTTTTATTACCACTCCAGTTTGTCACTAATCATACATGGCTCACTGTGAATTAAATAGGAAAGCAAAGAAAATTATTATATGGCAGCACGGTATCATGATGATGAAGAAGTAATAACCCAAGAGCCCGTGGCACACTGGTAAATTGCCGGTTTACAAAATAAATTCAATATGAGTTTTTTGAAGTCCGCAGCTTTGTAAGCAGTGCACCGAGTGGCTTAACTTGTCCAGAATAGTGTTTCCTTTTCAGCCTTTTTTATGTTTGGTTTCTGGCATCCTGTGGCCCTCAGGATTTAGTAAATCAAGAATATTCTAAAAGTTGAAAAAATGGTGTGCGGCAAATTTATATATTGATGCTTTTTCTTAATAAATGCTACACTCACATGAGTTTTGCGAACTCTACAATAATGATAAATTTTATTTTTATTATAATAATAATAGATGTAGCTATTATTTATTATTGTCAATATGTTTATTTATTAAAGGTAAACTGAAATCATGCAGTTATAATACAGCTGGCACAAGTGCAATTTTTATTTTGACAATTTTTTCTCAAATAAAGCATCAGCTTTTAGGAAAATTTGTTGTCCATCCAACGGTGCAAACATTATTTGTGTCACACCAGTGGTTGTCTCAGAAAAATAATTGAGAAAAAGTACCCTTGCTTAAAAAAACAATCGTTTGTGGTCACGGTAATTAAGCATTGCTGACAATGGTATTGTTGCGGTGATGCGAAATCAGTGAATCATGACCATCCGTCGCGCTAATAGTACGTTGCAGATTTTTTTTTATTTATTAGAATATGGCTCTCCAGAAAAGTCATTTTTTTGTCTACATCACGTGATTGCTATATGATAAGTAGTATACCACTGGGTCGGTCAAGTAACAGAGAATCTGAATGATATATATTGAAATCCTATGGCGCAATACGAAATTTGCCGGCATACAATGCATTTTCCACCCGTTACTTTTGAAGTCCACAGCTATGTAGACAGTGCAACAATTGGCTAAGCCTGTGTGGTAAATGGTTTCCATTTGATACCTTTATATTTTGTTTTGGCATCTTCTGGCCCCAACTTATTAAAAAATTAGCCACACAGAAATGTTTTGAAAATTGAAAAAACCGTGCGGGACAAATTTACATATAAATCCTTTTGTCTTAATATACGCTATGCTCGCATGAGTTCTGTACACGCTATATAATATGTTTTCTGGGGTAAATAAACCGGCTTAGCTTGATGGGAGCATTAATTTTATAATTATCTCCTTTACTCGTCGATATAACTGGTCCAGTTTGACATAACAACCAAAACAATTACGATCGTTGCTATACAGCAGGCAGCTTTGTTTTTGCTGTCACACTGTAATGTTTAATCATTGCGACGATGATAGTTTTTTTTTGATTAAAAACGGTAGAAAGTAAACCCTAAAAATGAGCAGTATAGGAAAAATAGGGAGGTTTTTTGCAACAGGAAGTTGTGGCTATGGTAATGGTTAACAACCATGTGGCAAGAAATTCTGTACCACGTGACCAATAAAGCAGGAAGAGGAAACGGCATAATTTACAGCAATAAGAAGCGTTGCTGTTAATTAAACGTTTTCAATTCTTTCCTAATCACGTTATGTCCTTGTAGATATAATGTCTGCTTTTTGTAGAGTAATGCTTTATCTAACCACTGGTAATAATAGTTAAGTGGCTACTCCCAGCTAAAACAGACTAATAGACATCGTTGTTAAGGCCGTTTTTAGCTTCAACTTCTCTGGTTAATGATAAATATTTTTTGTAATATAGTTTCATTTATTTGACAAACATTTTCTTAGTTGATTTTTCTGTGATTTTATTTTGTTTTCAACAAAAAAGATACTTAACATGATACATACTATTGATAGCTTGTTTTCATTAGCTATTATTTGTGAAATATCTACTTCCATTTTCTCTTCGTTTAGGTTAGAAACATTGAAGACTAGCCTTGGTTTTTCAAAATGTTAAAATGAACTCCACCCTCAAAAAGCGCGAAAACTTTTCAGCAAGAAACAACTATATTCCTGTAGGGGCAGACAACTCTCACGTATAATACTGCCACTATTAAATATTTTATACGATAATCAAAGTGTAAAGTAACGTCATTGGAGCGGATCGTATCCGTAATTGAAAGACAGTTTGCTAAACCCTAATATCTCCGAACTACAGCTACACAATTATAAAAAAAACTTGAAGAAAACTATCTGATCACATGAAAATGGCTGTTTGTTTGTCAACATAAACAAAATAAATTAGGATTAACAAGAGTCAATATTCAGTGCAGCTATACTAGGCGTCGCTCAACTTCATTATCAAAGTGAGGTCCGACAATTTCCTGTTTTACTTTTTATTGCATTGTGACCATAGTCTACGATTGTGAGAATCTCAAGTCCCTGAGTTATTGCCTGTTCGATACGTAAAGATAATTCTATGAACCGATAACAGATCACTTTTGATAAAATTTGCTTGACTTATAGTGATGATGATAAGGTAAAACCAGACAACCCGTAAAAATACGGCCATGGGTAAAACTTGACAAATCTGGTTCTCCATATTCATATAGTTCCTACAATTATTTAATGTAGACTTATTATGCCCTTGGTGAATTGTGTGTAATAATGTAAATAAGTATATATTAGTTATTAGAATAATAATTATCATTTAATATTATTAATAATATTATTATATATTAATATATATATGTTAATGCAGCATATACATTTATATTTTACAATTAGTAATAGTTATAACTAAATAATAATAGCAAGCAATGTCATTATGTGCATGGTAATTAGTTTATTTGTTGTGCACATTTAAAATAATAATATGTTGGCGCTCTAAATCATAGACATCACCAGCCTGCACTACGTATCTATGTGCATTTTGAAAACTTGTGGTGTGACGTCACATTTTTGCCATAGCAACCACTGAATCGTTTTGGTTGCTATGCTATTTTATTGAAATTGAATCATTTTTATCTATCAATTATAAAAAATAATGCTGCCACCAAAAAAAACGGTTTATTTACCCCAGAAAACAACATTATTGCATGATTTTAATTCATCTTTAATTGCTTAGTATTATTGAAAAGTAAATGAATAATGTATCAATGGTTGGTTATGTATAATAATAATAAGCAATTTTGTTGTAACAATGATAATTAATCAATATGGTAATGTAATATTATTGCTACCACTTCCTACTACTACTACTACTACTACTTACTAAAGCACAGTAAGCCATGTATGATTAGTAACAAGTTAGTATTGTAATAAGGGAAATTTTTGCAATCATGTGAAACACTAAAAGAGTGGAAACTTCATTCGCATTTTACTTCAACTGTCTCTCAATAAAGTCACAAATACCTAAAAGAAAATTCTAAATCACCCAGCTTGAGCTAATTTTTGAAAAAGGGACATTCTAAACTCACTCTTAGTGCTTGACACTTCGCATTCTGCTCCGTTTTTATTAGTAATTTTTGATAACATTTTAAATTTTATGCCTAATTTATGGCTGATGGCGGTTTCGTGCAACCGGATGTGGTTCAATATTTAAATGCCTGACTGCTATTGACCACACTGATGTTTTTTCGGCACTTCCTGGAAAAATAATGTTACCAGTCTGTGCAGCAAATCTAAAGACATGAAACCACTCGCAGGCACTTGTGAAAACCCATTGCGTTTGTACTTTTTCAGATTAACGGCGTTGGCGTACAGCTCTACCTTTCCAGCAAATGTTAGTGTTAAGAAAATTTCAGTTTGGCCTATAGCAGTTGAATATTTAAGGATTACATCACATCTGGTTACACGACATCACCATCAGCCAAAAATTAGGCAAAGTCTTATCAAAAGTTACTAATAAAGATCAAACATAATGCAATGTGTCATGCACCAAATGTGAGTTAAGTTAGTGTCCTTTTTTTAAAAAAATTTGTTTTGTTTGTACGATTAATTGGGAGAGATCGTACTGAAATGCAAATGAAGTGTCCACGTTAGTTTTATATATCATGCTATTGCCAAAAAAAAAAATTCATTATATATTACAATTCCAGTTTGTTTCTGATCATAGCATGGCTTATTGTGAATAATAATAGTTAGTAAACGGATAGTATTATGTTTTGTTGTGTATCTTAAGTATAATTTAACTCACTTGAGTCCTATCACGGCCAATGGACGTGATTTGGACTATGTGACCAAAAGTCCTATCACGGCCAATGGCCGTGATTTATTTTGTCCGGTTTTCGGAACTGATTGCAGAAGTTTGTGTAGACTGATATGAATAATTTTTATACCATCGTGTAGAGCAGACAATTGCCTATTTTCTGGTTTTTGTTTGAAGACTGTACGACGTTCTAAACGGAAACAGTTCCAAATATCCTTAACCCATCACTTCCTGTTTTAATTTTCGGATTTTTTTTGATAATCATTGGCAAAATTTTTTTGGAAAGGAGCAAGCACATTGTTTTCTTCTTCTGATTTAGTTAGTTTATTAATATCTTAGCTTGTTTGAGCCCTCTGACACTGGAATTGAAGGTTAGTAAGCTAGTAATTAATTATTTAGATACGGCATTGATAATAAAGAATTAATTTTAATATTTTTTCATTATTTTTGTAAAGTTGTTGACTGATGTTGTTCTTTACATCAAAATGTAGCTCTAAATGTTTCTAGTTCATTGGTGCATCATTGAGGGCTTTATTTTTGCCTGTAATAAAAATAATAATTATTTTCAGGAAAAAAAAATTCCGAAAATTTCGGTCATTTGTGCAACAAGTGTCCAAATGTTGTTGCAGTGTTCTAACACTTTTCTTGCATATTTTTGCTTCAAATTTGGCTAGTCTTATCAGAATTTTGTCCTCTTTTCAGCTGTGGTATCATTTTCTTGTCTAGTGTGTTATTTTTTTTTGCAACTGGTTGATCTGTTGAGAGCATTACTAAAAAATGGTCCCCGAACTAAAAAAATAATAAAAGTAGTTTAGACAGGTGAAACCAATCTGCTATTTATTCTACTAGGAGAAAAGAGAATGCTGATTCTCATGAGCATAAATTTGTTACCATATCATATACGAATGAATTTTAAAAAAAATTCGAAAATCGAACTTTTTTTGCAAAAAGCGGCTGAATCCTCTTGTAAGTTATTTGTCAAAGCGGTGAAATTCAAAGAGTTAAGAATACATTGTTTTTCTAAATTTGTCGAAATAATCGTTATTATTTGTTGTTGTCATGGTAACCACCAACATGGATGCAAGCAGTGAGTGAGAAAAATGATCGTGGTTATGATTATTAATTTTAGATTATTAATTTTTTCAGCCGCTGTTCATTATTATTTAAAATCAAACGAAGGATGATATTTTGGATATTACATTGGATATACTTGTCATGTTTACATAATCATCATTGTTTGAAGTGATTGTGTATTGTGAGATAATGTCTACCATGTATGTACTTGCTGTTGGTCGGTGTTATACATTCTATATAATGATTTATCGAAGTAATGTCATGTATTATAATTACATATTTTCATTTCAATTAGTTATCGTGTAGTACGTGGTTTCAATAATTATTAAGATTAATTATGCTTGTTCATTGATCTTTCATTTTACCTCAGTATTTTTACAGTGTTGGTTGTTGGTTCTGTTAATCTTGCGCGTAATATTGTCTTAGGATGATAGTTAATAATTTTCTTGCATAAATAAATGCATTATCAGCACAAAACACAGTATTTGCTCTCCTATACTTTCATCTGTAAATTATAATAATTTGAATTAAATACATGTCAATGGTGACCTAATTTAGAAATTTACAGTAAGTTTCTTAAAACCAGTACTAAAAACTATCAAGGTTCATCAACTTGTTGTTTGGTCAGTTGCAAAAAATTGCCTCAGTGTGGAACATGATTGAAGTGGTTGTGATGAACGCATCACTTTGCCAAGTAAATCTCAAATACGTTTTTAAAAAAGAAAATAGCCATTAGTATTGATTCTGTTCAGTAAATATTTTTTCTTTTTGTTATATGGAATTGTGATATGTTTTTGCTTGCATTTTTTGAAAGAGTGGACTAGGATACGTAAAAGAGCTCATGCCATTTAATTGGCAAAGGTTTATGCATCTGGGTCAAGTTTTTTATTTTTATTTTACAATTTTCTTTTGCAGATTGTTAAGTTTTAGCGAAGTAGATGTAGGATTTTTATTTTATTCTAAATCAGTGAATATTTTACGCAGTCTGATTGATCCAGATAATACTATTTCTGTCTACAAAGTAACTTATTGCATTCATTCATGTTTCAAAATTATCATGCGCAATATTAGTTTCCAGTTTGAAAAAAGACAAAGTCATATTTTAGTATCTGTATGTTCACCAGGCAAATAAAATGTATCAATAAAATTTACTCTAGCATCTGTGCGATTCTTTGCTTGGTAAAACCAGTTTTACGGGATTTTTGTTTTTCTTGTAAAAATAGTAGTTGCATCACCATTGCCAGCAGGAAATTCTGTGAAATGAACATTCAGTGAATTTACAAATTGCATATATTATGAAATTTATCAAGCGTAAATGGGTAAAAATAGCACAGCCTTGTTTGGTTATTAAAATATGGTTTCTTTCGGGTATTTTATACTCTTTTTTTGCCTCGAAGCCGAAACCTCTTTTACTGAGTACTTGCACAGCTGTCGTTAGCTTAAGGTGTGCTATTTATGCTATGAGTATTTTTAGCAGAATGATCGGTTGTATGCAAATGAAACATCTGAAAATAAATGCACCATTATTGATAGGTCAACTTTTGCATGAAAATTTATAAATATGCGTTTAATCTGCCAAAATTATCCAGATGTTGAATTAAGGTTACCACCCTATTATTCATTCTCATTTCATTTGGACCACTTTTACCTGCTCCTCATCACCGTTTCAACGTTGTTTAATCAATGTATGAACAGTCATTGTAATACAAAACCAAGTTTCTGAATTGCGAGACTTTCCTACTAACAAAGGCCCCCCCCCCCCCCCCCCCCACCTCAATGTGGTCCCTCTCCCGGACTGTAGGATTATATCCTGGAGGTACGAAAATTAAGCCATGTTGTCCACCAGTTGAATTGTCACAGGAGTCTATAAGCATTTGGTCCTTGCATTTAAATAAAATTTTAAAAATCAGGTGTACATGTGAAAGTGCATTTAATTTGATGTCCTCTATCCCCATTATCAAAAAGTTTTTCCCAGTGTCTCCTACGCAAGCCATAACAATAATTTAGTACCTCATATTACATAATTCATCAAAAGTTCCACCATTTATTACATAACCAATTTAATATTACTTTGGTCTGACTTTCTTGTTTCAACACAAATATCAGCCATCTGGAAATTTGGGGGAAAAGATTTATCATTACCAAATGCAAGCGTGCGAGCACTAGCATTGTCAAAGAGGTAGTAGAACATCATTTTGTTGAAGGACACCCTTTAAAAATCAATTTCAATCGATGATGAAGGCACCAAAACATCTCTTCTGTTGTAACATAAGACCACCTTGCCCGCAGCGATTGATGCCTGGAATGTTGACACGATTATTCAGACGCATATTTTAATATGTAACCAAGAGGTTGCGTTTTGTTTGTAGTGAGCAAACTAGTGAGCACGGCAATAATTAATTGTACAATCGTTTGGCCATTGGCTGGGGGAGGAGAGAAGAACTGGCTCCATTTGGTAGCGCTATGGCGTGTTGCCTCACTGCTGAGGCCAAAGAACAAAAACGAATCAATGCAGAGATTGAGAGGCAGCTGCGGAGAGATAAAAGAGATGCTAGAAGGGAGCTGAAACTGTTGCTATTGGGTAAGGAAACAGGTTGTCCGAGTGTATTCTCTGTGATTGTATTAGGCGCTGCATTTGATTATGTTGGTTGTTACTAAAAGTTGCTACTAGGGGTGAGAATGGCCGGCAGCGATTGACAGTACATAGCTTGTGAATAGCGGGCTGACACTACATGCTGCCGTTAATCACCTCCTCACATAAACACAACTGCTAGCTCACTAGTTGAATAATTGAAGGCTCTTTCAGTGCTTGTATTGGCATTTAAACAAATCATATTTGAGCCGTTGCTGTACTGTAAGTTAATTCTGTTGGTTTGCCAACTTTGTGTAATGTAGCAGCGGTAACATAGTGAGCATCAGATTTTGCACCCGATGCTTGGCTGATTAGACAGCTATTGATCCAGCAATATTTATTAGGTCAGATGAGAATGGAATATGATCATAATGGACATGTACATGCACTTTGTTTAGCTTATCACTTATTAACTTAGCTCTGATGGAAGCTCAGTTGTGTGCGCTGCCCTGCTAATTGTTAATGGCAACTTTCTGCAGCCAGTTCGGCTTTATAACAGCTAAATTTGTTTACAACTAGATGTAGATTGAGCAAATGCTTAACAGTTTACAGCAAACTTGTTCAGTTAACTTTACACGTTCTATGCTGAATTATGTGCTCGTTGGTTGCGCTGTCAGCGTTAGTGGCCATCATCACTTGTATCTAGTTTTTGAGTTCAGCATTGTCTGTCAGTTGGAGAAGAAATAAATGCTGAATTCAATTTCATCAGTAGTTGTTTGTATTGCCAGCGTGTTTAGATGGGTTAGTAGTTGTATGAACTACTAGATAATTGGGTGAATCAGAGCCTAGCGTTGATTATGCAAACAGCCCACAGTATTTTGTGAAAGCGATTCCACAGTCATTAGCATTAGTGACAATGATTTTGCTGAGCTCGTATAATTAGCAGCTAACTTTTCTGTCTATGCTGGTTCTTGTGCCTTCGTTAATGTGATTTTACCTGTTCTATATGTCCATTTCTCTTATTTATACTATATACTTTTGTGCTGGCAGGTACAGGAGAGTCAGGCAAAAGCACATTCATAAAACAGATGAGGATTATTCACGGCAGTGGCTATAATGATGATGACAAGAGAAATTTCATAAAATTAGTGTACCAAAATATTTTCATGGCCATGTCATCGCTTATCAAAGCCATGGATACTCTAAAAATCTCCTACAAGCAAACGGAGAATGAGGTGAGTGAGAGTGGACAGTCTGCAAGTCTCTCAATGAGTGAGCGCTAAGCTATTTTGTTTGTTTGTGGGTTGTCTATTCTAATTTTGCAATCAACCCCCCTAGAGATGCCCCCACTCAACCACAATCGACTGCAGTTAATCACTCATCATTATAATTGGGTCAATATAGCAACATTAGCGGAGAATATTTCTCTCTCAACAGAGCTGGTGCACAACTACAACTTGTACTACTAGTAGTAGCAGCTACTGGCCAGGCATCTAGCCTACAAACTAGCTAGTCGTGTACTTATGTTTATTATAGGCTAGTCGGCTAGTCTGTGAGTAAATGGTTACCTATTCACCAGCTACAATTACCTTATGCAAACATCGCTAGCCTCTCGGTGAAGTGTCAGTACAATGCTGAAAGCGAGCTAATCGATGACTGCTGCGTGATTAACTGTCACCAACTTGGTCCAGTAATGATTTGTATGCCGCACACATGCAGTGGTTGTAGTACTGTCATGGAGACGCTACTATGCATCAACAAGTCTGTGTACCTTTCACTTACTGGGATGGGGGGGTAACTTTGTACTTTAATTACATTCCCACTTGGTTACATATTGCATGATGTGTTGAGGTTACTTGTACTCCGGCATAGACATTCTCTGTCAATGTATGGTCAGGTTTGGTGTATTATAGGCGTCTGTGAGTCTTCAGTAAGCTGGTAGACCAGACGTTGCTATTCTGTTGAGCTGTTGCTTAGCTCTATGTGTTGGATGGTTGACCCCCTGTTTCGTTGGTCAATTTACATTCAATCCAGTTGGTTTGAGCTGAGGACCAATAACATTTAAGCCCAGTTTTGAGATAGAAACCAAGTAAATCTTACTAGTTATGCATGATTAGAAAATAAGCATCACTGAAGAGTTTTGTTGTACCATCTTGTTCTGCAATCCACCCACAGTAACCCACAAACGAGCCGCTCTAGCTTACCTCTATTTCACAATACAGCCCAGCCATTACACAATCTACCCGGAGGTGAGTTTTTCCGCAAAATACGATTGGTTAAAATTAAAATGATGTTGTTGACATTTCAGGAGCATGCTAGCATGGTGAGACAAAGAGATTACGAGAAGGTTACAACTGAAGACTTCAAGAATTGTATAGAAGCATTGAAAAATTTATGGATTGATCCCGGTATACAAGAATGTTACTTCCGTAGGAGGGAGTACCAGCTCACTGATTCTGCCAAGTAGTAAGTGACAGCATCTGCTGTTGTTGTAGCAAGTACCCAGCATATAATAGTATCGCTTGCCAAGTTAACTGCTTCTCTCAGTTCCCTTTTATATTTGTTTCTCGTATTCTTGGTGAAAGTAGTGGTTTCGTTGGTTAGCAGCTATCACATGCAACAGTATGAGCATGGTCCATCACCTGGTACGAAACTTTCTTTCTACAATTATTGTCACGTTTTGGTTTAATTTTAGCAACAATAAACAGTGAGTTTGCGGTCTTGGACTTGAACTACAATTTCAATTAAAAGGTTACTCTTGAAAAGTCCAATTATTCATAAACGATCTGCATTTGGTACAAAAGGCAAATAAGACCAGCTTTTCTATGGATTACGTTACTCGCCAGTGCTAACTAGGTCTGGTTATGTCTTAATAGATTCACCATCGATTTAATAAAAAAAGTTTTTTGTCCATTCCTTGGTTGTAATCGCTCTATTGTTGTCATTGTTTGCAGTTTTGATCATTGAAATCTCTGACACGCGATATATGTGGCTGTTGAATGCCTTGCTTTACTGATGCTTGCTGTAAAAAAAACACTCTCATTATGTAAAATGTACGACATTTTTGTAAATTCCTTCTTTTGATGAGGAAAACAACCAAAGTAACTACATTCGTTCTGAGTTGTTTACTCTCACTATGTTATGGCTTTCTCATCATACTAGTAGTTAGTAGTAGTGGTGGTGGTGGTGGTGGTGGTGGTGGTGGTGGTGGTGGTGGTGGTGGTGGTGGTGGTGGTGGTGGTGGTGGTGGTGGTGGTGGTGGTGGTGGTGGTGGTGGTGGTGGTGGTGGTGGTGGTGGTGGTGGTGGTGGTGGTGGTGGTGGTGGTGGTGGTGGTGGTGGTGGTGGTGGTGGTGGTGGTGGTGGTGGTGGTGGTGGTGGTGGTGGTGGTGGTGGTGGTGGTGGTAGTAGTAGTAGTACTCTAACGGCGGAAAGAATCTTTTTATGAAACTACTTTGAAATGCTGCCGACACCATGGTTACTGAAGTGTCTAACCATTTAAAACAGAAATCTTCCTTTTTTGGCGGAAATTTGAAGAAAGATTTTACATATGAGCAGTTATAGATGATTTGTTTGGTGGATTGTATTTGTGAACCACTAACATCACTCTGTTATGTTGTAAATTGGTTGTACAGAGAGTTATCTCTCTCCATATTGTAGTTACCTAGATGCTCTGGATAGGATAGCTGGTGAGGATTATCTCCCCACATTACAGGACATTCTTAGAGTGAGAGTGCCCACTACTGGCATCATAGAATATCCTTTTGACCTAGATAGCATCATATTTAGGTCAGTATTTGTCTGTTTGTGTAGCTTGTCTGTATCTCTTCTGTGGTTTGGCTGCTCGGTAGCTGTATTTGTTTGTTTGTCTTATTTATACTGAAAGGTTTGTGTTATCGTATCACAAACATTGGTAGCTGATTTGTCATTGGTTATGTCATTTTCTGTTGTAGAATGGTAGACGTGGGAGGACAGAGGTCTGAGAGAAGAAAGTGGATTCACTGCTTTGAGAATGTAACCTCTATAATGTTCCTAGTAGCACTTAGTGAATATGATCAGGTTCTGGTCGAGTCTGACAATGAGGTGCGTCTTGGTTTCCTGCTGCCGATTTCAGGCATTCACTTTTCTCTGGATTGCTACCAGAATCTTGTGAAGAGTTCTATCACCCATACAGTGTGGGGCATACAATGTCTTCATTTCACCGAGTTCACACATACCCACATTGTTCACCAAGTTCATGTATTATTGAGCATAAAAATTGTGTTGCCCAAAAATGCCATTTGGCCATTCCCTGGCTGTGGCAGTCAATTATAATTTACATTGTGATGTTTTCTATCTTGTCGATGAATGTGGGGCATTCAACCAATGATGGACAAGGTTGATTGACAACCATTGCTGTCGTGTCCCATTGCTGCCATGTCATTTTTTTTCAATAGAAATTATCGTAGGAATTTACTAGCTGATTATTTGATTGCTCAGAATGTTTTGCCCACTTTTCCATCGGCGTGTAGATGTTAGAGTTGATTGCACTTAATCCAGCATTTCTCTGTCAAGTTGTGCGTGTAATACCTGTTTAGTATAAAATATTACACCACCATTTGCTTTGATATGGCACAACCAGGTACGAGCACGTGGTAGGTTTGACCACACCTCTGTAACAAGTGTTTATTGTAGCTGAAGACAACGTACTCGTAAAATAGAGATTGCCCAAAATTATCTAATTATTTCTACCAGGTTTGTACTTTTGAAAAAAAGATAGTTTTTTATACGTGTCAGTATCGGATTTCTTAGAAAGATTATAGAAGTATGGTGACTCACATGTCTGTTGGCTGAACCAGCCGTACTAGAAGTAGTCAGAACGTTGTTCAGCTTCTTCGTAGTTGATCATTATTTTAGGCCTAAGGAGTGTCCGCAAACAGTAGCTCTTTGAACTGGAAATAAATCAGCAAATGTTTATCAAATTTAAATTTTTATGTATGTCTCGGACATTCAGATGCAGCTAAACACTTAATGGATAAATTAATAATCGATTAATTTCTTTTGTAATGAATTGACTGTTACATAACTAAGTATTAGCTCTGTGTTGTTCTACTGATATTCTATAATTAAATGTTTTTATTATTATATTTTATCACAATGGCTTCCGTTCTCAAAGAGCTATTAGCAGTGAAGGTTCATCTTCTCCATGGCTTGTTTACTCCCATCATAGTTGATTCAAATATATGATTCTTTCGTTTGTGACCTTGAACTCCCTATTTTTTGTGCTGTTTATTGTAATGGCTCAAGTAATTCCACGTGAAGCTGACTGTTTCGCGTATATAAATTGGTTCGCTCTTGTACGATTGTAGAACAGGATGGAAGAATCTAAAGCATTATTCCGTACTATCATAACATACCCCTGGTTCACCAACAGTTCTGTCATTCTCTTTCTCAACAAAAAAGATTTGCTCGAAGAGAAGATAATGGTGGGTGGTATTATTATATGTAGAAATGTTTGATGTAGGCAGTGAGGGGAGGCAGCTATGCCTTTATTGCATGCATTCGTTGAATACTTTCTATGTTATCTCTACATAAATACTCTCGTATAACCATTGTGGCTATATCTAGCCAAGCCTGCACTCTACCACTAACTTGCCTTCTTTAAATAGACTATGACCCCTTGCCTGCCTCAATGCTCCTACTAGTTTGTACAATGTTTGCCTCGACAAAGTTTGTTTTGAGATAGTGAAGTGCCAATACTTTCGCTGACAAGATGAATATTGGACGTATTCAGTGCGGCGGCAGCGTAATAAGGAAAACCTAATGATACGGATGTAGTACTTTTTACAGCGTGTCTGCACACGCAACATTGAAAGACTCGACTAATAAATGTTATTGATTTATAAGGTGAAGGACATTCTCTTGTCTGGGCGTGTAATTGCGGATGTCAGCTCTTTTGGCCAAAATTTTATGGTCCTTACTGCATTCAGTCTCACTGCTTGTTTTAATTCTATTGCTTTTGTTTCTTGGTTTCCGTCTTGTGTGAATTGTTCAGCTTCTAGCGAGATTAAAATAGACTGTTGCGGTATTGTCACTTTTATCTCTTGTATGTTTGTAAATGTTTACTCGGTTAACATGGATCCACCCAGTTTAATCGAAGCTGGCTTGGAGCTCGAGCTAAGCGTTATTGAACTTTGTCTAGTTGTGTTGTTAGTCGCTACACTTGGTTTTAGACATTTACATCTGTTGCTATAGCGCTGTTATCGCTACTTCTAACTGCATCAAACATTGCTTGTAGATTACCTGAGATAGTACCTGTGTACCTGATGTACGGCATTTGGGGTTTCATTTATAAATTACTACTAACATACACTCTGTCTTCCATTTTTTACTATATTTCTATCAAGAAATGTTGATTAATAACATAATGGCACCCCCTCCCTGTACAAATAAACACGGAAATAAATTTTTATTATATTGCCAGTTTGTCTATAAATAAACGAGTTGACAAGGCCTGTTTCTCACCAATGGGTTACTTGGTCATTCTTGGCTAATAAATATAATGCTTGGTGGCTTGTTTAGGTAAAAAATAGATTTTCTTGTAGTCATGCATTGCATTTGCTTTATGCAATAATTAACTCTGTTAGACTCTATCAACAATCTATAGATACATCCTACCTGTTTCGTCACCCGCATATTAATTATTTATTACTGTATTATTGCATAAGGAAATGTTTTCTCAACTTCATGGCAAGTTCAAAATTGTTTTTTAAAAATAACTAGGGAAAGACAATTAAATATTTCCCTTCAATGACCACAAGTGATTGAGTCCATTTAGATGAAACACCACAAACCAGGAAGTGAACCTTAGATGTCAGTGGTAACTGAACTATTTAACCGTGCGTTCGTCTTTTCAGTCAGCTCAAACTGCTCATCATGTATTTCTCCATCTCAACGTCTCTTCCATCTCTTTTTTCAGGTTTCAAATCTAGTCGAATACTTTCCTGACTTTGACGGCCCAGCGAAGGATGCCCAATCTGCTAGAGAGTTCATACTTAAGATGTTTGTCGAACTCAATCCAGATCCTGATAAGATCATTTACTCCCACTTCACCTGTGCCACAGGTCTGTTCTTCACTTTCATGTTTCTTTGTCGCCAATTTAATAACTTTGTTTTGGTTTCAACATTTTTATTTTGCTTTTTTTTTATTATACCAAATTTGGGCATAAGTTGTGCTGTGTGCTAGTTGGAACATGAATGGGAGCTTTTGAATAATAAAATGGAGTAACTTGTAAGTAAGATAACTTTGAATTTCCCAAGTACGTTTTAAATTGTTGCGGTTATAAGCTAATTAACGTAATATGATTGATTGAAAGATCTGGGACAAAATATCAAATGCGTAACTCATTCTCATTTATATTAACATAAATCCAATGAAATTTATAGATCGTTATATTTTGCAGTATTTGTCGCGTATTAGCAACCTGCAAACTTTGGGATATAGATATTACCCAAATACATTTGATAATATGTACCATTGGCACGATTATATTGTGTATCGTAGACACGGGTAGGTTGGCAAGCTCTGTTATATAAATTTATTACAAGTTATCACGTCAAATAGTACTTTATAAAAGTAGGGAACTTTTAGCTAAGTGCTGTGCTGGATAATCTCCACTTTTAATAAAAAATGCAGCTATGCCGGAAATGCTGTCAAGTTCTATTTAAAAATGTTGATAAATGCTGCTGCATTAGTGTAATTTTCACAGCGAAAAAGACATTGCTGCCGGCTCCTTTTCTTAGTTTTATTTATTTTTTACCTTAGTTTTATGATTTGTGACGATGATTTTGTTTATTGGTATTTCCATTGATCGGGAAAGTTTCTTGTTTTTAAGTTTCAAAACTATGTGACCCTGTTTCTTGTCTAGGTTATGCGTTGCTTCCATGTGTTTGGAATTGTTGTGGTTTTTGTTTTGGCGATATGCGTGTTATTGTGAGTTCGTACCTACCTGTGTATTTACCTGGGTGAAGGATGGAGTTGGCGGAAGGAATGATATAAATCACGCTCACCTGCAGTGCACTATTTGTTTGTTTACATTACTGAGCAACTCTGTATGTAGGCTTAGAGTTTGACTTGCACAACATATAAATTGTTCAACTGTTTACTAGTATAAAAAATTTTGCATGCCAAATGTTTTCAACGAAATATTGCCTGAATATGTTATATTAATCAAATTAATGGAAAATATATAAATAGATGTTTTGACAATTTACTCTTTAATGGTTGATTATACACTTGAGATTGTTTGGTGATAGTAGTTGTCTTCCCCATGTGATGTGTCCATGCACGGCGTGGGAACTGATGTTTGTTACCAGTTATCAACCAATGGCGTGCTACACTGCTGCAATGTTTGATTTATACTGCAGGTTTCATAATGAGCCTTTTTTTTTAATTTGCCCACTTGCGTAATGCCTAATTTTTTTAGAACGTTTTGCTGAGTTTGATTGGTCAGTTTTTTATGCAGCTTGTCACGGTGTTTTGGTTATTACTGAAACTGCTAACTATTTAAGTAGCTAGCAGTTTATGTTATCGGGAAATGTTATTACTGCCAGAATTACAGTTACTAATAATAATGTTACTTATTAGGCTCTGGTGAGTGGTCATATCACAAAAAAACATATTAATAAATATAAATGACTATTAAAATTTTATTTACACATCAGTTCGATCAATCTAAGGGTTTTTTTTGAGTTGGTGTTTTTTTTCTTTTGTAGACACGGAAAATATTCGATTTGTCTTCGCTGCTGTAAAAGATACGATCTTGCAGCTAAACCTAAAGGAATACAACTTGGTGTGAGATACAAGCACATTTTATCTCATCTGGTCGGTGACAGGAATTGCCATTGCACCGTTCGCCTACTCCCCAAATTTTGTGAAGCACTGGGGCTAGAGCTACTGTTTTATAGATGGCACTTCCCATTACTCTAGTCTCTTATATAATCTATTTAATTGGATTCGTTTATGACAAAGCATGTGGCCATTTTGTTTAGGAATTGTCTGCCGCGCATCTGAACGGTTGATTAATTTTCAACAGGGTATCGTTATGAGCTCCTCAATTTCTGTGGAGTGTCACCTTTACGCCCGTTAGCTCAACTTGTACGGGGAATCAAGGCATGGCAATTGATTACATTTTACAATGAGAATTTGTAACGTTGAACACTTGGGAGTCATCTAATCTATTGTCAGTTTGTTTTGTAGTAATATATACATACTTATATATATACATATGTATTATGGTATGTGTTGTGTAGTATGCTGTATGATGTATCTCTTCAAGTCAGAATGGCTGTTTGTACAAAATTAATCATGGACGCATCAACTAGAACTAATTGTGGATACGTTACTAACAGTTTATGATTATTGTTATTATTGCTACTACCTACTTTATTCATTAAATTTTTCTGCAATTTTTTCCCCCTTTATATTGAGCGACTTGTTTTTAATGAACACTAGATTGTTGTAGTTATATATATATATTATTGTTATTCTATATTGTTTTTAACACTTTTGACTGCTGTAAGGTGAGCGTGGTCTCTTGCGACTATTTTCACTACAATTTCTGTAGTTAATGTTCTAATAACAATGTGCTCCTATACATCTGCTTATCTCTAGGCACCTAATACTTGTCTCTATATGTGTGCTTATTTCTATATATCACTTATCTCTATATCTCTACTTCTATACATCTACTACTTATCTCTATATACCTACTTATCTCTATATCTCTACTTATCTCCATATATCTACTTATCTCTATATATCTACTTATCTCTATATATCTACTTCTATACATCTACTACTTATCTCTATATCTATCTCTACTTATCTCTATATACCTACTTATCTCTATATATCTACTTATCTCCATATATCTACTTGTCTCTATATATCTACTTATCTCTATATATCTACTTGTCTCCATATATCTACTTGTCTCCATATATCTACTTATCTCTATATATCTACTTATCTCTATATATCTACTTGTCTCTATATATCTACTTATCTCTATATATCTACTTGTCTCTATATATCTACTTATCTCTATATATCTACTTGTCTCTATATATCTACTTATCTCTATATATCTACTTATCTCTATATATCTACTTGTCTCTATATATCTACTTATCTCTATATATCTACTTATCTCTATATCTCTACTTATCTCTATATATCTACTTATCTCTATATATCTACTTATCTCTATATATCTACTTGTCTCTATATCTCTACTTATCTCTATATATCTACTTATCTCTATATATCTACTTATCTCTATATATCTACTTGTCTCTATATATCTACTTATCTCTATATATCTACTTATCTCTATATATCTACTTGTCTCTATATATCTACTTGTCTCTATATACCTACTTGTCTCTATATATCTACTTGTCTCTATATATCTACTTATCTCTATATATCTACTTATCTCTATATATCTACTTATCTCTATATATCTACTTGTCTCTATATATCTACTTGTCTCTATATATCTACTTATCTCTATATATCTACTTATCTCTATATATCTACTTATCTCTATATATCTACTTATCTCTATATATCTACTTGTCTCTATATATCTACTTATCTCTATATATCTACTTGTCTCTGTATACCTACTTATCTTTATATATCTACTTATCTCTATATATCTACTTGTCTCTATATATCTACTTGTCTTTATATATCTACTTATCTCTATATATCTACTTATCTCTATATATCTATTTATCTCTATATATCTACTTGTCTCTATATATCTACTTGTCTTTATATATCTACTTATCTCTATATATCTACTTATCTCTATATATCTACTTATCTCTATATATCTACTTATCTCTATATATCTACTTATCTCTATATATCTACTTGCTTCTACATCTACTGACCTCCATATATATATATACTCCTATACATTTACCTACTTCTAGTCTTCTATACATATACTTATCTCCATGTATCCACTTATGTTTATATATTTACTTCTATACATATACTTAAACTCTATACACTTTCTTACCTCTATATACCTACTTACCCCTATATATCTACTTATTTCTTTGTCTATTTCTATACATCTACTTACCTTAGTATATTTGCTTCTATACCACATCCACATATAACTACAAACGACTACTGATACCTTTACAGTTAGCTGCTACAAGTAACTACCAAGGTTGTGCTAGTCATTGTCATTTCTGACATAACAACCGCTATTTCCACCTCATTTGTTGACTTATTTCGACCCCCCACATACATGTATTTGTTGATTACAACTAACCAAGATCTGTCACTCATATTTGCTGACATGTAATTTAAACAAAACTCTGTTATGGGCATTCGTGTCACGGGCGGGGGTTCAATTTGCAAAATAACAAGCCTTAACTTTCTGCCGACATCAAAACTTGATTGAGTGAAAGAAATGTTTGTTGAAATGGAAGCCGCTTTTGCAGAATTTAGTGCTAGTTAGAGATATATATATGCTGTAAAAATCATGCAGTGCCAATTATCAATTTCTGACTGTAACAGGAAATATTCCCACACAGTAGACAACCTGAGTGTCACATGTTACATCTAGACTCCATCTCTATCCCATTTAAATTCCATCATTTCAACATATAAGTTTTTCTCATCAACTAGCCACTGGGCTGTGAAGTTTTTGGTGAGCGTTTGTAGGTTTTGCTACTGAAATACTAGCCTAGGGATATCAGAGTAGGAGCTTTCATTACTGCTGTTTGGAATGTTGAGAAAAGTTAGACATTTGCATGTATTATAAATAACATTTGGATGGTGAATAGCAACCTTGAAACTGAAGTGATTTATTGATGCAATGGACTATGGAGTAATATTCGATCTGATACGCTAAAAACAGTTGACTTTTGTTACTCCACCTCTCAAAATATTTCAAGTCGATATTTTCAGATTACAAGATCACTCAAATATTTTTATCAATCGACAACTTGGTTTCATTAATTTCAAGGTAAAATGGTTACACAATGAACGCTTCATTTATGCCAGAAACTACAAAGATTTTTTACTGCTAAACATCGAGAAATGTCGATGAAGCAATTTGTGGTGTACATTCAATAATATGGTTTATTATATTTCATATAACGACAAACAAGTGCGGAGGTTCAAATAATATTAAATAATATTAAATATTACTGTTAGTAAGTGTTTCCTGATAAAATGGTGCAAAAATTTAATAAATAAAATACAAAAAAAAAACACCAATCATTACTCAAGATGCTATGCATATTTTTGAAGCAAATTTTGCCGCCACACAGAGTTCAAAGGTTAAATATGCATTTTATGGCATACGCTGACACTAGGTTAGCAGAACTTAACACCCGCATTTTGTCAAAAATGAGCAGATTTATGATGGTTGATACTTTTCCAAGTTATAATGCTCCTTATGCTGTTCTACATGCTGCTTTGTTTTGTCGAGCTGCCTTTGTAGGCGAGGGACCATCTCCTTAAACACGTCTTCAAATGCAGATGGATATGGGCCAAGCTTCTCATTCTCTGCAGCGCTGAATGCCACAAGAACCTACACCAAACATATTAGGGACACCTGGTAAATCTTTGGAACTGATAATAAATGAGAATCAGGAATTTATTTTATTTTGAATTGTGTTTATTACACAATGTAATGGATGAATCTTTTGCTGCTTCTCAGCGCACCTTTTTTATTTATTGTTGATCAATAGCAACCAATTCGATGACATTCAAAGTATTTCAGACTCAATGAATTGGCTGAATACAAATTTATTCTAATACATAGACTGTTGACAGCAGTCATACCCTAATTCAATCTTGGATTCTTGATTTATTATTTTTAGATTATTTTGTACAAAATACGTAAGCAAGCAAATAAGGTTTCCGCGAGTAAATTCATTTCCAACAACACTTCTTGCGTCTTGAAGAAAAAAAAACAATAGAAAAGCATTAGTAAGAAAAACCACGATTATAAAGTGTTCAATGAGATCATAAACTACATGAATGTTTTCTTGATAATGCAACCTCTATCTCCTTAATATTACATGTGGAATGAAGCATATCACGCAGACCAGCAACTAAAAATAAATTTAGTCAGAACGATCCAATCACTTCTAATAAAAAATGATAAATTGGTTGCGAAATGAGAAACGACATGATGATTCACAGCCTCATAAATAATAATTTAGCAAGCCAATAGCAAAAAATTGTACTAAATTAAAAGGTCTTAGATAAAATTGTTCAACGCCTGAAAACTTAATGCTACAAAATTTTATATTAAATACTAGATTTGTGATTTCATCATGCGTGAGGGTACAAAACATGTGTTTTGTGAAGTCGATTTTAGTTGTAAAAAATATTTCAGACCACAGCCATCTGGTTTTCTTGCTAATTAATTTTGTTTCCATTCGTCGACTGTTTTTGAACTGCCATCAACATATGCCATGGACATATAACGAAGAATAATATGTGGTCAAATTCACATTCAACAAGACAACATGCTTGCTGTTTTATCAAATAGCCATAAAACTAAATGCATAAAAGGTGCTGTCACAGATTTTTGACTGAATTTATTTTAATAGATTTAGTTCAAGAGAGTTTTTGTCAAACAAAATTTGCGGAGTTGTGCTATCGTTAATTCTATCGATTGTACAAGCACATTAGATGTGACCTACTTGTGCGCAATTTTTGTTGTTGATACGCAGCAACTTATATATGGCCATAAAACAGAGCGGTTAAAATTTGGTTTATTTGTATGTAAGAAGGGCTCCGAGACTAGTCATTGTGCAGAGACTTTCAAGAGCTTAAAAAATTAGGCTTTCACTTGTTTTCACAACTTTTTATGTGTTTCAGTTGAGTCGGCATTTTAATTTATTTTGCTCACTCTCCTATTGTGTATGCCCTAGCATCCACCTGATATGTTATATAGCCGTCTGCGATCCGAACGTGGATATTGAATGGGCAATATTTTAGTGACTAAAACATTATTATAGTCAAAATAAATTTTTTCCAAATCAAATATATCAATAGGTACAAATTATAATTTAGAATTTAATTGAGAAGAAAAATATACCAGATTTGCATTATTGTCATCGTTGTTGCAATCAACAACAACAATAATAATTTTCAGATTGGAATTACAAGTTATTTGATTGAAAAAGAAAACCAGGCAATAAAAAATGTAAATAAGTAATAATTTTCAAATACAATAAAGAATCACATATTAGCAAGTTATTGATTCATTTTAGTGTTTCGGTTGAGACTATTTAGCACTCTTTGACACAAAGGAAAAGACAACTCCGACTGCGTATGGAACCCGTGACGGTGCAAATTCAATAACGTTGTAGTCTGAGACAGAATCGTTTATATTGCCCTGGTCTGATATACAGAATGAAAGTATGAGCAACATTTATCATTTAGAGATATGTAAAGTTTTAGCAAATGAGCAATGTTAGGGTGACACAACTCCACAAACAGAGAGAGGCAACAGTACAGAAATGAAATACCTCCTTGCGTAAATCTTCCCTCAAGGCATCCGTGTCTCCCTCAGACCACCAGCCCTTATCAAGAAGATAGGCTTCCAGCTTTTGTATTGGATTGCCTTTCTCCCTCCAGTAGGTTTCTTCGCTCGGCGATCTGTAGGCCTTGCGGTCATCTGAAGTACTGTGATCGCCCAGTCTAAACAAACATGTCAACCAAATGACAACATGCACCCTGGCTAGACAACATGCACCCTGGCTAGACAACATGCACCCTGGCTAGACAACATGCACCCTGGCTATACAACATGCACCCTGGCTAGACAACACGCACCCTGGCTAGACAACAGCGATTGTGCTTATCGAATCAATCTATTGCTTGTCTTACTCACCCACAGACTAAACAAAAGCCATCTAAAAAGACGCATAATAATAATGAGATATATTAATTATTAACCAAAATTGTGAGAGATTGTAGAATCAAAGTGCTTAACCAATACCTTGGCAGTGTTTCAATACATTGTTCTGAGCATACCAAAAGAGAACATAACTCTTATTTACCCACAGAAACTTTCAAAGGTCAGCGCTGTTCTCGGTCTGCTCTCATTATTAAAAACAATAAGTTTTTCCGCATAAAACCACTACCTCTTTGTATGAGAAACAGTTTACATCAGCAATAATCACACGCTTCATAGTTATCACAAAACATACCTGTAAGTCATCGCTTCAATAAGAACTGGTCTGTTTTGTGATACGGAGAGATCTCTAGCTTTCTTCACTGCGTTGTACATAGCAAATATATCATTTCCATTCACCCTTATAGTGGCAATACCATAGCCCACTCCTCTGCTAGCTATGCCATCTCCTCTATACTGCTCGTGTGTTGGGGTGGAGATAGCAAACCCGTTGTTTCTACTGAATAGACAATCAACTGATGGGTTTTAGTAGAGCTTAGGCTATGCAGGATGAATATAGAAAGTTGTATGTGTTCGCATAATGAAATTTAAGGATTATTGTCATGAAAGTATATACTAAGTAACATCTCAAAATGATATTGTTGTTTTTTTTACTACATCTCTATTTGAGTAGGATGGAGAATCAATAAATTGTGGGAGTTGTTTTCTCATAGTATTTACCATTAAAGAGGGGATAAATCTCAAGTATTTCTAAAAAGATAACTTGGAATATGATTACAACTACCAAAACGCTACTTTGGATAGTTGGGTCATAGTAAGGTCATAGTAGGGTCATAGTAAGGTCATACCAGATGAACAGGATGGGACACTCTAGAGTGGCAGCAAAGTTGAGCGCTGCATGGGCGTCGCCTTCAGACGCAGCTCCGTCACCAAAGTAGCAGGCGACGCACTGTCCGTTCTTCTGCATCTTGTACGAGTAGGCGGAGCCAACAGCTGAAATGATACAAAATGTTACAAACTTTATGAAGCACTTTATCTGCATGCCTTTACTATTGGTTGTGATATAATGGCTGTAAAACAGAAAACGCTAAGACATTTCACCCTGGGTGTAGTATTTCCGGACCACCAATGAAATTGGTTTTCTATTAAATCATGGTACGTAGGAAATGGAACATTTATGGGCCATAATATATCCTGAAAACAGAAGTTTAGAAAGCCAGTTGAAAGTGGTTTTTGTATAATACATACAACAACACAGGTAAATGTATCAGACGATTGAAAAATTCGCCAGTCCAAAAATACTTTCTGCCGGTCAAAATTAATCGGGAAAAGTTTTTTGAAAGTTTTCAGGTGTCTCTTCCAATCAAAAAGTTGCTAGTCCGGAAATACCACGTTCATACACAGCGCTCAGGACAAACAAGTGCTACAGAATAATGGGCCACCAGAGCCAGAATATCACAGTACCTGCCCATTGTGCTATCATTGGTTGATTAAACGACAGCAATTCCATTTGACAAGGTTATATCGATTTTCTGCGTGTTTACAAAGATCATATATATTTTTGATTTAGTAGTACATATTATAATAATAATATGATTGTTGGTGTTTATCTGAAACTAACGCAGGAATATACTTTTTAAAATAATTATTGTTTATGATTGAAAAAAATATAAATATATAATCAAAAAGCATAAAAGTTATAAATGATAATGAATCACATACCTGATAATAATAATTTATTAATTACTTTACTAATAATGATATAATTAGCAATAAAGAATTGGTTTCAATAAAAATAAATATCATAAAAATAATCAGAAATGGAAACCATGTGGAACGCACAAAATATTAATCCCGCTCTTGTTTGCTCAATCGAACACTGCGTCCATTGTTTAAGTTGCGAGCCGGACTCCGGCTCTGGTTACGGAAGACAAGCTCAAGTGACGAGCGCACAAGTGCATGCTCTGATGAGAATATTTTCTGACTAAATGAGCCTCAACAAGCTGCCGTTCACCTTGAGGCATTTGGGTAGCCAAAGGAGAGGAAATGGTCATAAAGTGATGTTCTTTACTGCCATAATGTACCGGCATTTGTCTCCCCTTGCCAAAATCTTTGCTATTTCCACAGCATTGGTGTATAGCCTGCTCTACAGAGAAACCTCTATACAACAGCACGCCTGCAACACATACAGAAAATCTTAGGGACAGAGGCTAACAATATACCGAAATACTTAAATTTTACAAGGCATGCCGGTTTTCTACTTTCAGCCACAATTCAAACTCGTATTATATCTACCTGCTTCTCTGTACTGTCCCCAGATGAGGTCCTTGGGGTCAAGGGCAGCCGCGGAGCCTACCTGTGCAGCCTCCTCACCGTGGTTGGTCACATAGAAACTAACACGACCCTGTCTCTGCGCATCATACATGATCTTGTCCAGCACACTGAGTGTCACCATTGTCTTCATCATGCTTGTGCAGAGTTCCTTGGGCAGCTGTAACACGTCTGGCGCATTAAAGGGCTTAGGGCAGGCTTTGAGAGACGCATTCTAGGTGTATAGTTGTTCTCTCAATAAACATCGTAAAACCATTGAGAAAATTTATTTGCAGTGACACAAAATGCAGTAAGTCATTAGAGAGTAGGAAGATGACTGCATGGCCAACAGAAGCAGCTATATGCGAGTGGCAGTTCCATTACAATAATATATAGTAAATTTGAACAAGTAGTTGTGCAACTTTTATTAAACTTTTAGTTTAAAATTAACTTCTAAAATCTTCATTATTATTATTTAGCGCTTTTCAATTTTTTTTTTTCAGAAAGATCAGATGTATTTCAGATTTAATTAGTATGGCTGTTGTGAAAAAAAAACAATGAAGAAAATATAACATATTATAAAAAAGTACCAATACTATTGCATAATTACCTTTTTACCTAGAAATATTCTTTTGATAAAAATTATCCATAAATTTCTTTGATTCGAATCACTAAACAGTCACGCGAAGGCGGGAGTGTATATAATAGCGACGTGACCAAAGATGAAAAAAATTGCTTGCTAACCTGAGAGAAACGACTCCAAAAAATGTTGCAATCCCACTTTTTGCCATCTCAAAAGTCTTTGCACAATGTCAATTTTTGGGAAGCCCTATTGCTATAAATAAAAACTATGAAAATTATGAAAACTTATTTTAAAGCTCTATTTAACTTGTTGCGCCTTCGGGAAAATATTGCGTCTAGTTCAGCATTGATTAGGTCTATAGGAATTGCTTTACTGGCAAGAGGGCAACAACAGATGAGTTTTTTGAACACATTTTAATCTCAAAATTAGGTTTCCTAAGCCCTTTAAGCAAGGGATACATCTGCAGGGTTATAGAATTCATATCACTTGTAAGACTTTACTTCACTAAGAGTGTATGAATTGTTCTTGGGCTCTAGATTTAGGTCGTCAACTGGTATTATAGAAATTATTTTATTATAATTACTTTGATTGTCAATTCATTTAAGATTAACCTACCAAATTCATTTAAATCTAAACTTGACGTTATTTTCCATTCTGGAATTTCTTTACCAGGTTTCCAGATAAAAAATGAACGTACCAATGGATGAGTTGCTCCATCAACGATCTTTCCATCATCATCCAGCACTCGATACACAGGGATTCCGCGTTCTTTCTCAGGAAGTATAAACTCGGGAGAGCTGGTCCACTGATAGTCATGGCCGCTGCCCGGAAAGCTTGGGGGATCACAGTACTCTCTAGCCTGGAGCTGTCACAATACATGAATGGATTAACTGATATTAACTTGATTAGATTTTTGTTTATTTATCTAAAATAGCTCTACAGTCTGAACTTTTTTGGTGACGTATCAGCAAAAATGTCTTCATCACTAAAGCAAATATACAGAAAACATTGTATTTTATAGATATTTATACGAGCCAACAATGTTCCACTTTGCAGTCATAAAAAACTTCAAACAGCAGTCTGTTGAAAAACATAACAAAGCAATAAAATTTTATATATACCTAAAATATCAGCCCATAATGAATGCTGGTTCCTGTACTAAGCGCATGTATTGCTAGGGCAGGTCAAACAAAACGAAGGCTGAAGTTCTCAGTATTGTCGTTAAACAACTTTCATACAAAGTCTAACTAGCATCTTTATATTGGAGTCTTGAATAATATCACATCACACGATTGACTTTGGCAACAGGTAAATAGAGAACTTTAGAATATACCAGTTTGCTGTATAAGGTTGTTTTTTTTTGTAAAAGAGTAGAATTTGAAGTTTGTGACCAGTTTCAAGCTGGGACCTTTATGCTACCCTTATATTTCAGACCTCTGAAAATCAAAATGCACCATCTAGTTTGGCATACATATGTATCGTATGGCTCCATTACTACTGAGCTAGACACCAAATAGCTATATGGTACCTACTACCGGCTTATGCAATGCTTAACACAAGAGTCTTCGACATGAATGGTTTTAAAACCAGATTCAAAGTGGGAATATAATTTTATTCGGATTTTGAGCTTCTAAAATCAAAAAAGAATTTCATGTTTAGTGAGGGATTGATGAGCTTGATAAAAATAATAGCAAGTAAAGACCTCTCAGTATCAAATGTCAAATACCGGGTGCCTACTATCCAATTTCATTCATTGGTTAGTTTTAGAAAAATTGCATAATTACTGTTAGTCAAACAAATTTAAATTCGTTTCTTTATATCATTATAAAAAATGTATTAAATAAACTCAAGAATCAATAAACCATCCTCAAACAATATATACTCGACTACTACCCTTACTACTCGACTACTACCCTTACTACTCGACTACTACCCTTACTACTCGACTACTACTCTTACTACTCGACTACTACTCGACTACTACCCTTACTACTCGACTACTACCCTTACTACTCGACTACTACTCTTACTACTCGACTACTACTCGACTACTACCCTTACTACTCGACTACTACTCGACTACTACCCTTACTACTCGACTACTACCCTTACTACTCGACTACTACCCTTACTACTCGACTACTATCCTTACTACTCGACTACCACCCTTACTACTCGACTACTACCCTTACTACTCGACTACTACCCTTACTACTCGACTACTATCCTTACTACTCGACTACTATCCTTACTACTCGACTACACCCTTACTACTCGACTACCACCCTTACTACTCGACTACCACCCTTACTACTCGACTACTATCCTTACTACTCGACTACACCCTTACTACTCGACTACCACCCTTACTACTCGACTACTACCCTTACTACTCGACTACTACCCTTACTACTCGACTACTATCCTTACTACTCGACTACACCCTTACTACTCGACTACCACCCTTACTACTCGACTACTACCCTTACTACTCGACTACTACCCTTACTACTCGACTACCATCCTTACTACTCGACTACTACCCTTACTACTCGTCTACTACTCGACTACTACCCTTACTACTCGACTACTACTCGACTACTACCCTTTTACTCGACTACTACCCTTACTACTCGACTACTACCCTTACTACTCGACTACTACCCTTACTACTCGACTACTTTCCATTTTCGTGTATATAATAGTTTTTGCAGTATTACTCGTAGTAATCAAATACCTGGGCTGCTTTATTACTGCATGCACTAAATCTACCTTTTTCAACCCCCCCCCCCCCCCCCGCACCACTTTACTTCCATCTTCCACTCTACTCCACCTAGTCCTTTCCCGGCTCTGTTCTTTCTTCGCCTAGCTTTCTTTATCATTTTCTGCTTTGCTCCACACTGCCTGTTCTACCATTGCCCGGCTCTACCCCTTCCACCTTTCCCATTACATATTTTTCGCGTGTTTAAGCTGACAGATGACAGGGTAAGACAGTGTGGTGGTAGATGTTTCATCGAGTCCCATCTAACTGCTATCATCAAAAGGCATTTTCTTTCTCATTTGTCTATTAGTAACTAATGAAAAGAATTAAATCCACAAAAGTTCCCGGTTGGAGAACAAATAACAAAACAAAACCCTGACCTTACAACTTACAAGCCTTCCCAGCTCATGAGACCTGTCTTCAGGGTCAACCTCAAGGCGCAGCGGAAACGGAACAAAACAATTAAACAACCAAGTGGTCAAATAGCTGTTTGCACAGCAGTTTTCAACTTTCTCAGTGAAGTGGAAATAGGCATATACAAACCAGCCAACAGAGCTACAGATAAATAATTGTATTGTTTACATATTATTTATTTGGACTGACTTATTTATTGGTAAATATATTCATTCATTCATAGATCTTTTTTATAATTATCATGGTATGATTGCGAGCCTGTTTTATTATATTTCAAAATTTTATGATGAAAAGCAGAAATAATGTGTGAATGAATTGGTATCAATAATTATCGTATCAGATAAATAAAAACTATAATAATATTCTTATTATTTATAACTCCAAGATTAAAATTTTCATTATAAGTTATACCATATTAACTGATTAATACGATTAAAACTTCAGTAATACTGTGAGGGACGCCAGTACTTGTCGAACATTTATTATTATCTACTCATACTTAGTCTAAGCTTTTGACTCAATATCATCTCACCCTTTGTTCTCTTTGTCTACACAATTGTCTGAGATATTAACTCACTGTCTACGTACGATCTCAATATGTACTCACTTATGTTTGTCTATGTTTGTCCGAGTTCTATTGCTACGGTGTCTATCTAGAACAGTTCTATGATGTGCCCAAATAATAATTATTACTATTTTCTGTTTACACTTTTTCCACGAAATAATTATATAAATGCATTTTGGTGCTAATGTAAAGGCAAGGCGTGGTTTGTACCAATATTTTTACTAGGTGTGGTTAAGTAACTTGTACCCGCCTTCCCTGTATAAATATCTGTGTTATGATAATAAAAATCAGAGTTAGCCTGGCTCTCAGAAGATTCTCTCTCTCAAGAAGCAAGCACAGCTAGAAGCAACATAACTACAAGCGCTGACCTGGTCGACTATTGGCGAGCACGAAGCTAGGTGGAAAGTGAGAACGGTTCGCCCTATCACTGCGTGTTCCCTCACCTGAGGTGAGAAATACGACACAGCGCTTAGTGCCCTAATAGTTCGGCTCATGCTAAATTCGGATTCGGGGAATCCGACACAAGTTAGGAAACAATAATTATAGTGCAATTATTATCGTCGGTCTTGACTGAGTCAGATTCGACTTCCAATAATTCCAGCACAATTATTGTCGGTGGCAACAGTTCGCAACAAACTATAAACTAAACAATAATTACAGCGCAATTATTGTCAGACATAGACATGTTCGGACGCAGCCAATAATTACTAGATAATTATTGTAAACTGCCAGCAATCAGATTCGGCCGCACCCAAAACTGCACAAGCCAATGTACGCACTGTGAACAATAATAAGCACATTATTGAGCGCTGACTTAGGGTCGAACAGAGCATATCGGGAGAGTGTACAGGTGGCTACCACCCAGACACAAATTCCTGTACAATAAATAATAATGATTCAGTGAATAACAATATAATAAACTTAGTTAAACGCTACTACTAGTAGTTGTTATATACATGTGCGTAATGTAGCTATTGGATTCGTGAAGGTTAAGGAGATTAGAAAGCTAGGAAGACACTTTTGGAGTGACCACATTAGGTGGTGGTTGTGTTGTGCTGGAGCTGAGATATACCTAGGGAGTGATTCAACATGGCGTCGTAGGCCAATGGAAAGGAGGATTGTTGTCGTATACTCAGACTATTGTGTTTCATCATCTTGTGAAAGGAGTATTGAAGGGCTTGTGGTAATAGTGAAGGTCGGTGTGGATTTATTATTCATTAACGCCGTTGTTATAGGACTGGTGCCAGTTGGTAGTGGTGAAGGTGAGTGTTTATTATTTGTTTGTGGTGGTGCATTACAACTGTTGTTGTTGAAGGATACAGTAAATAAGATTTGTAAAGGAGTTGGCATTTACTTCACCAGCTTTTAAGGTCAGTGTTGCCGAACACTTCAGGTTAGTGAAATATGGCCTTGGGATTTGATTTTAATGATTTTCCTAAGTTAGTTATCAATCCTGATGACACTTATGGTTCATGGAAGGCATGGTTAGATGAATTTGAGCTAAGTGTGGAAATGGTTACCTTTAAATTAGGGAAGGAAATAGTAAATCGGAGAAAACAAGATGTTTTCAAGGGGGGAATGAAATTGTAGGCTTTATTGAGTGCCATTGGTCGAGGAGGTAGAGATGCCCTAGAGTCTTTTGGATTTGATATGGGAAGTGAGGCAAGTAGTTATGAACAAGCCATGGCTCATTTAAAAATGTTCATGGTTTTGAAGAAACAATTCATGTGAAAACATTCAAGTTTGTCACTGCTAATCAGGCTGTGGCGGAGAATGAAATTGATTATCTGCTACGTGTTGAAAAACATGGTAGGTCGTTAAATCTTGGAAATAATGATAATTTTAAGCAAGAACTTGCATTAGCGATAGCTGTGAATGGTTTGAGAGAATCTTCACTGCGTATTCAGCTGATGCAACAAGGTAATTTGAACTGGAAAGGACTGACTGACACTCCAAGGGCAAGAAAACTGGCTCGAGATTTAGAGAACACCATGGAGTGGGGTAAGGCAAAGCAGCTAAACTCCACCAAGATATCTGATATGAAAGAGAACATGTGAGTGTTACAGTAGTATGAAGGTATGTAGCATTTCAAATGGTCAATCTACTGCGAAATATGATAGATATGCTGAGAAATATGCAGGAAAGATAAAAGGTGAGGTTAGCCACAGCTGTGATGATTATAGGTCTGCTCATGGTAGAAACTATAGGTCTATTAGGCATTCTAACAACGAAAGGTTCATGCCTGAATGGCGTAGAAGAGACTCTAGTAGGAGCAGGGTTGGAAGTGATAGAAGAAATTATAGGACTAAGTCCAGAGGTTATTTGGCTTTCCATGATGCTAAAGAGTGTTTTTGCGGTGGCAGAGATGATCACTAAATTAGGTTTTGCCCAGCTGTACACTGCTGGGTTTGTGATGGGATGGGTCATACTTCCCAGGACTGCCCTTATAAAAGGTATAAACATACTGATAGGTATAGTTATCAATATAGTTGCAGTAGTAGTGAAGGGAGTTGTGCTAGTGAAATGAGTGAGGTTCACATAGGTCATGTAAGGTTTGCTCCTGTGGCCCAACCTGCAAGTGGTGCCAGAGCTGGGGGAGCTCACGCCATCCTTGAAGCCCCTAACAGACCTACCCACTCTGAGGAGCTGGTCTCAGCCCAGAGGGACTCGTCTGTTAGGCCTGCGGAAGCTTCGGCTCTTGCGGAGGAAAGCCAGGAGGTAGTTGCTGAGCAGTAATTTGTGACCCGGCAACAGCTCGCCTCCGGGGCTGTTCAGAGGCCTCACTCCGGTGAGAACATGGATTGCGATACTCACTCCGGTGAGGGGGATAGTACTACTCACCTAGGTGAGACTGTAATAGGTGGAGGTGAGAGTCAATTGTGTGACTCAGATCCAAAGCCAGGTGGAGGTGAAGGCCAATTGTGTGGTCCGGAACCAAAGCCAAATAGAGGTGAAGGTGAGAGTCAATTGTGTGACTTAGATCCAAAGCCAGGTGGAGGTGAAGGCCAATTGTGTGGTCCAGAACCAAAGCCAAATGGAGGTAGAGGTGAGAGTCAATTGTGTTACTCAGATCCAAAGCCAGGTGGAGGTGAAGGCCAATTGTGTGGTCCGGAACCAAAGCCAAATAGAGGTGAAGGTGAGAGTTAATTGGGTGACTTAGATCCAAAGCCAGGTAGAGGTGAAGGCCAATTGTGTGGTCCAGAACCAAAGCGAAATGGAGGTAGAGGTGAGAGTCAATTGTGTTACTCAGATCCAAAGCCAGGTGGACGTGAAAGCCAATTGTGTGGTCCGGAACCAAAGCCAAATGATGATGGTGGAACACCTTCGGGTGCGGCGCAACGTCAAGTGGCGCAAGATTGGTTTAATCGCTGTGGCAATACGAATGATAGCGATCCTGGTGAGATTGAGTCTTTGTGGTGAGCGGCCAGTGGTAGGTATGACACGGGTGAGTTATGTATTTGTTCTACCTAATTGTACATCTTGCCGGTGTGGATACTGTCTCTGCCCCTAACCAAAATGCGTAGTTTGGATTATGCTTATGATGATGTTCTACCTCTGAAGCTAGCTGTAACTGTTGGTCTTGTGTATCGTGCCAGCTTGGAAAAAAGGGCATGTTATATACGTGCATAATAATGTAGCTATTGGATTAGTGAAGGTTAGGGTAGGTAAAGGATTGTGGATAGCTCGAGGGGATCAGAAAGCTGGGGAAACACTTTTGGAGTGACCACACTGATATATCCGGTTTTGATGCTTTCTAATTACTCATGGCAATTTATTTCATTGGAGTTGTCCTCCCGATTATGCCAACATCTTGAGTGTTTCCATGCTTAGGCTATTCTATAGTTAACTCTATTCTTCTGTAGTAGTGATAGTTAGAAGCGCGCACTACGTTGTCATTGCTATGGCGGGAGATTGATAGCCAATAGAATGGGGTCCCGGCAGATTTTTCTGCGGAGCTAATATCAAAAGAACCGGAAGCATGCTTTCCATCGATAGCACTGTTAAAACGAAAGTCGCTTCATTTTATCCGATACTGAAGGACTTTTTTTTCTATTCACGGCAGCTGATGGGTTTGGAGGTGTATAGAACTGACGATGCGCCGCTAACATAAGTCATCTTATAATTTCTCATTATTATAAAAGAATAATAATTTATTATTATAAATTAAAATTAATAGATAAAATAATAAGATATATCAGTAATATTAATTAAATAACAACAACCGCAACAGTTGAAGTTAAAAGATAATAAAATTATAACTATATGCCATTAATTATTATTATTGTCATTATAATAATTATTATAATTGTTCTTGTTGTTCGTAGTTCGTTGTTCCAACCGTTATTATTACTATACTAATAATAATTATAACCTGTCAATCAGCTCCTTCTTGCGTTCATTCAGTTGTCCGTACATTTTTTTTTTTCTTAGCAATTCCTTCAAACAAGATTGGGTGAGGCTTTCATAATCACACTTGATGATGATTCCAACTAATGCAATGGCGGCCAACGATTTGAAATTAAGACAGTCCTATAGATAGCAAGCGAACACGGCCACGGAATGTTTTTGGCCCGTGCTCGACAGATCACCAAAATATTCTGCCAGGATCTGGCTCATAACAAGGGCGTTAATTTATGTTGGCAAGCTCAATGAGCCGCGAAATACAAAGCTATAGCTCTACACGCGAGCATAATATTTAATTAATTTTTAACAAGTGAATGAAACAAAATATTAAAAAAAAAAATAGTTCAAAGGCTATATTGATTCCTTGAGCTTCCTAAACTGCATAAATTTTGTTATATCAACGGCTTAAACTGTCTAAAATCTAAATAATAGTCAAGCAAGTCGTGATTTCTAATAATAAGTTATACGATCGACCATGCTATTTCCGGTTGCATCGCTAAAGCGAAACTACTCTGCCGGGACCCCATTGTAGCCTTGCTGGATTGCTAGTTATTGCCCAATGAATATTATGTTGCTCTAGCAAGTTGTACATACATATACAACACATGTTTTAAGATCAGTCTTTTTATGTTACAGACGCTGATGAGCGAACATCTACACATACTGCCTGCATCACAGAAGTAGGTGCTCCACGTAGGTTGTGGCCTGCCAGAGAGGCCCAGAATCTCTATCTATCCATCTACCTGAGGAGTGACATACAGACATGTATAATCATTCCTACATCCGAGAAGGAGAGAGCACTGAAGCTTTCCTTTTCTATTAAAAAGGTGCTTACTTGTTTAGTGTTTATTATTACTTGTCTTTCCCTTTCTCAACATCATTATGTAATCCCTAATAACTAATTAATCATGTAGATAATATAATTATATATGTATAGTTTAATATGTAGAATAATAATAACAATAATATTATGTAATAATAATAATAGTAATAAATATAATAATTAGTATCTTGACAACAATAGAAATTGCTTAGGTAGACTATTATCTTCTGTTAATATACAGTGTACAATTATTCTAGCAGCAACGTAACTACGACAGCTAACTTGTTCTCTTGCATGCTAAGCAATTTAACTAATGATATGATGAGACAGTAGTAGTTGGTGTTATTAATTACAATGATAATTATCATTCTGTTATAGTTATATAATTGAATGTTGTTGTTGATATACTCTCCGTTGGTCATCGGCTTTCCTCCTGTCATCTGGTTGCTGTCTGGCCTTCGTCTGAGTTGACTGGTTGTGGCATTTGCTGTCAAATCTGTTCTGTTGATGAAATATAATAACATCTAGAAACCCCCACTTTCACCTTGATTTGCATTGCACAATCAATCATACACACACCCACATACCATCCATATATAACTACCGTAACCATTAAACCCATAACTACACAAACAACCATTTCAGTCATATCAACACTACATGGTGGTGGTGTGGTGCTGGAGCTGATATATACCTAGTGAGTGATTCAACAGTAGTAGTTAGTAAGTAGGAAGTAACTTTACATAATAATTATTATTATGTAAAGTTACTTCCTACTTACTACTACTACTTAATAAATACAATAATAACTATTAAGACAGCAATTTTTTCTTACGTTTCTAATCTGTGGTGGCGACACTTGTTTGAGCAGAGAGTGTTGCTGTATGTGGTGGCAGTGGAACGCACCAAATGAGAAGTAACGACAGTTCAAACTGCCACTAATAATGCTGCACGGTGGACATAAAAAAGAAGATGATTGTTGTAGCAACACCTGCTGATTTGAGAGTAAGCCAACTCCACTCGTTTTAGAGGGACAATAAAAATTGCGTATATAGCGAAAGTTATTCATGTCAAAGATTTCAATTGTGTTGTAAATCACGCAATAAAACCATGCTTAGCATTGAAATAGTAGCTACAACAAAACAATTTTATTATTATATATTATCGCCGTTCCGAAGTTACGGCTGCAAATACATTATTAGCTAGATGTCCTAGTGGTTATTTACTCTGGATAAGGCTGTATTACATTTAGACCTGTATAAAAAATCTTTACAGTACGGTTTAGATCACAGTCTTGCAAAAGTCATGATCGCGCTGTTGTTGTCATGGAGGAACATGGTGCGACGTAGCGGTTTATGCGGCATGTGATTGGCCAACTGTACCTCCTACATCGAAGACAAGTCGCCCTAATGCCAACTCGACCCAGTCAACTCGTTTCATTTAGGACAACTCGCTCGAGACAACTCATCCCAGTTAGCTCAAGTCGCCCCAAGACAACTCACCCTAACTATCGAATCCGCTCCAAGGTAGTTTAAATGATATAAACTGGGCGGAGTTAGTGGCGCTTCGCTATGTTTGATAGCGAAGCGCCACTAACTCCGCCCAGTTTATATCATTTAAACTAGCTCCAAGGTTGTTTTACAAGGTAGTACAACTCCTTGGTTTATCTGCCCCCTCCAAAAATTGAAAGATAATAATAGCTCACGGTAAAGCATCATTTATTTATAATCATCACACAAAGTTGACTAACCAACACATGATTCTAGATTCATAGCTTGTCTGGTAATTCTGATTATTCAGTTTATGATCTTTTTTTTTCATGGCATTGATATCGCTTTTGTTTTGTTTACATTTAAAAACCTTAAGATTGAGATATTATAGTTGCTTACACTGATTGTAAAATGTTTTGGGTTTCGGTATACACAAAGAGTGTGAAACACATATCAAGAATTTTTGTTTTTTAATCTGTCATTTTTTTTCTCAGAGTACTGTACAATTTTATTCAGCAATTACGCATCACACATACATGTAAATGCGTCCATAAAAGACTTGATTCACTCAAAAATAAATAAGATCTATATCTAACAGACGCACACAGTAAACTCATTAAGCAAAGTCAGCTTGTAACTGCAACAGTAAATTTGGCTGCTTTACGCAACAACTTTGTTGCTGACATCTCCTGTTGTTGATACTCATCCCAGAGTTGAAACAACTTGGCGTTCGCTGATTTTGGTTTTTTCTTTATTCTGCGCTGTAGCTTGCCTGCTGATAGTAATTTCAATTGTGCTACAGCATAATCTCCTTCCTGTTTAAAACTTTGTATTAGGAAGTAAAATGGTGGTGCCCCATTTCTGTCATCATATCTAAAATTAAGAGCAATATTGTAATGGATTCCGGTCTGTTACCACGGACATCCACTAGTCTCGAGTATTCTACCTCTCTCCAGAGGGGACACTGTACTGACCGACAGTGACAACTGTATAGGGCAACCGAATTACCCGGTAAGGCAAGAGCCCATGGCTCAGACAAACAGTACCGAGGTAGTGTTTGCTATAGTGGCTTTATTACAAAGCAGTCCTGAGGGTAATTATTCCTCTAGGTGTTTAGCAATATAAGAATACATGCTATGGCTCATTGTAATGAATGCACTGATTATCAGTAGGAGCTCTCCTTTTATAGGAGAGCTAAGGAACACAAAACATATAAGGTACAATGCACAGGAAGTAATGCAACCAATGATATCAATTATATAAATACTTAACCAATCACAATGCAATGCAAGATAATACAAGGAGGTGCCAAGTGGCTAAAGGCGGAGTCTTTTCTCCCAACTGTCCAATGACATCTCCTACAGGGTCCACAGGCTGTATATAGAATCCGGTCCACTAAGTTGGTACTTTAGGGGTAGTCACTTCCTGTTTACGACCTTGACTCAGTTCCTAGACATCTTTACAGATCCTCGTCTAAGGCGGCCATCTTGTGCCGGCCCAGTACAGCTGTACCGGGTCGGTAGAGGTCACTACCGACCCTGCAGGGGTCAATACCGGCCCTGCTTACCATGCTACCGGCACAGTATGACTTCCTACCCAACAGCCATTAACCAAATGCTGTGAGCAGAAGCCTAGCGCATTGCTTCATAGGGTTCCTAGTGTAAACTACCCGTTTACCACTAGAGTGCACTGAAATCTACCACATACCTCTCTCCATTAAAGTCATAGCCTGGCTTTAATAATAAAATATTAAGAGTAGATGTGTGGGGGGTAACACTTGTACCCAGGTTATATATTTGATTATGTAACAGATATATATATAACAGAACAAGAGTATATATTTAGTAGCATATATACAATGTCTGGCGTCTCATTTAGTAGAGAACGCCCCTGAGGCTGGTGGCTTGCTGGCGCAACCGCTCGACCTCGGTAGTGACAAGCCGCGCTTCGGCTTTAGCCACAGTCGTCTGCTCTTCTGACAGAGTCTGGCTGATCAGCAGCCTCCGCAGCTCTCCCAGCTGCTTCTCCAGAGTAGTGACATGTTCCTCTATCTGGGTGGCTAGACGGTCACTGTGTTGCAGGAAGTGCAGTGATGGTCTGGGTACGTCCAACTTTCCTGGCTCCGTACTGGCAACTTCTGGCTCTGGTAGGCAAGTTGCGCTAGGCGGACTAGCCGTCCGTTTGGGTATTCTATACCCGGTGAGGGTGAGCTTGCCTCTCTTGTCGTCCTTCCTCTTAGGAGCTTCCCTTTGTACTGGAGAGCCCAGTCGCTTCTTCACAGGCACCTTGGGAGTTGGTTCCCCTTGATGTGTGGGCTGGCATCGCCTGAATTTAGATGCGTTGCTCCATCTAACAAACTCACAGAAACGGGAGTAGCTCGGCCGATCTACAGTGTATATGATTCCCGTCTTCTGGTAGTGCATCTCATTCCCTGGTGCATCGAACTTGCTCTGATGCGAGTATACCGCGTCGCGGCTCTCGCTCGCATAGTGGCACCGACAGTAATGTCGTAGATAGTGCTGCAGGGTGTGCACCCTGAGCTGCCGCATGTTCCTGGCCTGGTAGTTGCACTTGGTGCATGTATGGTCCACGGCCTCCTGTAACAGGTGCTCCACCCGCTCCTCCGTCTCCGAGGTGACCCAGCGCAGCATGCGCCATCTTGTAGGGTTTCGTCTCCCATCCTCCTTCCATGAGGTGGTTGGCTCATCGTCCAACGTAGGGGTGACTGGGGCCGGCACCTTCTCCTCGGTCTCCTCTGCCTTCTCCTCTGCAGTAGGGCTGGGCGCTTGCACCAACCGGATGGTGAGCCTCGGCGTCACGTCCACTTGGGAGCGTGAATCTACAACACAAGATGCATGATAGACTTTATGCAATGTGTTAATGGGCTGCCTATATTGCAGCGGAGCTTGCTCTACCATAGTGTCATGTATGGGCGAGAGCAGTGGCCCTGGAAGTTCTAGCGCCGACAGAACCTTCCGTATCTTACTCCTAGGAGAGCGCCGTTCCTTATTTAAGGAAAGCCAGCGCCGTTTCTCCTCTTCCCACTGCACCGTGGGGGTGCAAGCAACATCCCGTGCCGGGGTGTGGTGCACTGTGCTGTGTGGCACTAAGGTTGGTGGTGAAGACGTCGTGGGACGTTCACCCTTAGCTGCCACCACAGGCTTCTTCCTTCGGTAGGCTCTACAAGGGTAATTACTGCCTTGTAACCTCTCAGTCCCTCCTGACTGAATCTCTGGAGGACCCCGGGCCGGTACAGGGTTGCCCCGGGCCGGCATAGAGGTGCTCCGGGCCGGTAGAGAGTCATCCCGGGCCGGCAGGCAGGCAGCATCAAGTGGTGGGCACTTGATCTCCCGCTCTTTTTTATCTACTGCCCTTCTGAGGGTGTCAGCAGTCCCAACTCGTGGGAGAGCGCATTCTCTACTGTCACCAGCGCATGGTAAGTCTAGAGGTACAGGTTTAGCATAGCCAGGTGGGCTGCCACTCCGTAGTGCTAACGGATCTCGTGGCGTGCAGTTTTCAAACAACCATTTCGAAAACGCTGCGTTTAATTGCTCACCTTCTGTTTCTTTCTTGGCCAGCTGGATCTCCTTCTCCTCAGCTTTTCCTTGGTCAGGCTTGGTGAACAGCTCTGCCGTGGGCATGGTCTCCAGCTCTTTCTGGGTAGGTGGGTAGTCGTCTAAGTCCAGTAGCAGATCCTCTGCGTCACTTAGTTCTAGACAGTGGTTGGACATCTTGTGAGCAAGTGTTACTCTGTCGACGACTTTCGCGGGTATGAGTGGCTTCTTGGAGCTGCAGTGTTGTTCACAACTCTGACTCACTCTGTCTGGCTCCATAGGAAGTGTTTGGGTACTGGGGGTTTTTGGCCGCTTCTCCAACTTCTTCCGACGGTCTGCTACAGTGATCCTGTTCACTGGAGGTTGTCGGGGAGCTCCTGGGGATTCTTTTGAAACCAAGCGTGATGTGGTCCGCACCTCCCTTGCAGCCTTTTTGGGTCTGTTTACTGCTTTCCTTGCCTTTCCTCTAGGCGGGTGGTGGGAATTCCCATCTATGCACAGTTGAGCGCTCTCATAGCCTGCTTCTGTGTGGTGCTGGTTTGCTTCATCTCTGCATCTTTTAACAGAGGGTTGATAGTCAAAGGGCAGCTGCCTCTCTCCAGCAGCAGGGCTCCCTTCTCCCCAGCGCAGGGGCGTAGCCAACGGGGGGGAAAACACTGTTTGGCCTATAGCTTCTACAGTTGTTGTCCGATCCGGCTCAAATCTTCTGCCATCTACCTGTGGCGGGGGGCTCTTCACAGCCTGATATACTCCACCTGTAGTTCTCTCTACAGTGGATGGTTGTGTGGGGACGTCCTCTTCTTCAGGGGTGTAAGGGGTGTTCTCCGTCAGCTCTGCCTGTGTTAGACGGACACTATCATCAAGTGGCCGCCCGTGCTTGTCTGTGCAAGGTAACACATGTCCGTCAATGATGACATGGGAGTCTGAAAACCTTAGGGCACACTCGTGTAAGGTGAGAAACGGCATGCCGATTATGGCATCTTCATTGATGTCACTAATGACGAAGTTAACGCTCGTTCTCAGTTTACGAAGCTGCAAGTTTACTTGCAGGGTACCGTAACAGGGAATCCTAGACCCGTCAGCCGTGAGTCCATGTGCCTTGCTGCGTTGCAGCGTGTCTTTCACTGACTGTGGCAATTGCTGGTACAGATGCTTCGACAGCAAGTTGGTGGTGCAGCCTGTGTCAATCAACAGGGAGGCTGGTCTACCGGCTAACCTTCCAGCCAGGAAGTAGCTGGCCTGGTAAGGTCGCTCCAGCGGTGGCGCTGCCATTTGTGTGCTCCTGGGGGGTTGTCCACTCTTCTTCAGAGTTCCAGGACTGTAAGGGGGTTGACGAGCAATCCGGCTACTGTCAGTCTGTGTTCTCCTGGGGGGTTGTCCACTCTTCTGCAGAGTTACAGGACTAATGGGGGCTTGTCGAGCTGTCCGGCTGTCCTCAGCGGGCGTCTGTGCTCTCTTGGGGGGTTGTCCACTCTTCTTCAGAGTTCCAGGACTGTATGGGGTGTCAGGAGTTGTCCAGCTGCAGTCAGCGGGTATTGATGCTCTCTTGGGGGGTTGTCCACTCTTCTTCAGAGTTCCAGGACTGTACGGGGCATCAGGAGTTGCTTGGCTTGTCCAGCTGTGGTTGGTTGCTGTCGGTTGTATCTTGGGAGGTTGTCCACTCTTCTGCAGAGTTCCAGGACTATAAGGGGTTGTGGGTGTGGTCCGGCTTGCCCAGCTGCAGTCAGCTGCCGGTGGCGCTACTGCGGGCGCCGGCCGTTTCCCGTCTGTCTGGGGTTGTTTGTGAAGTGAGCTGCGCGCTGAGTTCGGGGGCAGGTACTCATCATGTGACCTGGTTGTCCGCAGCCCCAGCAGCGTGTTGCAGGCTCTGCCTCCAACTGTGGAGCGGGAGCCGCCTGTCTTGCTGCTCTCAGCGACCGTAGTTCTTCTGTTAGTAGCTTTAGGCTGTCCATGACTGTTGTCATAGGATCCGGTATGGCAGGTGTAGGGGTGTGGTGTGTCTGCTGTACGGCAGTAGTGGTGGAGACACGTTGAGACGGGCCCTTGGCAACCGTCCTCATCCATTCCTCTTCCTCCTCGTCGGCATCCTCTTCCAACATCCGTACATGAGCCTGGCGCTCCTCAAACGGTGTCTTTATCTGCATATACTCGTTGCCGGCCCTGACTGCTTCAGCAATGTCAATGGGCTGCATGGCCAACAAGTGCCTTTGCAGGTAAGCATTTCCAACCGTGGTGCTGAAGATATCCAGCATCATCCTCTGCATGGGTCGGTGAGGTAGATCTGCATAAGCAACGCGCACTAGGCGCTCTACTTCACTTGCATGCTCTTGGAGCGACGTCTTGTGTTGGCGGCGTAGGCTGGTCAGCCGGGACATAGCTTCCCTGGGTGTTAGCCCAAAACGTGCTCGTAGTGCAGCAAAGATACCCTGCAGTTGTGGAGGCTTTCCACAGTCCAATGCTTTACCTCGTAATGCATCCCTTAGGTATAACATGGCCGTGTTCTCTGGCCACTCATTCATTTCGGCTACCTCAATGAATCGGCTGATGAAGTACTCGACGTCTCCTTCGCCGTCGAACTTCGGAGCCTTTAGTCTAGCTGGTGCATTGTCTTGGTTGGGCCTCATCATAGCCGTCAATGCTTCGGTCAATCTATCAATGGCTGTAGCTTCTGGGTTGCCAGCGGGTGCTCGACCAGCGCTGCGTGCTCTCTGGGTGGCCATTCTTTGCAGATAGAGGAGTGATCTCAACTCAAATCTAAGAAATGGTCAGTACAACTGGATCCCGGGCCGGTATAGGTTAGATCCGGGTCGGTAGCTGTGTTCCCAGTGGCTCTAGCAGATCTAGGGGTTGGTCCAATGGATACTGTGGCAGTATCTGGCACTCCGTCGCTTGTAACAACCGTTACGAAACTTCTTGTACTGCTGCAGGGCGGAGCGAAGCTCTACGGGCCTACAGACAGTAGTGTAGGGACACTGTAAATGGATACAGTGCCGGGGTCACTGTTACCAGCTGAGTAGCACTCCAAGCTGAATAACCTCTGGTAGCTGAGTCTGTATAGCTGATACACGACTCTCTCTTCCTTTCGCACAGTGCCGGTATCTCTATGTCCAGGTCGGAGCGAACTCTACGAGCCTGTAGAAGATACGGTAGCGCCTGTACTGGACTGCTGCAAACGGAGCAAGCTCTACGGTTGATGCAGACAGCCTTTAGTAGTGGATACTGTGCCGGGATAGCTGCTGCAGTTCGGAGCGCACTCAAACGAACCTGCAGAGAAATCCGGTAGTATCTTGCGTCAATTGCTCTTCCGATCTACTACTTCGGTAGATCAATTTCTCCTCCTCTCTCCAGATCTACACCCGGTAGATCACTTCTCCTTCCTCAGTGGTAGCTGGCCTGCAGTGCATTCGCAGGGCCAGAGGGTAGCGTGAAAGAGCACAGCGTGGGAAGGTACCGTTTATCCCACTGCTGCCACCAATGTAATGGATTCCGGTCTGTTACCACGGACATCCACTAGTCTCGAGTATTCTACCTCTCTCCAGAGGGGACACTGTACTGACCGACAGTGACAACTGTATAGGGCAACCGAATTACCCGGTAAGGCAAGAGCCCATGGCTCAGACAAACAGTACCGAGGTAGTGTTTGCTATAGTGGCTTTATTACAAAGCAGTCCTGAGGGTAATTATTCCTCTAGGTGTTTAGCAATATAAGAATACATGCTATGGCTCATTGTAATGAATGCACTGATTATCAGTAGGAGCTCTCCTTTTATAGGAGAGCTAAGGAACACAAAACATATAAGGTACAATGCACAGGAAGTAATGCAACCAATGATATCAATTATATAAATACTTAACCAATCACAATGCAATGCAAGATAATACAAGGAGGTGCCAAGTGGCTAAAGGCGGAGTCTTTTCTCCCAACTGTCCAATGACATCTCCTACAGGGTCCACAGGCTGTATATAGAATCCGGTCCACTAAGTTGGTACTTTAGGGGTAGTCACTTCCTGTTTACGACCTTGACTCAGTTCCTAGACATCTTTACAGATCCTCGTCTAAGGCGGCCATCTTGTGCCGGCCCAGTACAGCTGTACCGGGTCGGTAGAGGTCACTACCGACCCTGCAGGGGTCAATACCGGCCCTGCTTACCATGCTACCGGCACAGTATGACTTCCTACCCAACAGCCATTAACCAAATGCTGTGAGCAGAAGCCTAGCGCATTGCTTCATAGGGTTCCTAGTGTAAACTACCCGTTTACCACTAGAGTGCACTGAAATCTACCACAATATAACTTGAAATAAAAAAGCTTGTGAATTTTTTTAGAAGTATCTACTAGTAGTAATATATGAGCAGATCTCCCTACCAAGTGTTTTTTTGTGGATTAGACCTTGGGGTTGAGGCAATGGGTTACGACGTTGGATGAATTCGCCGAGTTTATATTGTATTTTACTTGAGGGGTACTTGAGTGGCGTTTGAATGGCATTTAAGTGGCATTTGAGTTTTGATAATTTTTGTACTTAATTTGAACTCATATGGCAGCTAGATTTTGAATGTATGGCATTCAAGTTTTGATAATTATTTTACATAACTCAAACTCATATGAGATTTTGAGAGAGAGGAGAGAAGAATGAGGTGATATAACTACATTGAATCAATATATGATTATATACATTTATTACATAATAAGTAGGAAAATAATCTTGTATAATATAGCTAGAGTTAGTAAATACTAAGCAGTACAGAGCACTACAACTTGTAATGACAATCAATATATAGTATTTTTCTTTACAATGTAGTCATACAGAGCACTACAACTTGTAATGACAATCAATGCATAGTCTTTGGAGAGAGGGGAGAGGAGAGATGAGAGAGGAGAGAAGAGAGAGGAGAGAGAGAGGAGAGAGATTTTTTAGTTTTTTATACATTTATGTATATATGGATAATTATGTACATATTTATGGATATATTTACATTTACATTGAATAATATACATTTATTACATAATAAGTATATTAAATGCTATAAAATATGTTGGAAAATCACCAAATTAGACCTCTAGATGGTTAAAATCTACAGTATTTGGGAAATAACTGCAAGAGAGGAGAGAGGAGTATTTGGTAGAGGAGAGAGTGTGTTGAGAGAGAGGAGAGATAAAAAGAGGAGAGAGGAGAGAGGAGATATATCTACATTGAATAATACAGTAATTAACAATGAAACAATATGTGAATATTATACATTTATTGTGTAATAAGTAGGGAAAATCTCATACAATATAGCTAGAGTCAGTAAATATTAAATAATGCAAACTTAGGAAGGAAGACTTCTGTTCTATGTACTTTTGATTCCATAATGAACTAAAATAAAAAGTTATGTATTAGTATAGAATGGTTAAACAGAAATTTAAAACAACTACAAACTCTTACTAAATAGTACTTTTTTAATAATTACTACCTTATCATCAAAAATTGACTGTTAATCGGATGTTTTTGTAGCTTGTCGTGTCTTACGTTGTTGAGTCCTTAGCCTTCTAGCTTGTCTTTGAGCGGACTGTCGTTGCATGTTTCTTCTTTTTAGAGCAAGTTCTTTACGAGCACACTCGATAGAAATTGGTGTGTTTACCTGTTCTAGTTGATATTGTCGTTGTTGTAATACATAATGTAATCTCTGAATGTCTGATGTAACATCATTCCCTAAGAGCTTTAATGTTAGAAAAGATTCAGTTCGAAAACTATTTAGCTGCTCTATCAAGTCTTTCTGTATGAATTTACAATTGTTTGAGATAATTCGCACTCTCTCTTCAATTTTTTTATTGCATATGTTTTGTAGAAGTATCAAGTCCTCTTGAGTCAAAGATTTAGGCTGAGTTTCTGATTCTGTGTTGTTAACTATTTCCATTTTTTGTCATTGAATCTGAAAAAAAACAAAAAAAAACAGATGATTAATTTGTTCAGTTGTTTTAGTATAATAAATAATATATGAGTAAAAACTGTAATTTATTAAATTTTTACCTTGATGCTCTTCTAATAGTTGTAGTAGATGTTGCTTCTCTGATAGCCGTTGTAGAACTGGATGCTTTCTGTGTGAAAACTATGGCTCTTATATAGCTAAAGTTGTACTGATTAAACCCTATGAACACCATCTCGTGTCAATCTCTATGAATCAACATTTGTTCACGCGAAGGAAAGTCAATGCTTTCGCGGGAATAAATAAATAATTTTCACGCGAATACAAACCAATGCTTTCGCGGGAATAAATAAGTTATTTTCACGCGAATGGAAACCGTTTCTTTCGCGGGAATAAATAATTTATTCTCACGCGAATAGAAACCAATTCTTTCGCGGGAATAAATAATTTATTTTCACGCGAATAGAAACCAATGCTTTCGCGGGAATAAATGATTTTATTTCCCGCGGATGAAAGTCAACGTTGTCGCGGGAATAAATACTTTATTTTCACGCGAATACAAACCGTTGCTTTCGCGGGAATAAATAATTTATTTACACGCGAATAGAAACCAATGTTTTCGCGGGAATAAATGATTTTATTTCCCGCGGATGAAAGTCAACGTTGTCGCGGGAATAAATACTTTATTTTCACGCGAATACAAACCGTTGCTTTCGCGGGAATAAATAATTTATTTTCACGCGAATAGAAACCAATGTTTTCGCGGGAATAAATGATTTTATTTCCCGCGGGTGAAAGTCAATGTTGTCGCGGGAATAAATACTTTATTTTCACGCGAAAGCATTGGTTTCTATTCGCGTGAAAATAAACTATTTATTCCCGCGAAAGCAACGGTCTGCATTCGCGTGAAAATAAAGTATTTATTCCCGCGAAAGCAACGGTTTGTATTCGCGTGAAAACAAAGTATTTATTCCCGCGACAACATTGACTTTCATCCGCGGGAAATAAAATCATTTATTCCCGCGAAAGCATTGGTTTCTATTCGCGTGAAAATAAATTATTTATTCCCGCGAAAGAATTGGTTTGTATTCGCGTGAAAATAAAGTATTTATTCCCGCGAAAGCAACGGTTTGTATTCGCGTGAAAACAAAGTATTTATTCCCGCGACAACATTGACTTTCATCCGCGGGAAATAAAATCATTTATTCCCGCGAAAGCATTGGTTTCTATTCGCGTGAAAATAAACTATTTATTCCCGCGAAAGCATTGGTTTGTATTCGCGTGAAAATAATTCATTTATTCCCGCGAAAGCATTGACTTTCCTTCGCGTGAACAAATGTTGATTCATAGAGATTGACACGAGATGGTGTTCATAGGGTTTAATCAGTACAACTTTAGCTATATAAGAGCCATCGTTTTCACACAGAAAGCATCCAGTTCTACAGCGACTAACAGAGGAGCAACATCTACTACAGCTATTAGGAGAGCAACAAGGTAAGAAGCACTAAAATAATTATTTGTTTTTAGTTAATTGAAACATCTAGGTTTTTGAATCTTAGTTTTTAAAAACAATCTTTTAATAAAACAATAATTTCAGTATATTTACATCATTAAACTAAGTTCTTTTACTTTTTGCAGGTATGATGACATCACACTCCAAAGCACTTCCTAAGCTTCATATTGAACCAACCACAGCTACCAACAACACTAACGCTACTTCCACTACAACCATCATTTCCACCACCAACGGCATTCACATTGATGATAGAAGATCCAATCCTAACACCTTTAATGATACATCTTCTCGCTCAAACACCAATGCTCATGCTGATATAGCAATGAACCATCATGTAGTTTCAGCTGACTCTCCTTTGAGTCCCACACCGGACTACACATATCTGCATGAGAACAGTGAAGTCAAACGAATGGAGGATATCAAAAAACCGACAGTGACATTATCTCGAGCTTCAATTTCCTTTTTATTCAGCAATAGCAAGAATAATACCGTAAACAAACTTAGAGAGTTTGAATTGCTCGAGATGGGTGGAATAATGACAGGAGCTATGCAGAAAGGAATGTTGGAAATCGGAAATTTTGTGAGTTTGTTGGATTTACCAATTCCTACGATATTGGAGGTTTTCGATGTTAATTACGTTGAAGATTATGGTATATTGGACTATGAATATGTTTTAAAAAACAATCATCGAATTCGAGTCAAGTCACTGATTGACAAAGAACTTACGATGGAGCTACAGGAACTTGATCCCGGCTCTTCACAAATCCTAGTGTACATGGGAAAGCTAGAAGAAAATCAACCCGATCTACGTATTGTAGGAGATAATCATCATCAAGGGCTAAAACAACGAGTTATAGCCAAAATCTTGAGAAAAAAATCATTGAAACAGTTGCAAGCATACTTTGATATCATCACTTTCGATAATATTCCTGTCAACACTCTTCTGACATTCACTAGACTTTCAGTTTGGAAAAATTTGAAGTCGAAGCAGCGAAAACGAAAACAAGATACAACGCCTTTACGTATCACTCACACTGTCACTTACAGATACATGATGAATGACGGATCTTTGATGACTGGGAAGATTGTTGTCCCTCCTGAGAACGTTTTGAAGATCAAAAATCATGAATGTGGTATGATCCACTATAAAAGTACGATGACAACTGAAAGCGGCACAAAGAAACACATTCTCACGATTCTGAGTGTTGAAGAAGCTTTGATGCTTCTATCTACTTCAAGTGAAAAAGAAGGAATAGCTTTCAGACTTTCTCTATTTGATAATGCTGAGCTGATGAAAAGTTATGATGATGATGTTGCTGCTGATGATGCTGCTGATGATGATGATGACGATGATAACATTGATGCTTATACTGATGAAGAAGATGATAATATGACGGATGATGATTCTGAGAACAAAAAATTTGAGGAAAAAGATGAAGTTGTCGACAATGATAGTGAGAAAAGCAATGAAGACGACAATCACAATTCAAGCGAAGCTAGCAGGATTTCAATATCGGAAATTTAATTAAGGTATGTTAATCTTCACTAGTAATAAGTAACTACTAATAGCCGTATTTTTCACCATAGTATAATGTAGTTGTTATAACGACATCTATGTATGCTTTTAGATAGAATACGTGTACAAGTGAATGACCGTCGACTCGCCAAAATCTATCAGCAACAACTCATGAACATTAAATTACATATTATTTGTATTGTGCAATAATTTGTATATATTTAGTGTAATAAAGTATTTTATTCATATTTAACATTAGTAATTTAGCCAATTTGTAAAACTTTCGGGGTTACAACTCTAAAATGTTACAAAATTTCAATGTTCCGACACAAAAATAAATATTTCAAGTTATCGTCTCATTTTTCAAAAATGTTAAGACAACTCCCATTTATAATTTCTAAACTTCGTTTTTGAAAAAATATGTAAAAGTTGTCGGCACATTGTGTCAAAATGGTAAGACAACTCCGCTTTTTGTTTTATAATTTGTTTGAAAAACCAAAACAGTAGAAGACTTTTTACAACCACAAGCATTATACTTTAGGTTTTACAGTTTTGTGAATTGGGTGTTGATAGTTGGTCACGATATGGCATAATAATTAAGTAATTATAGTCTTTTTCATAACAATGCTATAGATTCAGTAATACAGATGTGAAATTTACTGTTTCATCACTTGGATGCAGTATGAAGGTAGTTGATGTAATATTTATTTTGTAATATAATGTAAAGTAATACAGTAAGAATGAAGCGTATGGAGTTCTCAACCACAAAACAAATAAAAATAGGTAAACTAATGACAGAACAATTCTACATGAAGTGTATACATATGAATAAAGTATTCATAAAAAACACAGACTATTGTCTGTATATATAATATATATAGAGAGTATTTATAAAAAACATCCTATTAACTATATATTTTGTGGTAAGAAATTATAAAATAGGATAGATGCATAAAACCTATTCCAGAGCCATGATAATAATAAAAAATATAGTGAAATAAAAATTTTAAAACTCACCTAAGAGTGCAGTTAATACAAGAATTTCTTCTTGAGAAAAATCTGAATTTTTTTGCATTTTCTGTCTAATAGACGCTAATTTCAATTTAACACAATCATTAAAACCCTTTTTTTTCAGTCCATCTTTTATATTCAAAATTAATTTAAGTGAAGTTATATCAATCTTTTGGCTTTGTTTTAAATCTACTTGAGTTTGTGGGTTATCTGTTGTATTGTGCAGGATTTCACTGTGGGGGGTGAGTTGGTAGCTCGGCCTACCTGCACAACCTCCCGATTATAATGGCAACTGTGTCTAGTGTGCTAGCGATACAACCCTTCCACAGGTCGACTTAGTATACTGGAGAATGGTGGTTGACCATCTCAGTAACTAGTGAGCTGCCGGTTGCGTTAGCTGTTGTTTTGTGTGTGCAATGAGTTCGAACTTTGATGGCGAACTAGTTGAACTAGATTCGGCCAGCAGAGGTTCGGCTGTCTTGTTGTAGTGCTGTGCAGAGGTCGAACATTGAAGGCGAAGTTAGGCAAAGCTAAGTTCGGCCAGCAGAGGTTCAGACTGATCTGCCTGTATATTACTACTTGAGTAATGGTGCGCAGTGAAGTTATTTGTATGTACAAAGAAACTTCTGAGAGTGTGCAAGCTGACTCTGGTTTATTTGACTAGAACATGCGTATTTATGTAAACTGTTACATAATAAAAAGTGACTGACAAGTAGTGAACAAAAGAGGCCACACCTGGCACAATTGATTGGCCAGCGTGTGCAAATAAAATACAAGGGGTGGTACAACAGTGAATGCATGGCTGGATTCACATGGCATGCGTATAAGTTTACATAGTAAAATAATGATAATAGAAATGTACATAGAAATGTCTGCCCTAAAGCGCGGGCATAGAACTGTCACATGTATCTGGGATATCGTATACATAGAACGAGACATGTAGTAAACATAGAACTAGACATAGATGAGTGTAAGTGTAAGTGTAACCGTATGTAATGTTCGGTGGGAGTAGTTAACGTCGCCGGTCCTCTACACACTCCCCTCCATTGGCGATGGTGGCCAATAAATATGTCGGCGGCGTCGGTAGGGTTCCTTCTAATCTCTGTATGGGCGGGTTAACTCCTTCTTAATGTCCTCTGCACGTAGTAGCAACTGGCAGGCTTCGTGCGTGATGGCATGTAATTCCCGGTCTAGTGCCTCCATGCGGTGTCTATGCTCCCGCCTTCGTCTCTGTCTGTCTGCTTCGGCCGAATGTTCGCGTTCGGCTCGCCAACTGTATGAGCTCGGCTGGGGGCGCTCTCTCCTAGGTGAGGTCGAGCGGCGAGGGGGAGTCATCCTCCTCTTCTTGGTCGGGGGAGGTGACTCTGGTTGTTTTCCCAGCCGTTTGTGTACTGGCGCTTTCTCTCTCTTTGTCTTGTCGCTCTGCTTCTTTTCTACTGCTGTCTTTTCTGCTGGTGCCTTCTCTATGCAGGGGGTCGGGGTGCCGAAGGGCGGTGGTGACTCCCAGCCTATGGCTTTGCAGAATTCTTCGTACCGATCTACGTCCACTTCGTACAGTGGCTTGTGTTTTCCACCGTGTTCGGCAGTGCCACCTTGTACACGAATGTGTTTTAAGATGGCGTCTCTTGATGGACTCTTCTTTCCACATTTACAAAAGAAGAATGTTAGGTGTTGCCGCACGTGGTAGATCACTCTCTTCCGTAGTTGTTGGAAGTCACACCTAGTGCATTTCCACTGGTCGCTGTCTCTGACTTGTACTGCCATTTCTTTTATAGTCCTTATCGTGTCTCCACTGAGCCAAATCTCCCTCATGGGGTGGGTGGTCGGTTCTGGTGAAGTTATCTCACCCTCTTCTGCAATAGCAATATGTCTTATATTGACGAGAGGCGAGGTGCTGTCTTTTCGTAACATGTCCTCCTTGCGAGGGACAGTTACTGATAATTTCATCTGTTGATCTAAGGCGTTGGTAAGAGATCGTATCGACACGTTCGGCAACTGCTCACCTGTTGTAGAGGTTATGTCGATCCTTTCTTTGGTATACTGTGCAGTTCTAGCCATGTTGGTTGGTATGTTGTCCGGTTGATCTACTCGTCTGTTGGGTAGCGAACTTGTTCTCTGCTGGATGGCAACTGAGCGTTGGCGGCTCCTGCACCTATCTTTATTCTGATTGGTGGTGGCTACCACGTGTTCTCCTTGCGTCACTCCCCACGTGGTATTGTTTTGATGACGTGGGGTGGCGGGTATTCGTTCGCAGCAACTGGGAGTTATGTTACCCCGTTCCATATTTTTTTCGGCGACGAGGTTACTGGTTTGGGGAGTTGTTCTCCCTGGCTCGTTTTTTCTTACTCGTCTCTCTTCCTGCCAACTCGTCCCACTTTCTGTTATCTTTCTCTTGTTTATTCTTCGTTTCACTTCTATCCAACCGATTTCGGCCGGGTTTTCTGGTGTTTCTTTCTCCAGGAGAGTAGTTGACGATGGCAGTGATGTGACCTCCCTGCCTCCTGCTCCAGTAGGTGGAGTGTGGGGTGTGTGGGGCCCCCCCCCTGCTGCATAGCAGTGGTAGTCGTTCAACCTGGTTGGCTTTTGCCTTTCCCTTTGTGGTCGACTCAAGGGTGAGGTGGGCAGTTGGCTGGGTTGTAGGGGCGGCCAGTCTTCGTCACTGAGGGCTGGGGGCCTCGGTGGGCTGGATGCCCTTTGGACGACCTCTGGTGGGGGCGTGTCTTCACCTTCTTTACTTGTTCTTTCTTCTACTTTTATCTTGCTGTGTCCTAGTACCTCAGACCTTCTGGTTGGACTGTGGCGCACTGCAGGTGAGGGTGGGGGTGACAACTCCCGAGTGTGGGGTGTCCGTCCTCCCAGAGGAGGGTTTCCAGGCTCCTGGACATGCGGCGGGCTAGGGGACTCCCTGGCCGGCGGTGGCCTTTCTGGTGGGGGTGACGGCAATGGCAATGGTAACGTCTCTGGTACGGGTAGTGGTAGAGGTAACAACTCCAGGTTCTCAGCGGGGGCTGGGCGTGCCTTGGGGGGTCGTCCTCTTCTGGCCCCTTTCATATTTGGTTGGAGGGCGGGCTCTCGGCACGGGGGTGCTCGGCCGACTGGCTCTTGGCATGTCCTGTAGTGACGCAACCTCATCCCGTTTTGTATTGACCACTGTCCATTCCGTTCTATCTTGTAGGTGTGGTTGGGAAAGGCTTCCGTCACTTGGTATGGGCCTACAAACCGAGGTTGCAGTTTCGGATTGCTGCCTTTTACTCTCCGCTTATTTTCAAGTACGACGAGCTCTCCTTTCTGGAATACTGAGGGTTCTTCGTCGTCTTGGCTTCTCGTTTCCTGTTGCTGGTGTCGGAGGTACTCATGTGCTTTTTGGAGGTTTTCTTGCACTGTCGCAGTGTGCTCCATGATGTTGCGAGGGTCCAGGGTAGGGGGTGTACCCGTTAGTTGGTCAGGGAGGCGGACCTCCCGTCCCATTACCAGCATGTTGGGCGTTTCCCCTGTTGCTGAGTGGGGGGTGCTGCGACAGGCCCGCATGATTTGCGGCAGCAGACTGTCCCACTCGTCCTGGCCTTTCGTCAATATCAGTGTCCGGAGTGCGTCTCCCAGCGTCCGATTCTGACGCTCCACCATTCCGTTCCCTTGCGGGTGATAGGGGGTGGTCCTGGTCTTTTTTATGCCCCACAGGCTACACAGCTCTTCTAACAGCACGGACTCGAACTGAGCCCCTTGGTCGGAGTGTAGCTGTTCGGGCAGGCCCCAGTAGGCAAACACTCTTTCGTCTAGTGCGACGGCGACCGTAGGTGCTGTGGCGTCAGGCAGAGCTATCGCATCCTGCCAACGGGTGAAGTGGTCGGTGAGGACCAGCGCCCAGCGGTTCTTCCTTTTCGTCAAAGGCAGGGGGCCGACCAGATCGACCGCCAGCTTCTGAAAAGGTCGTCCCGCGTACATCCTTTGTCGGTGAGGGTTCTCTGTCTTCTTCCCATTCTTGGCGACTTGACATACCTCACAGTCCTTGATTAGTCTTCTGACCAGGGGGGATATGCCTGGCCAGTACCAATCCATCAGGATGCGTTGCCTTGTCCGATGAATCCCTGCGTGAATCATCCTGTGCGTCTCCCAGACGACCTGTGTCCTCCTGCTAGGTGGGCAGACTACACATTGCTTTGATCTGGAAGGGTGGTGTAGCGTGATGACGAGCACCCCGTCAGGGCGGATCTTCATCGCCTCCTTCCGATCGTACAGTGGCTTCAGCTCGACACTCCCTTCGGCCAATTCTCTCTCTGTAACGCTTCCCGGTCGTCTCAGCTCGGCATAAATCCGGCCTACCGCATCCTGCCCGTCCCTTTGCTCTTGAGCTAAGGTTTGGGTGGAGTGTACCGGGTTTGTCACAGTGAGGTTGACCCGCTCCTCCTTCTCTCTCGTCTCAGTAGACTCCCTCTTCATCATGTCTCCCGGCCGTCTCGGCTCGGCGCAAGTCCGGCCTACCGCATCCCGTCCCTTCGGCTGGGCCGATTCCTGGGGGGGATGTACCGGGTTCAATGTGTCGAGGTCGTCTCTAGCCTCTCTCTGAGGTCTCTGACCAGCTTCTTGCTGCAGCTCTACATGGGAAGGTCCCCCATCTCTCTGCTCGATGGAGCCGCACTGCCTACAGTCTGTGCAGGGTCCCTGTCGGCTGAGCCCATCTGCGTTACCATGGTGAGTTCCAGCTCTGTGCTCGAGCTTGTATCGGAACTCAGCCAAGATCTCCAGCCACCGAGCTATCTGGTTTGATGGTTCCTTCCGTCTGCACAGCCAGCGGAGGGATGCGTGGTCCGTCCGGAGCTTGAATTCCCGCCCGTAGAGGTAGGGACGGAAATGTTTCACTGCCTTGACGACAGCGACCAGCTCCTTTCGTGTGACACAATAATTCCGCTCCGCAGGTGCCAGCGTCTTGCTGAAGTATGCAATGACGCGTTCCTTCCCTTCCTGTACTTGGGAGAGCACAGCACCGACTCCTACCGCACTGGCGTCAGTGTCCAGTATATATGGTAAGTTGGGGTCGGGGTACCCGAGTACTGGGGCTTGGGTGAGCCTGGCTTTGAGCTGGTCGAAGGCTGTCTGCTCTGCTTGTCCCCACTTCCAGGATGTCTCCTTGCCTGTCATTACGGTGAGTGGTTTAGCAATCGTGGCGTAGTCGGGGAGGTACTGACGATAGTACCCGGCGGTTCCTAGGAACGCCTGCAGCCCCTTTACGTCCGTTGGTGCTTCCCATCTCCTGACAGCCTCCACCTTCCCTGGGTCGGTGGCCACTCCCTTTGCACTTACTACATGTCCGAGGTACTTGACCTCTTCTTGTAGCAGCTCGCATTTGGAGGGTTTTACCTTCAGGTTTGCCTGGTGGAGTCGTCCCAGCACTTCTCCTAGCCTCTGTAAGTGCGTCTGGAAGTCGGGTGCGATGATGATCACATCATCCAGGTACAAGAGCAATGTCTTCCAGTGAAGACCTTTGAGGACTTTTTCCATGAGCCGTTGGAAAGTGGCAGGAGCTGATGTCAGCCCGAAGGGTAGCACTTTCCACTTCCACAAGCCGCTCCTAGTGGTGAAGGCCGACTTGTCGCTTGCGTCTTGGTCTAGGGGTACCTGCCAGTATCCGCTAGTGAGATCCAGCGTAGTAAAATATTTACTGCCGGCCAAAGCGTCCAGTGACTCGTCGATTCTGGGGATGGGGTAGGCGTCCTGTTTGGTTATGTCATTCAGCCTCCGGTAATCCACACAGAATCTCCACGTGTCGTCTTTTTTTCTCACCAGTACCACAGGGGAGCTCCACGCTCCGTCAGCCGGCTCGATGAGGTCCTTTTCCAACAGGTCCTTGATCTGTCGTTCTGCCTCTGCCTCCTTTTCTGGTCCTAGGCGGTGTGGTGGGCACCGGATGGGCCGAGCCCCTTCTACTGTGGGGATCGAATGTTCTGCCAGTGTGGTCCGGCCCAGGTCTCCGCTATGGCTACTAAATACCGTCTGGTATTCGATCAGCAGCTCCTTTACTTGCTGCTCCTGCCATGGGTCCTGGCACCCTTTCTTGGCTTGCTGGAAGAGGTCATGCAGATGGGGGGGTAACTCCCTTCCTCCCGTCTTGCTCCTCTGCTGTCCGTCTGGTTTTGTCAGTTCCTGAACGCCACCCTCTTCCACTCCCGTAAAGGTGCCAATCACCTCTCCTGCGGGTAGTCTTAGGGTGTCCTGCGTTGGGTTTAGACATCTGACCAGGACGTGTCCGTGAGCGTCAGGCCTGTTGACGCTGGTGGCGATGGGTATCCCACCCTGGATGCTTTCAATCATCCCCTGGGGGAACGTATCCCTGGAGCTCAAGTGACATGGAATAGTCACTTCTGTCTGTGGTGGAAGCTGGGTGTCCTGTCGGACTTGCACCTTGGACACGAGATTTCTCCCGTGGCGGTCGGTACAGGCCAGCTCCCTTCCCTGTATCACCAGTACTGGACGGTCGAACCCCATCTGGCATCCTTGGCTCGTCAGGAAGGGCATCCCTAGGATAACGTCTTCGTTGACTTGGCTGACCACAAAGGTCTCTTCGAACTTGACGTACCGTATCCTTCCCTTCAGTGAGAGCAAGCCGTAGAATGGAAGTCTCGTACCGTCAGCCATGATCCCATGGGAATCGTAGTGCTGCAGCTTGCGCTGTACGTGGTTCGGTAACCGATCAAAGACCCGCTTGGACAACAGGTTAGTGTTGCAGCCCGTGTCTATGAGGTGCGTTACCGCCTCTCCTTCTACCCTTCCAGGTAGGTAGTAGCTCGAACGATATGGTCGCTCGATCTGATTGCTCTGGAGGGTCACAGGCTTTGGAACGAATTCCTCCTTCCTCAGTGGGGGCGTTTGTGTCTGCTTGTCCTTCCTCCTGGGCCTTGGTTCCTGCTGCTCTGGAGTCCCGTCGCCGTCCGTTTCTTCTACCATTGAGCTGTCGAGGGCCGACAGGCTGGCAAAACGGTTGTGTAGGGCGATGGGGGGACTAGTCAGGAGGTCCAGGGGAGGAGTCGCTCGACGCACTGTTGCCGGTCCACTGGAGGGCGCCTGTGCCCTTTCCCTCTGATGTGCCGTTGCCCGTGTGCAGCCAGCGGGTCTCCCTACTGCTGCGGGCGGTAGTCGTTTCCCTGGCGACTAGGCCAAGGGACGGTCCTACATGCCTTCCGGGTGTGGCCTGTCTGTTGGCATCCCCAACATCTCTTGGGTGGCTCAGGCTTCTTCTCCATCTTTAGGCTAGCAACCTCTTTGCTCAACCCTTCTATGGTTTTAAGTAGCTGTGCCAAGGGGTCCTGCACCTCTTGGTGTCGAGCCGTCTCTCTTGGCGGAGCCATCTCCTCCTCCAGGGGGTCGGTCTCCACTGTCCTGACGTGGGGTCCTCCCAATGGTTGGTGAGGCACCTGCAGGAACTCGTTCCCTGCCAAGATAGCTTCCTCTAGGTTCTGAGGCCGTACTGCCAACAGGTGACGTTGCAGGTACGTGTGTCCTAGAGTGCTGTGGAATGTCTGCATTACCAGTTCATCCCTATTTTGTCGCGGCAGGGTGCTGTGGGCTGCCGTGACGAGGTGCTCGACCGTGAGCGCATGGTCTCTGAGGCTTTCTCTGGGGTTTCGTCGGTAGCTTAGCAGTCTTGCTTGGGCTTCCGAACGAGTCATCCCAAAGGTTGCTCGTAGCGTTCGCGCCACCTCTTCTGTAGTCTCCCCTCGACCGCACTGTTCGGCCTTGCCTGTTAAGGCTTGGCGTAGGTGGATGACTGCTTCCTCGGCCGGCCAATGGTTTGCTCTGGTCACCTCCTGGAACCGCTGTAGAAAGTAGTCCACATCTCCTGTACCATCGTACTGTGGTACTTTAAACTTATCTCTGGCTGTGGCTACTGTCATACGGTCTAGGATGTCGGTGAGCGTCCCCATCATCTGCAGGCTGGAAGGATCCCTGTCAGTGCTTAGTGCTCGTCTCCTGGTTGCCATTCTTCCTCTGGGAGTTGCTTCTTGTGGGTGTCTGTCAATCCCACTGCTGCCACCAATGTGCAGGATTTCACTGTGGGGGGTGAGTTGGTAGCTCGGCCTACCTGCACAACCTCCCGATTATAATGGCAACTGTGTCTAGTGTGCTAGCGATACAACCCTTCCACAGGTCGACTTAGTATACTGGAGAATGGTGGTTGACCATCTCAGTAACTAGTGAGCTGCCGGTTGCGTTAGCTGTTGTTTTGTGTGTGCAATGAGTTCGAACTTTGATGGCGAACTAGTTGAACTAGATTCGGCCAGCAGAGGTTCGGCTGTCTTGTTGTAGTGCTGTGCAGAGGTCGAACATTGAAGGCGAAGTTAGGCAAAGCTAAGTTCGGCCAGCAGAGGTTCAGACTGATCTGCCTGTATATTACTACTTGAGTAATGGTGCGCAGTGAAGTTATTTGTATGTACAAAGAAACTTCTGAGAGTGTGCAAGCTGACTCTGGTTTATTTGACTAGAACATGCGTATTTATGTAAACTGTTACATAATAAAAAGTGACTGACAAGTAGTGAACAAAAGAGGCCACACCTGGCACAATTGATTGGCCAGCGTGTGCAAATAAAATACAAGGGGTGGTACAACAGTGAATGCATGGCTGGATTCACATGGCATGCGTATAAGTTTACATAGTAAAATAATGATAATAGAAATGTACATAGAAATGTCTGCCCTAAAGCGCGGGCATAGAACTGTCACATGTATCTGGGATATCGTATACATAGAACGAGACATGTAGTAAACATAGAACTAGACATAGATGAGTGTAAGTGTAAGTGTAACCGTATGTAATGTTCGGTGGGAGTAGTTAACGTCGCCGGTCCTCTACAGTATTAGATTCTAAAACACTGGTTTTTGGACTGCACTGTGAACTAGCAACAGAAATTAAGTCATTATTACTTTCTTCAGTTTCTGAAAAATCAGAATCTGAAGATATAAGTGCTCTCATTTTTTTACGCTGGGTTTTAAGTAAAAGCTTTCGATCTCCAGCAACCGGTTTTTTAGCTATTGCCAACCATTTACACCCTAATCCCTCAAAATCTAAATCGATGTTTCCAGAAAAATAACCTTCTATTGGATAGAGATATACTAACATAAAATTTTTGGGAAAAGTAATGTTCATAACTAACTCAGAATATTTTTTATTAATAAATAAAACAAAATTATCATAACTAGCAATATCAACAACAAAAAACATTTTAGTTTTCAAAATACAAGTGTGTTGCTGGAGTTCTCTCAAAGTTGTATGTGATTTTCCGCATAAACAATAAAAAATAAACAAGTGAGCAAAAAAATGTCTTGAAAGAACTCGGCCAGGCTCATGCATCTTCCCTAATTTAAACTTCTTACCACAAAATATACACGAAATACTGTCTTTTTTTTCTTCCAGTGCTTCGCTCAGAGTCTTTGTACAATACGATATCAACAATAACGAAAGCACTGAAAGAAAATAGCTTGTGTTTTTGTTATCGATATCTACAAGCAAAATAAACAAATTCTCATTATATATATAGATAACTGTCTTGAGTATGGTATATGTATATAAAGATAATGCATATCACTTACACTTGAAGCACTCCTTATCATTTTTTATCTCTCCATCTATAACGCTTCTACTTCTGTACTGCTCTAGCTGCAGGTTCTCTGCTTGAACTAAAATAGAAAATATGAATGTAATTATGTTAGTTTTTGGAAAATTTATTAAAATTGAATGAGTATGTAGTAAATAATATTTTTATCATACTTACATTCAAATGTGTGGCGATCATAGGAGAGAAATGATTCATCTTTTCCTATATAACATGCGCTTGCAATGAATCGTGTAGATGTTTTCTCTACAAAAATAACGTAGTAAATGTAGAGTCGTTATTATTTTACCTACAGAAAAATTGACATTTTTCATAATACAGAAAAATACTTACTCATAGCAATGTGCGCGGTAGGCTTGGTCTTTTTTGGCTTCTCTGTTTCATTAACACATTCTTCCAACCACCTCATTGTTTCATCATCGGTAGAGCTTAATAAAGCAATAAATCAAGATTGTGATTAATTAAAAACTCTATATAATACAGTTGAATAATAAAGTTTCAATAATATACTTACATGGCACTGAAATCTATTTCGTCTATATTTAGTTCAAATACATCATTTGAGGTTGTAGTCCTACAAGTAATATATATATATATATATACATTTGTATAAATTTATAAATGTAACTGCAACAAAATTGTAAAAGATAGTATAAATAACTTACTCATTTGTTGTAGGGATATTGCTAGCCATTGTTGTTTTGCAGAGTAATACTTAAAATGAAGTATAAATGAAAACTGATACTGTTTAAAAAAATAGTTTCTCTTATATACAAAACATTGAAGTCATTTATCAAGATTAATTTGTAGACTGATTTTCTGATTATTACTATGATAAATGATATTGTTTTTTTAAAAAAAGTGGAAGACGATTAGGAAGTTGGTTAAAAAAATAGGAAGATAGAGATTAAATAGTTTAATAAGCTTAACCACCACAAACACCCCTGTAAACTGTCTTTCCATCTAGCTAAAATTTTTGAATGTAGAGCGTTGGATAAACAAATTTTACAACCTCTAGGTTGATACTCTTTTAAATATAACTAGCTAGGATGAAACTTACATTTCATTTGAATGACAACTCACATCCTTCAAACATATTTTTATAGCAACAATTTTCATATAGACACATCAACAGCAAAACAATGATGTGGTGTAGTTCCATCTTTATATCATCAGACAGTAAATTAATATGTGAGAGCTTCAATTATAGTTTACACCATTAAGTATGAGTTCGGAATGTAATAAAATACTTTACAGGTACTGATAGCATTTAATAACTAGTTCAATTGCGGTTTATTGATATACTCTACTATAACACGCACTACCACAAACAATCATATAGACACATCATCAGCAAAACAATGATGTAGTGTAGCTCCATCTTTATATCATCAGACAGTAAATTAAAATGTGAGAGCTCCAATTATAGAAAATATACTATGTATGTTGATACATTATTTATATTTCACACAAAAAACAATGAGATATTTTAAAAAAAGTAACAGTCTAACTAATAAAACAAGTGGATAAAGTCATGCTTTGCTCATGTTTTTTAGACGATAGCGGAGATAACTAGGATTAAAAGTAAAACCACAAATCCGTTTTGGTGGAAGGCTGTATCTATATTAACTAATATGTAATGAAACAATAAAAAACAGGAGATAGATGCAATCAAGTTCTCTTCCTTTTTAGGTTGAATTCGACCTATAATTCCATCATCTGTGGATGTTTGTTGTTTTGTTTTAAATAGAAATAGCATGATAATAAATAGTGCTTAGGTGTAACTAATGACTTTTCTCGAGCGACACACTTGATATTAAAAAGATCAAAACATATAGGATTAAGCGAGATGATGATTAATGTCTTTTCTGGAATGAGTTTATTAGTAAAATGACACTTGCAGGGCACTTGCGTTATATTGTAAGGGACGCCATAAACCTAGCCATCGTTCTATTAACACGAACACCTTACCACATAGATTTATTTACCTTACCTTTCAGTTGTTCTATGTACCTGCAGAGTTGTCTTACCTTGCATTCTATGTTGCTGTTCTATGTCTCGGCTCCACCCAATTATTATCAATGGGTGGAACCATTCTTTTGTTCTATGTCAGCTGCACCCAATTACTGTCGATGGGTGTAGCTATTCTTTATCTATTATATTCAAGGAGGTGCTAACTGTCTTGACTTAGCCAATCATATGTACCAAGGCGTGTACCCGCATTATATTTTATATCTTTCTTTGTGTAACAGTTTATTATAAAATGTCTTGTCTTGATACAATAAATCAGAGTTACCCTGCACACTCTCAGAAGTCACTTTGTCTAACAAAACACTTCACAGCGCACTATACCACACATTGCAAAACACTATCCACTATAGCCTGCTATAACGATACATTCTTGCACAAGTAGTATAGCAATCAGACAAGCACACTAGCCAAACTGTTCGGCCCGGCCTAACATTGTTCGGCCTCGGCTGGAGAGGGCAGCAGTGAGACTGGCCGGCTCGGCTAACAGTCAGTAATGACTAGTCACTGAGTCAGTAGAAAGTCAGAGCTGTGCCACTACTTAAGCAGAGCCTGCAATTGGTGACGGGAGGACGTACAGGTGTCAAGGCCAAGCTACCACAGAGTGAAATCCTGTACAATATTCTAATTAATTACTTTTTAAAAATGACCTGGTAACATTACGTCGACTGAAATAATACCTAAAACGTCTCGCATAAATTTTGATCTGACTGAAAATGGACTGAAAACCTTCAAGGTGCGTAAAAATTATCGTAACTCGCTATAGCGGATATTCTATGAAATATTTATTTTCTCGTTGGTAACTTGACGTAAAATATTTTGTAACGGATGTCACACGATCTCAATCGATTTTTTTCAACTTAAACGCTTAGTTACTCGTAAACATTTGATACTCGCTTGATTTCTTTGATAACAGTAATATCCCAATTGTGTTTATCGTAAATATTTCAAAAACGGATATTGCGCGTTTCAGTTGGTTTTCCCTACTGAATCACTTAGTTACGCGTAAATATTTGAAAATTGTTTGAATTTTTCGTTGATAAAACATGTTGCAAGTATCTTTTAACAAATATTACCGTAATTTCAATCAGTTTTCTTTACTAGATTACGTAGTAACTCATCAACATTCATAATTGCTTTTATTAATAGTTGTTGCAAAGCAATGCTGTATTTAAATAATATTACTTCAATTCCAACCAATTTCCTTACTGAATTACTTAATTACCCCCCAGTATTTCATAATTTCTTTCACTAATAATTACAAAGTAATATTGTAAATATATAATGGAGTAGATACTCAGGGCTGATACTCCTTCAAATATACCCATCTGGCTAAGCCAACACTTAAAAAATGTACCCCTATCCACTTGGTTGTCAGTCCAGCCCACACCCCCTAAACACTTGGTGACCCGCATCCCGCTGTATGATGTTAGCAGGGGTTATGAGCAAAAGAAACACTCTACATATACCTGAGTGAGTTTAAATATCCAACTGCATGCCAATTTAGTGCATATTCTGGAATTGAGAACACTTTACAACAATAGAGTGTAGTATGTAACATGTAACACTTGGTTCATTGGGTAAAATACCCCCTAAAGTAGCAAATCCACTATGCGTGTACCTTGCACAAAAACACCCTCTAAAACTTGTTTTTAGGCTGAGCCTTATGAGTTATTTTAGGGGGAGTATCAGCCCTGGGAGTAGATACTAAATTGACACAAATTTTTTTCATATGAATTTAAAACTTAACTAATGTAGTTTTTTACCAAACATCAGTACATCAAAAACATTATTGTAAAGGTATATTATATAGGAAGATTTTCCATACTTATTATGTAATAAATGTATATAATCATATAATGATTCATTTTTGATCAATACATTTATTCAATGTAGATATATCTCTTCTCTCCTCTCTCCTCTCTTTCTTCCTCTCTCCTCTCTCTCCCTCTCTCCTCTCTCTCTTTCTTTATCTCAAGATACCATATGTATGTATACATTGATTGTCATTACAAGTTGTAGTGCTTTGTATTACTTAGTATTTACTGACTCTAGCTATATTATATAGGAAGATTTTCCCTACATATTATGTAATCAATGTATATAATCATATAATGTTTTATTTTTGATCAGTATAGTTATTCAATGTAGATAAAACTCCTCTCTCCTTTCTCTCCCTCTCTGTCTTCTCTCTCCTCTCTCTCAAGATACCATATGAGTTCAAATTATGTGAAAAAAGTATCAAAACTTAAATGCCATACATTCAAAATCTATATGCCATATGAGTTCAAAATAAGTAAAAAAATAATCAAAACTCAAATGCCACTTAAATGCCACTCAAATGCCACTCAAGTACCCCTCAAGTAAAATACAATATAAACTCGGCGAATTCATCCAACGTCGTAACCCATTGCATAACCCCCAAGACCAGAACCACAAAAAAACACTTGGTAGGGAGATCTGCTCATATATTACTACTTCTACTCAGTGATTAGTTTTTAAATTTTAATAAGAATAAATTTATTCCAAAGAGTGAGCATGTAGACAGAAAACGATTTAGCAAAGCGACAGTAAAAAATATAGCTGGTATTCAACCTCCGATGCCATGCCTCCACATCGTTATTGGTTCGAATTGCTTTGCTATAACTAGACCGAGTTGTTGGATCCCAGTCAAAAATCCATGTCTGCTGAAAATACTCGCACAATTTTATCTACCTGTGATCTCCAGATTTCTGTCTGAGGTAGTCTAGAGTAGGCGGTATGTGCTCGGCAGGTAGAAACTGCATTGCCAACAGTATTCTTAGAAGTTGGTTGTTTTTATCAATGACCGTAAAGGCAGAGGAAAGTCCTGCTGATTTTATCTTTTTTTACAATGCATTGGGCCCAGTGGAATCCACAGCCATGCATAGTAGCTGTTGGTAACACGTCAGAGGCAGCAGACCAGAAAGCTATCACAAAAGAAAAATAGAAAGATAAACATATAAAATAGTCTGATAGCATTCACTTCAACTCCGCAAGTGTTACCCAGCACATGATTTTCCATGAGGCACAGCACAGACCTAACAGACATTTATCACAAGAGATTTTTCTATGTCAAGACCAAAACCATCCATGGAAATACTTACCTTTCTCAAAGTCTGCCATGATCAGTTTTACTTTTGGACTGGAAGGTAATAGTGAGATCAGACATGTCAATACCTAAAACAAGTCCATATGCAAAATTGTCGTAGTATCCAGTTGAACATCATAGTCTCATATGTTGGCATCAGTTTTGCATGTTTGTACTTAATATGGTAATTAATGAGTTTTCAAAATTACAATTTAAATCAACTATGCCCGTTATATGAGGTAATTCAATTTTACAGCTACATGTTTAATCTGTTTGCCAAAAGGCTTTGGTTAAAATTAACTGGCATCGTTAATGGGAAATTGTGGAAAAAAGCGCCCGCTAAACAAATTTAAATCGAAAATCCAAGAAACAACTTCTCACCTTTTTATAGTCTCTTGCGCTTTTGCCAGACATCAAAGCGTAAGCAAGGGGTATTTGAACAACAGCTCCACTAGCATCAGCTACAAAACTGTGGAAGCTGTACAGCTTTGTAAATGGATGTCTGCACACTTTAAATGTACCATCCACAAACCACTGTTTGGCATTGCACAAGAGTTGCAGCTGTCTCTCTGTAGCAAACATCAAGTGGCGCTTCCTCCCGTCATAGATATCACCTTGCAGAAAGTTAGAGGGAATGTGGCTTTCGTCAATCTGTGATCAAGTAAGAAACATGCTTAAACACAGACCATATCTCTACCAACGTATGTTTTATTGTACCATATCTCTACCATAGTATGTTTTATTGTACCATATCTCTACCACTGTATGTATTATTGTACCATATATCTACCATAGTATGTATTATTGTACCATATCTCTACCACTGTATGTTTTATTGTACCATATCTCTACCACTGTATGTTTTATTGTACCATATCTCTACCACTGTATGTATTATTGTACCATATCTCTACCACGGTATGTTTTATTGTACCATATCTCTACTGTAGTAGTTGTCTTTTCATGACATATATTATTGTATCCTCATATGCTTTATCTAGTAGCTTGAGTAGTTGTGTTCCCCTTAATGGATTATTAGTTCGTAATGTGCTTTATGTAACTAAAGACACGGCAATTATGTTTCCTGTTTTGCTTGTGGAGAATACAAGAATTTACATAACAATGTAAACTTACATCTCAATCATCTGACTCAACAACTGTGATCAGACAATAACACTATATGGTGGCAGCTAGAGGAGGTACCGTAGGTGGTGATGGTGGTTTCTGATTCTGATGATGAAGCTGCTGAAGCCCCAGTAGTACACAAACATTACTCGGTACCAAGACTGAACCCACGGGCAACTGGGGGATTTCCGGTTTGAAAAATGAGCAGACAATTTCAGTTGACTGACAACTGGCTTTTATTATCAAAGTAATGATATATAAATAAGGGTGTCGCACACCTTTGGCTATTTTCTAAACTCACCTGGCACTTCTTCTACTTCTTGAATAGCTACATATCTTCCCACAAACAAGAGGTTACAGCTCTATTCTTACTACAAAAACATACACGCGGTACAGCCGCTCGCCAAATTTTTGGCGGAAATGACGCTCGGCTCACAAATTGACATTGTCAGTGCGTCATTTATTTAACCTCTTTTTTTCAAATCTATTTGTGGAATCTATTCTGAATTGCAGTTTTATAATTTATTTTTCATCTCTGCTCTTTGCTGATGGCAAAAATCAATAAGTCAAAATACTTTTTGGTCAAAATTGCCTGTAAACAACATGAAAACAGCCACGGTATTATAGTCTTTTTCTGTGTGTTTGTATAAGATGCGGGGATTGCATCAGTTGTTATGAAGATAACCCTTAGCCTTCGGTATAATCCCATCTAGGCTCTATGGCTTGTAATTTGGAAGCAGAAGTTATAAAATAAATACTACAAGAAGAGGATAGAGAATAGTAGTAATAATAATATATAATAATAGCAACATTATTTTCAGTGTCCATGAATTGTTTCAAAGTTACCAAAACATAAACAACATCAAATTGCTGTCAAAAAGTAGTAACACTACTAAGTAGTAGATAATGAATAATAATACACAGATAGATTGATTATTATTATAATAATTATTATAATAATAAAATTAAATTATTATTATAATAATAATAATCAATCTGTGTACTATTTATTAAATAATAGTAGTAGTCGTAGTTCATGATTATTATAATTATTATTATTTATTGTTATTATTATAATAATTATTATTATTCATTATATATCATTATCTTATTAATTTATTATTATTTATTGATAATATAATATTATCAATAAATAATAATAAATTAATAAGATAATGATAATAATAATAATATATAATAATAATATATTAATATTAAATATTAATATATTATTATTATATATTATTATTATTTATTAATAATAATAATTTATTGATAATAATATAATAATAAATATAATAATGGTACAACAAAAAACAAAGAAAAGAAGAAAATACAAAGAACAACAAATAATAACATCATCATCATCATGATAATAATCATCATCACTGACAAAAACATTGTTTGAAATTGAATAATGTTATTTATTATTATTAATTATCTATCTATTGTTGTTGTCATTGATTACTATTATTATTATTATGATCATGGTCGATGTATACTACTACTATTATTATTATTGTTATTTTAACCAATAACAACAATCAATGAATGCAATAATAATGTAAATAATAACTTAATATTATTATTATTATTATAGCTCTATTACTATTATTATTAATTATTATATTTAATTAATATAATAATGATTATTAATGATAGTGTTATAAATAGTTATTATTATAATAATTATTATTAATTAATAATTATCATTTAAGTTATAGCAGCGTAGCTATTTACTGTTTAACTTATTTATTATTAATTCACAGCAATGATTCTTGATTAAGTAATAATGGCTAAATAATAATATTGTGAAGGACGGCGCCATCTTGTTGACATTTCTATTGTGACAGTTCTATGCTAACGTTGTCATCGACAGTTCTATGTAACACTTACCTAGTCTACCTAGTCTACATCCTGTTCAGTTCTATACATACGCTTTAGAGCCGGCAGCTCTATGTACATTTTCTTATACATTATTATTTGGCTAGTCATGCATTTACCCAAGACACTCCTACTGTACTTTTATTGGTACACTCTAGCCAATTGTTTGTGCTAGGTGTGGCTTCTTTTGTTTACCCATTTTATGATTATGTAACCATGTATATAAATATGAATGTCATTTGATAATGAAGTCAGAGTCAGCTTGCACACTCTCAGAAGTTTCTTTGTTCTCTAACAATAATAACTTCAACTGCGCTAGTACATGCTCGTACGACAAAGCTCTATTACTCGAGTAGTAATACATAAGCAGATCAGCCTGAACCTCTGCTGGCCGAACCTAGCTCTGACTAGTTCGCCCTTCAAAGTTCGGCCTCTGGCTTGCACACTGAAATAGCTAACGCAACCGACAGCTAAACAGTAAACTAGGATGGTCATGCACCACTCCCAATGATACTCTTCGACCTGTGGGCGGGTTGTATTGCACATGCGATAGACATAGATTGCCATCACAGTTCGGAGGTTGTGCAGGTAGGCCGAGCTACCAACTCACACCCCCACAGTGAAATCCTGCACAATATCAATTGGTGGTGAATGCAATAATAATAAATGAATAATTGTTGGGGAAATGGATCGACCCACACACAGTCGACCCTGATACAAACATTATTACGGACATTTACTATCTATTTTACTATCTATTACTATCTACCCTTATTCACATTTATATTTGTATTCACTCTTATTTTTATAAACACAAACATGTGCTGCCGCTTAGTCAACCGTAACAGAAGACTGTCTATTTTTCAATGTGTGCCTGCCTACTTTGTTCTATGGGCCAATCAGGCCAGTAGGCGGGGTCTATTCTTTTGTCTACGCATACTACTGCCAAATCTTTTGTTTGTCATTTGTGTATAAAATTGCATGTAATCAAATAATAAAGCAGAATTAACCTGGCACTCTCACCTTTTGACGATTCTCTCTGCACAGCAAAGAAATGACTACAAGCAACACTTGATACAAGCAACTAGATGTAACAGAACGAGTAACAAGCAAGCAAACAAGACAAATACATGCACACGGCAATTAATTAAATAGCAGCAACTTGGACGAGTTGGCCAGCAGCAAGAACAGTAGTCAGTAGAAGGTGGTCAGTCCAAGCGACTTACACTGCATACGACCTACGGGCGTGTGATACTGGAACGATTGTTCAACCTGTTGGTTCGACCCTGTACAGCTATTCTGCCGAATGGGAAATCAGTGGAAAGTGAGGTAGTTGTGATAACTCCTCGCTGTGTATAGCTCACGGGCTTGCGACACTGCAAATCTTACTCAAACAGTGTAGTCTGTCGACCTTGGAGCTAGCTCGAGTCAATTGCATTTCTGCCTACTACACACTCACTGAACGTGGGCCGCTGTACAGGTGACAGCTACCACTCCACCCTAAATTCCTGTACATAATTAATTATTATAATAATAATTAAGTTAATTAAAAAATAGCTTTAATTTGAATTGTTATGGCAAAAAATATAATGAAAATGACAATTACTGCTGTTTTTCTTTCAAGTTTGTTTATTATTTTTATTTTTATCATGGTGAAGGTGCTGTTCTTCAGAGGTTGATTGATTCAAGAGCATCAGACTTTCCTTTGTTCAATTTACCTAGGTGAAACATTTTCTAAAGATTTTACTAGTTGGTAACTAGTTTCTATGATAGTTGATTATTTGAATTCATATTTCTTTGTGAGTTCTACAATACTCGACAATATTTGACTGCATGAGGATTGTGCACCAGACATTAAAATATGGCGTTAGACCAATTGCCAAAATTTATCCAGCCACATGTTTGTTGTATTGTAGGTAGGATGAGTTCTGTGACGCCAAATACATATCATAAAGGATAAATAACCCACCAGGTGTTCTATGCTATCAGCTAACCAAGCCATCAGTTATTCTGCACAAAAATCACAACTGGGAGAGGTAAATGACGCAAGCTTCTCATTTCGCAGTTGCATAGGAAAACTAATTATTGAGTTCCAAATTAATCTTTTGAATGGGTGGTAGTGATCGAACTTTTTAAACACTTTATTCTATATGTGATGGGAATTATGCTTGTTTTAGACTGCTGGAGCCACATAAATTAACTACGGTTAACAACTTGAAAAAAAAATTAGGAAGTTGTTTATGATGGATTTTATGACCTGTCTGACATTAGAAGGAACTCGAACCATTTTTATTGGTGAGTAAACTTCATTTAAATTTATTTATGCTTCTTGTGCCAGGTGTTACCCATAATCCGTTATAGAAGTTCTGTTTTCGATGCATAGCTTGGTCATTACCATCAGAACTTTTAAATAGCCTTGACTAAATTTCCATTTTGGCATCCGGACAAAGCTGCCACTTCCTATTCACCATTTTGGTAGTAAAGTGAAAGTAAGTGCTGTGTGGATTATTGATTACTTATGAGTTTTTATTTGAAAAAAATTTCATTTTTGTAGGTAGAGAAAATGTTTGAAATATATAAATAAAAGCATAGGGAAAAATATTAGTCATGGCTTAAATCATAGTTTTCACTGGCTTTTGAATATTTTGGTCCCAGCAGAGTAGTTTTACTTTAGCGATTCAACAAGAAGTAGCTTAGGCGATTGTTGAACTTATTATTTGAAATCACGACTTGCTTGACTGTTATTCTGATGTGATGAAATTTGAGCAAGTAATATGACAAAAATGAGGTTGAGATAGCTCAAAGAATCAATCAAGTATAGTGGCTCAGAACGTTTTGTGTTTTGCATTTTAAAACGCCTGAACGCTTTCCAAACCGTTCGAACAAATTTGAAATAATGAGCCTATCTCCATGACCGGACACAAAAGGGATGATCTATCACATGTGTCGACATTTGAAAAGTTACGACATTGGTCTATTCATCCATGCTACGTTTCAAATGTGCCATGAAAATTTCATGTACTTTTGGCTTGATAATTATTTCAACCTTGACCTGCCAGTATACTAACAAAAAAGCCGTTTGTGATACCTACACAAAATAATTAAAAGGAAATATAAAAAAGATAACAATTATTATTATTTTACCTCCACCATTTGGCTGTATTCATTAGCAGATATTATCAGAAAACTGTGCTAATAAATATTTCTATCACTTAACAGCTTCAGTTCAATGATATATGTCAATAAATAATTTTAGTTATTATCATGAGTCGACGTTATCGTTCCATGAATAGAGCTTTATAGATCGGGCAAGTCCTTCCCTGGTACAGAGAAGAGTCGATCGATTGCTGATTTATTGACCTTTGAGCAATTATCGCGACAATTCTAGCGGTCCGCTTTTGACCGACAATAAATCGATCTTTTGAGGGCTCGCCCTTCCATAGACGTGAAAGATCGACATAATCACAAAGATTGGTACAATTTTCGTCATGGAGATAGACTCACTGTGAACTTTTGCAAGACTTCTGAACTCTTTGTGAAATCGTTCGTGGGCTTTGAAAATCCTAGCCGGATTGCTGGATCACTCTATTGGTCATAGATCTACAGTTCATTTATGATTGATAATGTTTTTAATAAATACCGAACAGTTGAATTTTCTTTAAATAATTAAAGAAAATTTTTTTCTTGAATAATAAATATTATTTGTTTTAAATCATTTTAAATAATAAACACAATCTAATTATAAATGTAAAAATAAAATTTTGAGATTATAGTCAACAACAATTTTATACAGCTAACTAATTTTGCTCTAGTCTTTTGATCTACGTCTATGTTGATGAAGTTGCATAGAGGCTATAAATAAAATGATGGTGATCACTTCTGGTTCGAAGGCCATGTGCTTTGCAAACTTTTCCAACTATTTCAAAATAGTTTAAACTTTTTTAAAACAGTTCAGATCATTTCATACGGCTTGTAAATAATTCATACTCTTTCTAAAGCGTCCATACGGTTTGTAATTTTTGAAATCATCTGAACCATTTATAAACCGTCTGAATTCTTTGCAAGACAACTAAACGTTTTGCAGAATTTACGAGTTTTAGACCGGAAATACCGTTTTATAGCATGAATCCAGCAACTGCTGAGGCCGACGATTTATTTATTATAACCAACAAGCCCATTTTCAAACATAGCTTCTTGGGCTATTTTACTGCATTTACCCAATTATTTTCAGTGTAAATACGCTTTGCAAACCATCTGGACTATTTCAAATCTGTTCATACGCCTTGAAGACAAAACCGTCTAACGTTATGAGCCACCATAATAAAGCCTTCAGAAGTGTTTTTTTGAAAAAAAAACTTGCTTTATTCAGTAGAAAGAAAAAATTAAATACGTTCACTGGTAGAACCATAGTTTCGTATTTCGGGTTTGATTGAGGTTGCCAACGTAAACTAATGAAAGCGCGCCCTTTAATGATTATTGTGGTTTGGTTCCACAGTGCCGTTTTTGTGTTACAATTTATGTTGATGGCGCATCGTCATTATTATACACCCCAAACGTATCAGCAAATTTGAGTAAACAATTTATTCTTTAGTAATTGTTAAAACGAAGTGACTTTCGTTTTATTAGTATTGTTGGTGGAAAGCGGGCTTCTGATTTCTTCAATACTAGCCCTGCACCAAAAACTGTCGGGACCCCATTACACACAATCTTCAAACTTTGTATCTTTTGTTGTTATTGTCTGGTTTTAGAGCAAAGCACCTCCTTTGACAAATCAGAGATTTTTTAGAAGCCCCAAAGGAACTTGAAGGTAATAACTGAACTGTTGTTGCGAGTTTTTGGTTCCATGAATGTGTGAGAAATGTTTGGATTGCACTAAATACAGTTGAGGAAACAATGCACAAACTCAAGTTCTGGTTACTTCAGTCACATTTCTGAATTTTTTTGTGTGGCTGCACGCACCTATATTTTACTCCATATTTGTATATCAGAGGCTTTATGAGTATTCACCCTATACTTTATTAAAACAAAAACCTGTTTCTGCTGTTGTTGTCATTTTATGCAGAAACAAAAACCTCCCTTGCTGTACACTTGTGTTATTATTTTGATTTGACCCTTTACTATTGTAACTTTTACCATGTTGTTTTCTGCTGTTGTTTTCTGCTGTGTTTGTTTTTTTGTGGAACTAGTTTGTGTGGATGAAAGCCCTGCAGACTCTTTCTTACACCACAATAAACACGATCTACTGCATAAATAAACATATCTCATGCAATGATAGCATTCATATATTTGTGAAATATTTCTACCCAATCATGCTGTATAAATGTCTGCTCATTTTGGCTGTGGTGATACATCCATCAATTTTAGAGGTGGGTGGCTTGCGATAGGCGGTATCATCTATTGGTAAACATCAACACCGGAAATGGTATAGAATTTATCAATAGCCTGTTGAGAGGAACCTTTGGTTTAAACATACTTGGTTAAAGTCTCATGTATATTGTAACAAAATTGAGAAAGCATTTGACAATACAGCTGGCTATTGAGCTCAATGCAATCAAAAAACAACTGCAACTGAGTGACATGACTCATATTGACAGGAAGTGAAGGCTGGTGCAATGCATCCACATCAGCAAATTAAATGTGAGACCAATAAACCATCCTACGTATTAGGTAGTGACCAGTACTTACAGTAATGAACCAACTTGCAGAACAGAGTACTTGTAGTTATTGAGTACTCATCTGACTTGTTTTTTGACTAATTGATAGTCCCTTACATTCATATAAATATAAGTTCGTACATTTGTTCTATAACAACATGATGTAGATATTCTATCCACATAAATTTCATATATCTAGTCTATTATGTCACGTAGTAGTTATTCCATCCATTCAAACTTCATATATCTAGCCTATTGCATCATGTCTTTATTTTATCCCTTCAAACTTCCTATATTTAGTCTATTACATCATGCAGTGTATTTCCATCCATTTAAACTTTCATCTGTTCAAATAGCGGATCATTCAACAAGAGCAGTTGATCACCGTGTTTCTGGCTCCGCCTAGTCTAAGTGCTCAGACTCCAAAACGGATGGAGTTAGTGGCGCTCACTATCAAACTCCTCTCCTATTCTCCGTCTGAGCAAATATCGTAATTCAGCTGGAGTTATCTCCCTAGCAGTAAATTGGAGTTGTACTCCCCAAACTGAATTCAATTTCGTAACCCTAAAGTGTTTTACAAACTCGCAACAAATATCATTATCTAGTTGAATCTAGGGCTATGCTCAAATCAGTCAAGCATGGGATTTGCAGCATTGGTTGTGCGAGTGTGTGGATTAATTGCTTATGTATGTACTGACACCGAGTCTCTTGGCAATGCTGCAGTGCATCGCCTTTTCATTGATGAATTACAGCACTGTCCTTGACTGCCTGCTATCACTACAGGCGTCAATCATTCTTTTGATAAGTAATTTCATTCGTTATGATGAATATCATGATGATAGGAAATACATGTAGAAAAGTGGTTGCCTAACTAGTAGCAAGTAGAGTAGGGGAGTAGTGGCTGCCTGTCTTGACAAGACAGACAGGCTTTGGCTGTGGGTACTGTACTGCTGGTCTTCTATCAAGCTAGTTATCTACTATCCTATACTCAGATCTGCCTATCCTCAACTCTCCTGCACTCAGCCAAGTGTTCTACACAACTGTTACCCTACTCTATCCAGAGATGGGGGCAAATCAAAATTTTTTGACTCAAATCAAATCGTTTTGAAAATGGACCAAATCAAATCCCTATGTAAAAGTAGGTTGACATAAATGGTCACTGTTGACATTTCTGTAGCTTACATTCGATATTATTTCGCAATTACCTCACCGTACCGTATAAGAATTAAACTATTACAACTTATTCATGCCTTCACTAGGCAGTCACCACAGAAATGAGGGCTGCATGCAATGGCATTGTAAACAGGCCATTACAGCTTTGTGCACTCCTACTTCACTTGGATGTCATACGAAAATAAATTATGGAAAAAAATCTGGGTTCAACACTATGCTCAATGCACTGATTATCACTATACTGGTACTGAAATGCAAATGTATATTGTTGTATTTTCAATGACATATGCATCTTTTTAAACCTCCTCTATCTTGTTCTAATGGAAGAGTGCCGATGGTGTAAAATGACATGGATATACATCATTTCATTTCCAATTGCCTAATTACTTTCCTTAACTGTAGTAGCTTTTACACACACATACACACTAGAAAACAATAAACACAGGTGATATAACTTAAAAATATAATGATTCATTTTCATAATAAAAAGTACAGATGGTTTTTTAAGGTAATTTGCCACAATTTCCAATAAACTTCACATCGGAATTAGTGCATGTAAAGTAATTACTATATAAATTTGGTATTCTGACAGATATAATGAACATACGCGATAAGAAAATGGAGAAGTAAAGAGCTGCACAAGTACAAGACAAAAACCATAGTTCAATTGGTGGTTTTGCAGCTATCAGATATTACTTAGATAGATGTGACACAAAATCATATAGTTTTTTTTTGTATATTCTATTGTAAAGCTAAAAAAAATAAGAAGCTCTACAAAAATTCCATGTCTGCAGATCTGATGAAGAGTAAGAGGTGAAAATGAAGAATAAAGCCTTGTAAAGTAGTTGGTTGTAGCGGGACAGTGGGTGGTATCCAATAAAAATATTGCTGACAGTTGAGAATTATAAAACATTCCCGTCGGTGAGGCATACCATGACATAGATGAAATTCTTTTATATGCAATAGCAATAGTTCAAATTATAAATACCAATTATTTCTTGTGGTGGTAAAAAATCACTCATTGTTGGCATCAGTACACAGAGTGAATTCCCTTTTAACAAAAACATTCGAAGATATTAGATCACCGGGTAGAGCTAGTGAGCCTGTAGAGAGAGATACGTTGATGAGCCACATGCAATGGGCTAGGGATCCAAACGTTGAATTAACGCGATCACGCTTATATATGCTATCATTGCGGTTGAAGTACGTGCTCCAATGAAATAGTTTTTATTTTCTCACAAAACTGTGGGAAAAAAAGGAAACATTTTGATCTACCAGGATAAATAATAAAAACGTTACAAATCAACTTGCTTTAGGTATTTTTGATAACCTAATTAATTGATCGTGACATCTTTTGGAAACACTGCTCTATAGTTTATATATACAAATAGCTTTGTTTACGATAATAAATAAAACCGTGAAATCTAGTAGCAAATATTTGTTTTCTGTTGTTATTCAATATTACTGTTATAATTAATAGATACTACACTGGAAAAATTGATATGGCCGGTAAATTTCATTTTTTTAAAATAATAGTTGTAATACGGAATTAATTGTATTGTTTGTGCTGAATGAATAATAAAAATAATAAAAAACTGCAATTTATTTAATAAAAATGTAATTATTTATTACTAAATGACTGATGAAAATAATATTGAAATTGTTTTAAAGTATAGGCCGTATTACATCGTATTGCATGTTATTATATAAGATAGGGTAGTAATAATTATTATTGGTCACTTTCACATATTTATTTTAATTTTCAATTATTATTAACAACAACCATCAATTCATTAAGAAGCTTCAATTATTATTTATTTATTACATTCCAGGTGTTTTATAAGCATTTCTGATCATAAAACTTTACAATGGAGGATAATCAGATTTGCCGTAGCAAAATCTGCACTAAGTTACAGTAATAATAATAATGGTGTCAGCCTGGATCCCTGGACTTTGACCCTTCATTAGTCGAAATTTAGAGCAATTTTGTCATACAATTAAATATCACTGCTTGTAGCAGAATGTCTTCTTTATTTTCCCCAATGGATTATTGAGATATAATTCTGCAATAAAAAGTTATGATTCATTTTGCAAACCTTAGTATTTTGGCTTAATGGTGCTTTTTGTTAAATTTTGACCGGAAACAGTTTTGTTTGTAACCCAACAGCCGTTGCACGTGCGTTTTATACTGCACAATGATTAGCGTATCTCTCTCTATAGGGTCACTAGGTAGAGCTATACTATGCTTATCCATTAGAACATGGTCATCATGTTCAGTACATAGATGGTTCAGGGTCAAATTCATCACAACTGTCTCTTCTATGTGAAGAGTCTTCATTCGTCTTTGTATATTTCCTCAGTAGTCCACATGTTGGAGCACTGCATATTTAACTCCACGGAAAGAGCAACTCGTTTCACGGGAAGAACAACTCTTGGTGCATACGATTTGTTGAGTATTCAATCTTTCTTGACAAAAATAGATCCACAGGGTAGCCAGCACATATATCCACATCTATAATATAGCAAAGTTGAGCAATGTACAATGATGATTCAGGAGAATATGTTTAGAGTAAATGAAATTGAGTATGCTATTGCAATCTAAATCCAATAGCATAGCATATAAGAACAATGCAATGGCAAATAACAATAACACTTGCTAATGTTAACCTAACATGTAATGAGCACCTTTCATTAATTACCAATCAAACTACTTTCAATTTATTGCGTCAAGCTGTATGAACTGCTGTACTTATGCTCTGACAGGTAAATTTAATCGATCAAAAATGCCAGAAAAATATTTTGGAGAATGATGATAAAATATTTTTAAAACAGTGCTATTTGCCCAATACTGCCACAATAAATTCAATTAATTTAATTTTTATTCACTGATTAATTGATAATAAATAATTAAAATTATCAATATTATCAATTTTGTTGACTAATAGTAATTACTATTATTAGAAAGAATCTATAATCAGCGCAATAAGTGCAATAATAATAATTAAAAATAATATTCCTAATAATTATTATTATTATAATTTTATAACTAATTAATTGTCATTTGTTTTTGTGGGAATTGTTTTAATCAGTACTAAACTAATTTTTACTATTTTCATTCTACATACTACTTCCATAGTAATTTTTTACTGTCTGCTACTAAAAACAATAGCCATATTTATTTATCAATATTAATTATTATAAATGATCATAGCTTTGCCACCACAATTAATCATCGTTATTAATTATTGTTATTACAGCGCTTAATAATAATTAAAGTTACTGTAACTGCGCAGTTTGTAATACCGAAGAAAAGTTTTTTTTTAAAGAACAGGGGTGATGATAACAACAACAACATCACAATTTTTACAACATTGCTGTAAATAACTACTCTTATTATTAGTATGTTATGATGATGATGACTATTATTAATACTAATAATAATTTTAATAAATAATGGTTTTGATTTCATTAATAATTAATATTAATAATTTATTCAGCCGAAAATAATAATAATAATTATTATCACCATTATTTATCCTTTACATGGATGAATAATAATAAATAGGTAAGTGCCATGACAATTATTACTAATAAATGATATATATATATATATTACAATAATATCGACAGTAATAATAATAATTAGTATTACTGTCATTCATTATAATATTATTATTATTTATTATTATTATTATTGCTGTTATTATTATTACTATTAATAATTATGATGATTATCCAATCTACTACTACTACTATCTATTATTATTTATAACTATTTTACGGCATTGATTCTTCTGATTGATTTATTATTTAATGTAATAATCATAATAATAATTATAATCATGATCATCTATAATAATTATAATAATAATAATAATAATTAATGACGATAATAATAATAATAATAATAATGATTACTGATTGATAATAATAATATTATTATTCTATTACTACAGTAGTTAGTAACCAATCGAACCACTTACCTAGTACACATAGTTAAACATCCATTTGTTATGTCTAAGAAGGTGTCAGTCAGTTGTCTTGGCCTTGGTGCAGCAGTGTTTGTCAGTGAGTGTCATTCACTGTTATAATAATAATAATAAATCACTCCAGCTCCATCCATGATGATGTAAATCAGTACAAAAAACAGATGAATGAAGTTACAGCTTGACAGCCTATACAGGGTTCGTTGGAAATGACTCCAGCTGCATGATGGAATATTTAAAGGAAGGCAGTAGAAAATAAGATAATAATTATAGTGTGAGGGACGCTAGCACTCTGCATATTTTATTATTACTATTTTATACTCACTAAGACATTCTCTCACTTATTATTACTCCGTGAGACATTATCTCGTAATTACTGTCTAAGCCTATATCTCATTGTCCGTATTCCTTTGTGTACAATTTAAGCTATTAACTCACTGTCTACGTTACATCTCAATATCTACTCGCTACGCATTGTATACGTCTGTGTATAGTTCTATTGTTTGTATGTATCCACGATACCAGAGTCTATTTCAGTGCGTTCTATCTTGTACACCAAATAATTATTTATCCTATGTTATAGTTTTTCCACGATTTTAATTATTGCAATTGGGTGCTGTTGTAAGGCCAAGGCGTGGTTTGGACCAATATTTTGTAAAGGTGTGGTTTATTAATGTGTACCCGCCTTCTCTGTATTTAAACTGATGTAAGCATAATAAATATCAGAGTTAGCCTGACTCTCAGAAGAATTTCTCTCTCTTGAAGCAAGCACTACTAGGAGCAACAAAACTACCAGCGCTGGACAAGTCGACTATTAGCAAGTACGACGCTAAGGTGGAAAGTGAGAACGGTACGCCCTATCACTGTGTATACCCTTGCCTGAGGCAAGGATTACAACACAAGGCCTAGTACACTAATAGTTCGGCTCTTACTAAATTCGGATTCGGGGAATCCAACAAGTTAGCTAGCAATAATTACAGCGAAGTTATTTGTCGATCTCGACTGAGTCCAGATTCGACTGCAAATAATTCCACATAATTATTGCCGACAGTAACAGTTCGAAACAAACTATAAACTAGACAAGTAATTCCTGAGGAATTAATGTCAGAGCACAGTTCGAAACAAACTATAAACTAGACCATAATCCCGACAGTGATTATTGTCAAACCTTGGGAAGGTTCAGAGGCAGCCAATAATTCGGATGTAATTATTGTCTACTGCCAGCACACATACAAGCCAGATTCGGCCGCACCCATAAATGCAACAGACAGTAAACGCTCTCTAGACAATAATAGCAGATTATTGTGAGTAGACTTGGGCCACAGTAGAATACGTCGGGAGTGTGTACAGGTGGCTACCACCCAGACACCAAATTCCTGTACATTGGTGGCAGCAGTGGGATTGTCAAAACCCACAAGAAGATCCCGACCTCCTACAGACAAGGACCCAGTCTAAACGATGGCATACCGACGGAGAGCAGTCAGCTCAGATCGAGAGGGTTCCTCTCTGCAGATCATGGGTACATTGACAGACATCCTGGAGAGGATGACAACCACAAACGCAGGAAGCAAATTCAAGACACCCCACTTCGATGGAGAAGGCGATGTACATTACTTTATCCAGCGCTTCGAAGAGGTGGCCAGAATGAATCGGTGGACTCCTGAGGAGGCCACCATTCACCTCCGCCATGCACTGACAGGAAAGGCAGAACAGTGTGGGCGTGGACCGACCCAGCAGGCCATCATAGAGACCTTGCGGGCCAGCTTCGGGCTCACCCGAACGGAAGCACAGAATAAACTAGCCGGATATCGGAAGCATCCGAGAGATACACTGCGAGAGCACGCAGCCACTATAGAACGTCTGATAGAGGCAGCCTATGAGGAACTGCCCCAGAGGAATAGAGTGGAGTTATCTCTCCAGACGTTCCAGAATACCTTGGGTCACGCCTACCTACAGCGACACTTGCTAGCCATCCGACCCACCACCCTAGAAGAAGCAATAAGGGCGGGTAATGATTATTTACAAATCCAGCATCAGGCCATGCCACACCCCAACGTTAGGAACGTACACGAAGGGACCCTGGAAAGCTATGAGGACCCCCTCCCTCACGAGGCCTCCTGTCAAGAAGTAGAGGACCCCATCGCCAAACTGTTGAAAACAGTAGAAGCATTGAGCAAAGAGGTTGCCGAGCTTAAAAAGCCACAAGAAGGCCCACCCAAACGTTGTTGGGGTTGCCACCGGACAGGACACTTGCGCAGCCAATGCAAAACCGCCCCCTGGACTGCAAGACAGGGAAACGGGCTCGGCCCGCAGTAGTAGGGCCTCCTACTAGCTGCACAAGGGCAAAAATTCAACATAGAGCACCTTACACCCCCAGCCCTAGGGCTGGTCCACCACCCGTCCACCTAACCAACCGGTTCCAACCATTGGCGGACGAAGATGAGGAAGAAGGACCCCATCCAGTCGAAAGGGAGAGAAGACGGAGGGACAGCACACCCCGACCGCAGAAGCCGGACCAGAGCCGACCCGAAATAAGTCGCCCCAAGCCAATATACTTGAACCAAGTGGAGAGACCCTATAAGTCCAGTTATTATCTGCCAGGAAAAGTCGAGGGCCGAGCAGTCACCTATCTCATAGACACCGGTTGTAATACCAACCTGCTGGCAAAGCGAGTCTACGACCAACTCCCCTCTAAGGTCCAGCAACACCTACAACAATATGACTCACACGGACTAATGGCAGATGGCACCCGACTGCCATTCTACGGCCTACTCACCCTCTCGGGAAGGATCAGACACATACACTACGAAGAGACATTCGTAGTAAGTCAAATCAATGAGGACGTGATTTTAGGCATGCCCTTCCTCTCCAACCAGAACTGTCAAATAGGGTTTGACCAGCCAATACTGAGAGTCCAAGACAAAGAGCTTACGTGCACCGACAGGCACGGGAGGGACTTGGTGTCGAAAGTACAAGTCCAGAAGGACACTTACCTTCCCCCACAAACCGAAACCGCCATATGGTGTCACCTCACCAGCAGAGAGCCCTGTCCACAGGGCATCGTCGAAAGCATAGAAGGCGGCCTAATGCTAGCTACCAGCATTAATGCACCCGACCACCAAGGGAGGATACTAGTGAGATGCCTTAACCCTTCCCCCGAGAGTGTCCACGTCCCAGCAGGAGAAGTAATCGGGACGTTTACAGGAGTAGGACCAGAGGAAGTCCGATCAGACGCCTCGCCGCCCCCACCAGAAACCACAGAGAACCATGACCTGCCGCCCCACTTGCGGACATTGTTCTCACAAGCTCGTCAAGGCTGTGGCAATGCAGAAGAAGAGAGGCAACTCCACGAGCTGCTCACACGATACCAAACCGTGTTCAGCAAGGACGATGGAGACATTGGGCGTACGCACTTGGCCGAACACTCAATCCCTGTGGCACCAGGGACCCGACCCATACGCTGTCCCCCACACCGCCTCGGAGCAGAGAAAGAGGCCGAAGCGGAACGACAAGTCAAGGAACTGTTAGCAAAAGACTTGATTGAGCCCGCTGATAGTGCCTGGAGTTCACCCGTCGTCCTGGTACGAAAGAAAGACTCCTCTTGGAGGTTCTGCGTGGATTACAGAAAACTGAACGACGCCACCCGCCAAGACGCCTATCCGATCCCTAGGATCGACGATTCCCTGGACGCGTTGGCTGGCAGCCGGTACTTCTCCACACTAGACCTTACCAGCGGGTACTGGCAAGTGCCCCTGGATCCGGACGCCCAACAGAAATCGGCCTTCATCACCCGAAGCGGTCTATGGAGGTGGAAAGTCCTCCCCTTCGGACTCACCTCAGCACCAGCCACATTCCAGCGACTAATGGAAAGAGTACTAAAGGGTTTGCACTGGAAAACTCTGCTACTATATCTGGACGATGTTATTGTAATCGCCCCAGATTTCCAGACACATCTACACAGACTAGGAGAGGTGCTGGGCCGACTGCAACAGGCCGACCTGAAGATAAAACCCTCCAAGTGTGAACTGCTAAGCCAGAAAGTGAGGTACTTAGGACACGTCGTGAGCTCAGAAGGAGTAGCTACCGACCCCGGAAAGGTAGAGGCCGTCACAAAATGGGAGGAGCCCCGAGACACGAAAGCCCTCCAAGCCTTTCTAGGTACAGCCGGCTATTATCGCCAATACATCCCCGAGTACGCAACAATAGCCAAGCCACTAACCGTCTTAACGGGCAAAGGAGTCCCGTGGAAATGGGGAGAGGACGAAAGGAAGGCATTCCAGGACCTCAAGTCACGCCTGAGCCAGGCCCCTATCTTAGGGTACCCCGACCCTACACTCACCTATATTCTAGACACGGACGCCAGCGCCGTGGGACTGGGAGCCGTGCTATCACAGGAACAGGAAGGTAGAGAGCGAGTGATCGCATACTATAGCAAAACTCTGGCTCCAGCGGAGCGGAATTATTGTGTAACCAGACGAGAGCTCTTGGCGGTGGTAAAAGCCGTGAAGCACTTCCGGCCCTATCTGTACGGTAGAAAATTCCGTCTGAGAACGGACCACGCCTCTCTCCGATGGCTGTGCCGCCGCAAGGAACCCTCCAACCAAATTGCCCGCTGGCTCGAGATACTGGCAGAGTTCACCTATCGGCTGGAACATCGAGCAGGACCTCGTCACGCCAATGCAGACGGACTCAGTCGTCAAGATCAATGCGTGGACTGCCGGCAGTGTAATGCCATCGAACGACGTGATGGAGGACCATCCCACGCCGACCTCGCCGCTGAACACGAACAGACACAGGTACACTTGACTATCACTGACCCCACTCACAGCACTAGAGACCTAGTCCAGGCCCAGAGGGAAGGTAACCACCCCGTGAGCCGCATGTACCAGGCGATCCGAGAACAGGAGCCTGTACCCCGCCAAGAGTTAGAGGAGGGTAGCACGGAGCTACGAGTTCTGCACGACAGAAGGGAGCGCCTGTGTATAAGGCCCGACGGAGTACTAACACTTCGCTTGGATCACCAAGGACGAACGAAGTACTGCACCGTCTGCCCCCCTTCATGGCGTGAGAACACCGTGTGGGAAACCCACAAGCTAGCACACGCCGGCATCAACCGTACCAGGAACCGTGTCATGCTGGACTGGTACTGGCCCGGCATGTCCGCAATGATACGACGACTAGTAAAGAGTTGCGAGGTTTGCCAAGTTGCCAAGAAAAGCAATAAAGCTGCCTCCCCCGAAGGACAGAGACTCTACGCAGGACGTCCCCTCCAGAAGCTCGCAGTGGACTTGGTGGGCCCCCTACCCCTCACCAGTCGGAAAAATCGGTGGATTTTAGTTCTCACCGACCACTTTACGCGATGGCAGGACGCAATTGCCATACCCGACGCCACTGCCCCCACGGTGGCTGCCACGTTGGATGAACGAGTCTTCAGCTACTGGGGGCTACCGGAGCAACTCCACACTGACCAGGGGGCGCAATTCGAGTCAACCCTGCTGGAGGAACTGTGCACCTTGTGGGGCGTGCGCAAGACGCGCACCACTCCCTACCACCCCCAAGGAAATGGAATGGTCGAGCGCCAGAATAGGACGCTAGGTGATGCCCTCCGGGCATTAATCCTCACCAAGGGGCAAGACGAGTGGGACGGCTTGCTGCCCCAAATAATGCGGGCATGCAGGGCCACCCCCAACAGTACCACCGGTGAAACACCAAATCTCCTCATGATGGGTAGGGAGGTGCGCCTTCCAGACCAGCTCACCGGAAGCGCACCCACGCTGGACCCAGCTACCACTACTGAACACACCCTGCGCACACAAGCAAACCTGGCCGTCGCCCATGAGTATGTACACAACCTACAGCGCAGAGTACGACAAGAAGAAGGGGACGAACCCCTGAGGTTCACAGAAGGGGACCTAGTAGTGATGGAGAATAAACGCCGCGTAAAGGGAGGCAACCCCAAACTCCAGCCAAGTTACGTCGGCCCCTACACCATCACACAAACGTACCCCAACCACACATACCGACTAGAGAGAGACGGCCAAGCATTCACCCAGAACGGCCGGCGGTTGAAACACTACCGCTCTTGCCAAGAAACGATAGGGAGAGCTCCACCCAGTAGGGAGCAAGCAGTAAGACCCAACATGAGAGGGGCATATTTGGGACGACACCTATCAAGGCAAAACGCTACACCGGTAGAGCCAACAAACATCCCAACAGAACCAGTCACCGAAATATCTAGAGAGATCGAAAGGACACTGAGAGAGATAGAAAGACAAGCATCGTCAGTACCTTCCGAAGAACAAATACCAAACTCCCCTCCACCCACCACACGGTCTGAGAGGGCACCCACACCCGAGCACAGGGCCCCGACACCTCCAGTGGACACCCCCACACCAACCGACACAGGAGGACACAACCTAGATACAAACGAGTGGCCTCCACTACCACCCAGACCAGAAACCAGAGCAAGCTGTGATCGTCCCAGGAGAGAAGCAAGAAAGCCAGTTAAATTCGCTGACTATCAGTGTTATAGAACGCAACAGATAGACAAACAGGACAAACAATCTGCCGAAATAATAAATAGAAAAGAAAACACACACTTACCATGGGAAAACAGAGCCGAAACAGCGAAAATACTAGGATTGCTAAGAGAGGATAACTTCTCGACAACGACGCCGCTGGGAAAACCCCACACACGTGACGAGAAGACAACTCCCAACATGGAATCCCCCTCCCGACACGCCCCACTGTCGGTAAAACACTCCCAGCGAAACACGTGTGTACCAAGAACAATGGAGGAGGCAGTGCTAACAGCAAAAGAAGGTATGTGCAAACAAGAACAGTACTCAGATAAAAATACTGGGCACTTCAAACTTTCTCCACACTACCGAGCTGAGTGCCTACAAGACATCACCCACCTACTACGCAACATGGAGAATGATGGAGCAATATCGCTGGAGGAGGACCCGACCTTCGCAGAGGAACTGCTAGATAGTACAAAAACAATTCGGGAGAGAAAGAGGAAATATTCCTCTCCAGCACGAATTAACAATATCGCTGAGAAGGGAGCAGCAAGATGTCGGGTGCCCACACAACAAACACCAACACCATCGCTACCGATACACCATACCAGAGAAACATGGAAAACCGAAGAAACTTCTCGGGCCATCAAGACAGCCATGTACCAAATAAAAGGAGATACCTGGAGCTGCAAGATGTGCAGCCTACAGCTAAACAAGAAAAGGATATTCTACCACGTGCATCAACATTTCACGTTTTTCTTCTGTGCATGCGGCAAGAAGAGTAGTTCTAGAGACACAATACTGAAACATATTCGTGACCAGGGAGGAGATCAGGCACATGGTGGAGCCACCCGACCTCTCTACGAGGTGGATAAACATTCATACACTGACTTCTGTCGAGCTATGAACTGGACACAGCCAGCGCCCTTCGGCACCCCAACTCCAATACTGGAACAAGATAAAGGATCCGTAAAGGGAAGATTGGGAGAGAAAGTTAGCGAGACACCAATCAAAGTGGCCAGGGTCGAGTTGACCGATACAAAACACAAGCCACGGATACACATAGGAAGTAAAGAAAATTCATTCCGACGACACCTCGCACCAAAGGAAAACCTACCAGCCACCGACAGTAGAAGGCCAAGGGAAAGGATAGACGAGGAGAGGAGAGAAGATCGATACAGGAGAATTAAACGATTAGAGGAAGAACTGTACAACATAACGAGAGAGGCATATAAACATTTACAAAGGGCCGAAGAAGTCAAGGCATCCATTCAAAGGGAGCGGGACCTTCTCTAAGACATAATGGACAGTAAGAATTAACATTATTACACTCTGTGCGCCCCTTCTTTTTATTGGCCCTATAGTTGCCAATGGGGGGGAGTGTGTGAGGGACGCTAGCACTCTGCATATTTTATTATTACTATTTTATACTCACTAAGACATTCTCTCACTTATTATTACTCCGTGAGACATTATCTCGTAATTACTGTCTAAGCCTATATCTCATTGTCCGTATTCCTTTGTGTACAATTTAAGCTATTAACTCACTGTCTACGTTACATCTCAATATCTACTCGCTACGCATTGTATACGTCTGTGTATAGTTCTATTGTTTGTATGTATCCACGATACCAGAGTCTATTTCAGTGCGTTCTATCTTGTACACCAAATAATTATTTATCCTATGTTATAGTTTTTCCACGATTTTAATTATTGCAATTGGGTGCTGTTGTAAGGCCAAGGCGTGGTTTGGACCAATATTTTGTAAAGGTGTGGTTTATTAATGTGTACCCGCCTTCTCTGTATTTAAACTGATGTAAGCATAATAAATATCAGAGTTAGCCTGACTCTCAGAAGAATTTCTCTCTCTTGAAGCAAGCACTACTAGGAGCAACAAAACTACCAGCGCTGGACAAGTCGACTATTAGCAAGTACGACGCTAAGGTGGAAAGTGAGAACGGTACGCCCTATCACTGTGTATACCCTTGCCTGAGGCAAGGATTACAACACAAGGCCTAGTACACTAATAGTTCGGCTCTTACTAAATTCGGATTCGGGGAATCCAACAAGTTAGCTAGCAATAATTACAGCGAAGTTATTTGTCGATCTCGACTGAGTCCAGATTCGACTGCAAATAATTCCACATAATTATTGCCGACAGTAACAGTTCGAAACAAACTATAAACTAGACAAGTAATTCCTGAGGAATTAATGTCAGAGCACAGTTCGAAACAAACTATAAACTAGACCATAATCCCGACAGTGATTATTGTCAAACCTTGGGAAGGTTCAGAGGCAGCCAATAATTCGGATGTAATTATTGTCTACTGCCAGCACACATACAAGCCAGATTCGGCCGCACCCATAAATGCAACAGACAGTAAACGCTCTCTAGACAATAATAGCAGATTATTGTGAGTAGACTTGGGCCACAGTAGAATACGTCGGGAGTGTGTACAGGTGGCTACCACCCAGACACCAAATTCCTGTACAATAGTTACACCAATAGAATAGAGTTTTTATTTTGAAGAAGATGGCTAATCAATGAAGAGCTACCAGAAATAGGCTCCGGTTGCAGTAAACTGGGGTCAAGGTAAATGTTTTTGACAACTTATGCCCAGTGGTTTAGAGTTGCCTCCCTTTGTTGAAAAAATAGAGGGCGCTGCTTATCACTTTTGGAGTTGTCATCTTCCAATGACTTTGGCAGCTTATATCTCAGCTCCTCGAAATTTGCGCAACTAAGCGACAATGCCATGTGAAAGAGAGAAGACAGTTCTGTATGTGGATTGAATTTCATAGTGAACCATATGCGTTCTTAAGAGTTATATATATTAACAAAGGAAAAAAATATCAGTAATGAGGGGACAATCCCAAGCATACCCCACGTATTTGCTCAGACGGAGAATAGGAGAGGAGTTTGATAGTGAGCGCCACTAACTCCATCCGTTTTGGAGTCTGAGCACTTAGACTAGGCTCCGCCTATAATAAAAACATACAGGAGTAGACAACTTTTCAGTTGATGCTTCAACCTATGAAATGTACCGAAGGGTTATCTTTATAACAACCCATGCAATCCCCGCAACTTATGGAAACACACAGAAAAAGACTATAATACCGTGGCTGTTTTCAAGTTGTTTACAGGCAATTTTGACCAAAAAATATTTTGACTTATTGATTTTTGCCATCAGCAAAGAGCAGAGATGAAAAATAAATTATAAAACTGCAATTCAGAATAGATTCCACAAATAGATTTGAAAAAAGAGGTTAAATAAATGACGGACTGACAATGTCAATTTGTGAGCCGAGCGTCATTTCCGCCAAAGGTTTGGCGAGCGGCTGTACCGCGTGTATGTTTTTGTAGTAAGAATAGAGCTGTAACCTCTTGTTTGTGGGAAGATATGTAGCTATTCAAGAAGTAGAAGAAGTGCCAGGTGAGTTTAGAAAATAGCCAAAGGTGTGCGACACCCTTATTTATATATCATTACTTTGATAATAAAAGCCAGTTGTCAGTCAACTGAAATTGTCTGCTCATTTTTCAAACCGGAAATCCCCCAGTTGCCCGTGACTGAACCCCCCAGATAAGTTTGACTTTAATGATCCTGGCCAGTGGTCACGTTGGAAAGCTAGATGGCAGAGATACCGGGAAGCCAGCAGGTTGTGCGAGCAGGAGGAGAAAGAGCAGATCAATACTCTTGTTTACACGCTTGGTCCCCATGCTGAAGATATAATACTTGCCAAAGCTATTCCAGAAGACACACATGACAATCTAATACAGTCGTTTGATGAATATTTCGGCGTTAGAACAAATACCATTGTCGAACGTGCCAAGTTTAATAGGCTCACACAAGCACAAGATGGGATTGACGTATTTATACACAAACTGTATAGACAGGCAGAATATTGCCAATATGGATCGCTGAGAGAGGAATTAATTCGTGACAGATTATTAGTTGTTGGAGTCACAGATGATGCTCTAAGCAGCAAGCTACAATCCGAAATAAACCTTTCATTAGCAACAGCAGTTGACATGTGTAGACGTCATGAGTCAGCTAAACAAGCACAAACAGTTGTAAGACCCAGTGGCGGTACAACTAGCTCAGCGGTGGACAGTGTTAAATCTAGTACTAGTGGAAAAAACCGTAAGTCTTACCAAACCGGAGCGTACCCCAATCAAACAACTGGTGCCAAAGTTCACAGCTCAAACTCGACCAACAAAGGAAAACCCTGTCATAGATGTGGCAAAGGTCCTCACCCAAAATCGTCTTGTCCTGCTATGAACTCTACCTGTAATCACTGCAAGAAGCTAGGTCACTGAAAAGGCATGTGTAGACAACTCTCCAAAGTCCATGAAGTTTACGATGCTGATGAGTCTAATGCGCCTTTCCTAGGTGAAATCAAGCAAACCAGCATGAACAATCGGTCATGGTCAGTAAAACTAAATGCTACGTTCTGTGATGACACTGAGACGGTAAGAGAATTTAAGCTCGACACAGGAGCAGAGGTAACTGTAAGTAGTAATATATGAGCAGATCTCCCTACCAAGTGTTTTTTTGTGGATCTGTCCTTGGAGTTGAGACAATGGGTTACGGCGTTGGATGAATTCGCCGAGTTTATATTGTATTTTACTTGAGGGGTACTTGAGTGGCATTTGAGTGGCATTTGAGTTTTGATTAGTTTTTTACTTAATTTGAACTTATATGGCATATAGATTTTGAATGTATGGCATTCAAGTTTTGATAACTTTTTTACATAACTCGAACTCATATGGTATCTTGAGAGAGAGGGGAGAGGAGAGAGGAGAGAGGAGAGATGGGAGATGAGAGAGGAGAGAGAGGAGAGAGATTTTTTAGTTTTCTATACATTCATGTATATATGGTTAGTTATGTACATATTTATGGCTATATTTATATCTACATAGAGAGAGGAGATATATCTACATTGAACAAATATATTGATCAAAAATGAAAATTATATGATTATATACCTGATTACATAATAAGTAGGGAAAATCTTCTGGAGAGAGGGGAGAGGAGAGATGAGAGAGGAGAGAAGAGAGAGGAGAGAAAGGAGAGATTTTTTTTAGTTTTTTATACATTTATGTATATATGGATAATTATGTACATATTTATGGATATATTTACATTTACATTGAATAATATACATTTATTACATAATAAGTATATTAAATGCTATAAAATATGTTGGAAAATTACCAAATTAGAGCTCTAGATGGTTAAAATCTACAGTATTTGGGAAATAACTGCAAGAGAGGAGAGAGGAGTATTTGGTAGAGGAGAGAGTATGTTGAGAGAGAGGAGAGATAAAAAGAGGAGAGAGGAGATATATCTACATTGAATAAATACAGTGATTAAAAATGAAACAATATGTGAATATATACATTTATTGTGTAATAAGTAGGGAAAAAATTTAAAATAATTACATGAAATTGAATTATAGCTTTAGTTACATTGGATAGTTTACATTATATAGAAAAGGGAAATAGCTCACCAAGTCACATTGTCCAACTTGTTTTTTGAATTAGAGACTATCCATCGCTAAACTACTCATCATTTTTTTTCAGCAACATATCCTGTCTCAAAATCATCAAAGTCTCCACATAGAAAATCTTCAAGTTCATCATCATCATCAATTTCTAATATTGTTTTGTTGTCCTTTGCTTGATCACAATATTGTTTCCAATACATTCGACCGAGACAGTATGGAGAGCAAAATGAAAGATCGTATTCTGTCTTAAATTTTCCGTGGGTTGTTTTTCCTCTGTAGATCATCACACCTGGAGTATATTTGTTAGCTTCTGAAGCATATTTGTCTGGTATGGCGAGCGTCTTCAACAGCGTTTCTCCACATTGTTCAATGCTATAACGGATACAAATTACATTCGACTGCCCTCCTTTAAATCGATGAGGAACGAATCTATCAACAACATCTTGGTAAGGAAAAATAGCGCCGGGTTGAAAACTATTGAGGGTGTTGATGTTCAAGAAGCGTTTGAGCTGACATTTAGTCAATGTACTAAAATATAGTGATTCCTCTTCAGCTTTCTTTTTGCTTAGAGGATGTCTGCTAACACGTCTGACATCATACCAAAGAACGTTTTTATTTTTTGGTTTTCCCTTTCTACCCAAATATACAACGTTAAACGGAGGGGGGTAATTATCACAGTTGAAGTTTTTAGCTATTTCAACTGGACAGAGGAGTATTTTGGGTTCGAGTTCATTTATATCTGAAGGATCATGGTAGTGTACTTGAGAATATCTACACTTCTCCTTACTTGATGGATGTATCACACCAGTCACTCGCATAATGCTTGGGATAGGAAGATCTTCAAATGTTTTGCAAATCGGAACTTTTGGTGAGTCAATCACTTGAGAACCTTTAGACTTTTCTAATTCCCTAGCTCTCCTTTCGTTGAGACATTGAACTGTTAAATGAGTTATAGCTGCACTCTCCATTGTTTGCTTATCAACGGAAGTAGTTTGTTTTCTCACTGTTTGTTTTCGTTTCCTTACTATTTGCTTTTTTGGAGCAGTTTTCCTTCTCTTAGGAGTTGTTTTGCCGTTTTTCATTTTATTTTCTGTTGGATATGGATCTGTGCTAAGGAGCTCTTCAGAAAGAGCATCCATAACATTCTAAAAATAAAAGGGTAATATTTGCATGAGTGGCTAAGAGTGTATTTATTACTTAGAGTGTCTTATATATATATATGTATTTATGCCAAAAGCAGTTAAGATCATAGAGTTATGGTAGATTGAGAATGTGCTTATTAAACTATTGGGATGTGGAGACAGACAACAAAGGATGCATTCAAATATATATATATGTATTTACTTAATATCATACCGCTTTTAACATCTAAATTGGTAAGAAATAAAATATAATAGTTTGAACAAAATATTGTAAAATAATAAAATACAGCTAAAAATTTTTCATAAATATGTATGAAACGCTTCCAACATTAGTTCTAAAATACCTACAGAAGAGGATAGAGCTTTATCTATTTGGATATAATTATAAATATGCTTTCTGAATTTATAAAAAGTTTTTTTGTTCCATGTCATGTTGTATAATTTTTTGAAAACTATTTGATTCCAAGCACTTCTTTCAATTTCTTTTAAAAAATTATTAATATTAACGACTTCCACCATTGACAAAACGATTTCGAAACCGTTTTTTATAATGTCATCAAAACGTTCTGTAGATATATCGCGTTTCTTACAAGACATCCCCATACTCATCATGTGTTGAGTTATACAGAATATTATAACTTGAAATGTCAAACGTTCTACAGCTTTTTCTTCAACAACATCATTATTTATCACATAGTTATGATACATTTCTGGAAGGAAGTCCTTTAAGTAGATTGGATTTGTTGTTGCATTGTTCTAAAATACAAGCGATAATTAGATAACTAAAATAATTAAAGGTGTTCAACAGGTGTTAAATAATATTTTTTATTAATTCTTACCTTTTCATCAGGCTGAGATTCCGACTTTAGATACAATGGTTGACTTTCTACGACTTGAGTATTCATTCTGAAAAAAACAGAAAAAATTGGTTCAATTCTTTATAACCAATTTAAAGATAGATATGTCATAAAGCCTTCAGATAGTTGTGTTAGCTAGCGGAAATATTTGAATTTAAGTTTTACCTTTATGAAGAGAGAACTCTTAGTAGTTGCAATGGAAGATGTAGTAGATAGATGTTGCTCCTTTGCTCACTGTTGTTGAACTGGATGCTTTCTGTCTGAAACCGTTGTCTCTTATATAGGTGAATGTGTGAAAATAAATCTTTCATTCCCGCGAAAGCATTGGTTTGTATTCGCGTGAAAATAAATTGTTTATTCCCGCGAAAGCAATGCGTTCCATTCGCGTGAAAATTAAATGTTTATTCCCGCGAAAGCATTGGTTTGTATTCGCGTGAAAATAAAGTATTCATTCCCGCGAAAGCAACAGTTTCCATTCGCGTGAAAAAAAAATGTTTATTCCCGCGAAAGCATTGGTTTGTATTCGCGTGAAAATAAAGTATTCATTCCCGCGAAAGCAACAGTTTCCATTCGCGTGAAAATTAAATGTTTATTCCCGCGAAAGCATTGGTTTGTATTCGCGTGAAAATAAAGTATTCATTCCCGCGAAAGCAACAGTTTCCATTCGTGTGAAAATAAAATGTTTATTCCCGCGAAAGCATTGGTTTGTATTCGCGTGAAAATAAAGTATTCATTCCCGCGAAAGCAACAGTTTCCATTCGCGTGAAAATAAAATGTTTATTCCCGCGAAAGCATTGGTTTGTATTCGCGTGAAAATAAAGTATTCATTCCCGCGAAAACAACAGTTTCCATTCGCGTGAAAATAAAATGTTTATTCCCGCGAAAGCATTGGTTTGTATTCGCGTGAAAATAAAGTATTCATTCCCGCGAAAGCAACAGTTTCCATTCGCGTGAAAATAAAATGTTTATTCCCGCGAAAGCATTGGTTTGTATTCGCGTGAAAATAAAGTATTCATTCCCGCGAAAGCAACAGTTTCCATTCGTGTGAAAATTAAATGTTTATTCCCGCGAAACCATTGGTTTGTATTCGCGTGAAAATAAAGTATTCATTCCCGCGAAAGCAACAGTTTCCATTCGCGTGAAAATAAAATGTTTATTCCCGCGAAAGCATTGGTTTGTATTCGCGTGAAAATAAAGTATTCATTCCCGCGAAAGCAACAGTTTCCATTCGCGTGAAAATTAAATGTTTATTCCCGCGAAAACATTGGTTTGTATGCGTGTGAAAATAAAGTATTCATTCCCGCGAAAGCAACAGTTTCCATTCGTGTGAAAATTAAATGTTTATTCCCGCGAAAGCATTGGTTTGTATTCGCGTGAAAATAAAGTATTCATTCCCGCGAAAACAACAGTTTCCATTCGCGTGAAAATTAAATGTTTATTCCCGCGAAAGCATTGGTTTGTATTCGCGTGAAAATAAAGTATTCATTCCCGCGAAAGCAACAGTTTCCATTTGCGTGAAAATTAAATGTTTATTCCCGCGAAAGCATTGGTTTGTATTCGCGTGAAAATAAAGTATTCATTCCCGCGAAAGCAACAGTTTCCATTCGTGTAAAAATTAAATGTTTATTCCCGCGAAAACATTGGTTTGTATTCGCGTGAAAATAAAGTATTCATTCCCGCGAAAGCAACAGTTTCCATTCGTGTGAAAATTAAATGTTTATTCCCGCGAAAGCATTGGTTTGTATTCGCGTGAAAATAAAGTATTCATTCCCGCGAAAACAACAGTTTCCATTCGCGTGAAAAAAAATGTTTATTCCCGCGAAAGCATTGGTTTGTATCCGCGTGAAAATAAAGTATTCATTCCCGCGAAAGCAACAGTTTCCATTCGCGTGAAAATTAAATGTTTATTCCCGCGAAAGCATTGGTTTGTATTCGCGTGAAAATAAAGTATTCATTCCCGCGAAAGCAACAGTTTCCATTCGCGTGAAAATAAAATGTTTATTCCCGCGAAAGCATTGGTTTGTATTCGCGTGAAAATAAATTATTTATTCCCGCGAAAGCAACAGTTTCCATTCGCGTGAAAATAAAATGTTTATTCCCGCGAAAGCATTGGTTTGTATTCGCGTGAAAATAAATTATTTATTCCCGCGAAAGCATTGGTGTTCTTCCGTAGAAACAATGTTTCATTAATTTAACCTTATGATAAATGGCATGATTTCAGCTATATAAGAAGCACTGTTTTTACACAGAAAGCAGTCACTTCGACATTAGCAACTGAAGGAGCAAGATCTACTACAACATCATCTACTACAACTGCTAGAAGGACTTTTCTGTTTGGAGGTAAGTCAACTTGATTGAGTATAAATTTAATTTTTATCGATTTAGATACTAACAGCGCTATGATATTGAGTAAATATATATATATATATATGTATATATCTTCAAATTGTTTTGAAAAAGAAATCATAACACGGATTTTTACTTTATCTTTTAGAATGTCGACACAAGTCAATACAAAACAACTGAAGAATAAAGAACCAAAACCTTCACAAGATAAGGTGATTGATGACAATGTACTTCTTCAACGCACTATGATCCCCTTTCAAAGCGCCAGTCTGAATACTCTGGCAACTCTCATCATCAAAAGCGCCTCTCTGTTAAGTACTCTATCTCCAGCTTCCAGAAGAAACATTGAAAACATAGTCAAAGTTGAAGATTTACCAATACCTACAGTTATGCAGGTGTTAACCGTTGAGCTCCATGATGAAACGAACTGCACCATCATATACAACTATAAAAAGGATGGAAAGGTAGTTAGAGTGAAGAGCACTATTCCATTAGCGGCGGGATTACTTGTCAATGAAGCTTCGCAAATAAGACCACTGGTTTTGATCTACATGGGTGTTGAAAAGACTGGAAAAGCAATTTTTCGTGCTGCTACAGAAACAGGAACTACTTTGAGGTGTAAGAATGTGTTTGATGTATTACCAGAAAAAAGTATGCGACAAATCAATGCTTATTTCGAGGTAGCTAATCTTCAGGATTTCCCAACAGATAGTGTCATATGTTTCCAAAACCCTGAAGTTATAACAAAGTCTGACAGGCGATGGAATGGAAATGAAGAGACTCTTCTAGTTCAATACAGAAGTGTTGTAGATGAAGAATTACTAATCGGAGATATGCGCATTCCTCATCAAATAGCTTCTGCTGTGACATCGGAGAGATTTGGAGTGATTTTGTTCAAGGGTCTGAGTCGAAACGCAGACAATTCAATTTTCTACAACATCAGTGTACTCGCAGCTCATCAAGCCTTCGTCCAAGCCTCGGAACTGGCTGATAATCCAAAATCTGAGGATTTTCTCAATCACTTCGATGATGCTGAAAAAGAAGACTGTGGAGAACAAACTCTCGAGAAGCTAATCTATAACTCAAGGGATTCATATCACTATAGGTAAGTTTTATTAATTTCTACCATAATTCTGAAAAGTTGATTTGTGAAAATTTTGTGTATTCTTACAATGAAAAAACCCCTTAAAATGATAAATTTGTGAACATTTTTGTAAAACATTTTCAAGTTATATATATATTTCGATTTAAAAAAGGATTTTGTTGTGTCATCAATGTATTTTTTTACATAAAAGTTGGAAAAATAACAAAAGGTGATAATTATTTTACAAAAATGTTCAATTTTTCACATAAATGATCAACTCATAACCTTTTTTTGTAAAACATTTTTAAATTATATATATTTCAGATTAAAAAAAGGACTTTTTTGTGTAATCAGTGTATTTTTTTACATAAAAGTTTAAAAAATAACAAAAGGTGATAATTATTTTGCAAAAATGTTTATTTTTTCACATAAATGATCAATTCATAAACATTTTTTTGTAAAACATGTTTAAATTATATCTATTTCGGATTAAAAAAAAGGATTTTTTTGTGCGATCAGTGTATTTTTTTTACATAAAAGTTTAAAAAATAACAAAAGGTTATAATTATTTTACAAAAATGTTTAGTTTTTCACATAAATGATCAATTCATAAACATTTTTTTGTAAAACATGTTTAAATTATATCTATTTTGGATTAAAAAAAGGACTTTTTTGTGCAATCAGTGTATTTTTTTTTACATAAAAGTTTAAAAAATAACAAAAGGTTATAATTATTTTACAAAAATGTTTAGTTTTTCACATAAATGATCAATTCATAAACATTTTTTGTAAAACATTTTTAATGTTTGTTGTAAAACATTTTTAAAATTATATATATATTTATATTTATACATTCCGAATCCAAATGAAAAAAAGGACTTTTTCGTGTGTAATCAGTGTATTTCTTTTACATAGAAGTTGAAAAAATAACAAAAGTTTATATTTATTTTACATTAATTTTAATCATACTATACTAATACATCATTTTTTATTTTAGTCCATTATATCGTAAAAAGAAAACAGAGTAAAGAACTTTCCCTAAGAAATATTGAGCTGAATGATGTAACTCAGTGAGTTATTTTCCTGTTATATATAATGTAAACTATCTAATGTAGCTAAGAGTAAAATTTAAATTCGGTAAAATTTATTTATATAATGAATAACTTTTGTATTTTAGTCAATTATTGGATCACAGAGAATACGGAATACAAGAGTTCCTCCCTGGGTCTAATAATATACCAGAAGAATATCGAGGAAGATATTGTTCAAGAAAAGCGCTTTGTAACCATTGATATCGTAAGCTATAGTAGTTTGTATTACAGAAAATTTACTATAAAACAGTTTTATGAATGTAAAAACTAGATATGGTATTTTCTATTACAATTATTTACTTGTAAATTTTATTCATCTAGAGAGGTAATTTGGTGATTTTTTGACAGTTTTTAAAAAAGTTAAAAAGTACAAAAAAATCAAAAAAAATATCGAAAACTATATATTTCAATGATTATTTTTTAAAAAGTTCAAAAAAATGTAATAAAGCTCTGTTTTGAAACATAAAAAATTTAAAAGGATTGTGTAGGATAAAATTCTCACTCAAAAAATTATTGAAAATTGAATGAAATAAAAAATATTTTCCCAAATACCAAAGTTTTGTAAATATAAAGTGAAAAACTCTATATATATACATTGTTTTTAAAATAATATCGAAAACTATATATTTCAATGATTATTTTTTAAAAAAATAAAAAAATTTAAAAGGAAGGTGTAGGATAAAATCCTCACTCAGAAAATTATTGAAAATTGAATGGAATAAAAGAATATAAAGTGAAAATCGCTTTATATATTTATTTTTTTAAAAAAATATCGAAAACTATATATTATAATGATTATTTTTTTAAAAAGTTGAAAAAACAAAAAAACTTTGTAATAAAACCCTGTTTTTAAAACATAAAAAATTAAAAAGGAATGTAATAAAAGAATATTTTACCAAAATACCTCATTTTTTTTTGTAAATATCTAGTAAAAATTTCTGAAATATTGTTGGTAAAATTTACTGGAAAATGGTTTCAAGTGTGTCAAAGACTAAATATGATGTTTTCATTGAAATGTTTATTTTCAAAAGATCCAAATAATAACATTGAATCAATTAGTTAAATTTAACAGTCAAATTCTTTTTTATCAAGTAGGCTTAATGTTTCTATTGTGATTAATTCTCAAATATTGTAAACTTGAACTATCTAGAGGAGTAATTTGTCGATTTTGATGTGTTTTTTTAAAAAAATTATCATGTAATACCACATACTTCAGTTCTAATTCGTTTTGAACAATTTCATGGGAGACAAAGAATAAAAAAGTTACATTGATTTAGTTTTTAGAATTAAAGTTGCTATCAAAAATGGATTGTTCTTCTTTAAAAAAAAAAAATGATTACGTAATACCACATACTTCAGTTCTAATTCGTTTTTAGAATTGAAGTCGCCATCGAAAATGGTTTGTTCTTGAATGGGTAAATCCATAGCCTCCTCCTCATCATGACAAAAGCTTTCTGATGATTGCATTTTGAAAAACAAATTGCATTGTTTTAGTTTTCCGAATTGAAATTGCCATCGAAAATGGTTTGTTCTTAAACGGGAAAATCCATAACCTTCTCATCATCATGTCTAAGTTTTCTACCCCAATATCTCCAACCTCTCAGATATAGGAATTGCTCTGTTTAAAAAATAATGGAAATTGTATATATAAATGATTGTTTTTGAAAAAAATGGTAAATTTTTGAAAAAAATTCAAAAGGAAAATGCAGGATAAAACCCTCACTCAAGAAACTAATTTTGTATGATAGGTTGCTCACCTAATAATAAGAAAATAATGAATGATTTATATTTAAACAATTATTGAAAGAATTAATGAAAATTGAATAGAATAAAGGAAATATTTTACCAAATAGTCTGTTTTTTTGTAAAGATATACAAACAGATAAAATTTAACCATTTAAAGGATGATTTCTTTTTTTGCAAAAAAAATAATGAAGATTTAATGAAATGAAAGAATATTTTACCAAATACCTTGTTTTTTTGTAAATTTGTACAATTAGAATAAGAAAATAGTGAATAATGTATATTTAAGCAATTATTGAAAAAATTAATGAAAATTGAATAGAGTAAAGGAAATATTTTACCAAATACCCTGTTTTTTTGTAAAGATATACAAACAGATAAAATTTAACCATTTAAAGGGTGATTTCTTTTTTGCAAAAAAATAATGAACATTTAATGAAATGAAAGAATATTTTACCAAATACCCTGTTTTTTTGTAAATTTGTACAATTAGATGAAATTTAACCATTTAGAGGATGATTTGTTTTTGTAAAAAATTAATGAAAATTGAATAAATCGAAAAAATATTTCACCAAATACCTCTTTTTTGTAGATGTAAACAAATAGATGAATATCTAACTTTATCCATTTTTTTTTCCATTTGGGATCATGTTTTGAAGGTTTTCAAGATAGTTTTTAGTAAAAGCTTATGCATTGATTGTCATTACAAGTTGTAGTGTTTGGTATTATTTAATATTTACTGACTCTAGCTATATTATATGAAATTTTCCCTCCTTATTGCACAATAAATGTATATATTTACATATTGTTTCATTTTTAATTACTGTATTTATTCAATGTAGATATAATGAGTCGAATTACAAAAAAATATCAAAACTTAAATGCCATACATTCAAAATCTAGATGCTCTATGAGTTAAAGTTATGTATATAATTATGTACAAGATTATCAAAACTTGAATGCCATACATTCAAAATTTAAAAGTTCAAATTAAGTAAAAAAATAATCAAAACTCAAATGCCACTTAAATGCCATTCAAATGCCACTCAAGTACCCCTCAAGTAAAATACAATATAAACTCGGCGAATTCATCCAACGCCGTAACCCATTGTCTCAACTCCAAGATCAAATCCACAAAAAAACACTTGGTAGGGAGATCTGCTCATATATTACTACTACTGTATGTGGTATAGATTCTTACAATGGAGAACTTACTAAACTTAGTAAACCGGACAAGAGATTGGTTGGTCCGGGTAGCACTAGCTTATCTGTGTTAGGATTTATCAATGCTAAACTACGTGTTGGTAGCAAATCCATTAAAGAGAAAGTTTATATTGTTGAGAATCAATTAACCAATTTGTTGAGTAAGAATGCATGTATCTCATTGGGTTTGCTTAAATGTGATGTCAACCATGTGTACAATGTTTCTAGTGATGTTTCTAGATGTATTGATTTTGAGACTGTATACAGTGATATTGTACAGGAATTTGTGTCTGGGTGGTAGCCACCTGTACACACTCCCGACGTGCTCTACTTCTGCCCAAGTCTACTTACAATAATTTGCTATTATTGTTCGTATTGTCTGGAGAGCCTTTATTGGTTTGTGCAGTTTTGCGTGCGGCCGAATCTGGCGTGTATGTTTGCTGACAGTGGACAATAATTATCTAACAATTATTGGCTGCATCCGAACATGTACATGTCCGATGGCAATTGTGCTGCAATTGCCGTTCTAGTTTATAGTTTGTTTCGAACTGTGCTCTGACATTAATTCCTCAGGAATTACTTGTCTAGTTTATAGTTTGTTTCGAACTGTTACTGTCGGCAATAATTATGCTGGAATTAATTATGGTCGAATCTGGGCTCAGCCGAGATCGACAATTAATTTCACTGCAGTTATTGCTAGCTAACTTGTTGGATTCCCCGAATCCGAATTTAGTAAGAGCCGAACTATTAATGCACTAGGCCTTGTGTTGTAATCCTTGCCTCAGGCAAGGGTATACACAGTGATAGGGCGTACCGTTCTCACTTTCCACCTTAGCGTCGTGCTTGCTAACAGTCGACTTGTCCAGCGCTGGTAGTTTAGGTGCTCCTAGTAGTGCTTGCTTCAAGAGAGAGAAATTCTTCTGAGAGTCAGGCTAACTCTCAAGTGAGAGTGTCCGATTAACTCTGATTTTATTAATTCAAACATCCATATTTATACACATGATTATCTAACATAAAAGTGATACACAAAGGAGGCCACACCTCGCACAAACAATTGGCTAGAGTGGCCCAATAAAACGTAGTAGGTGGTGTTAAAGTGATCGCATGAATAATTGCACATGGCCAATATATACGATTGCATGCTAGAGTAAAATAATAATAAATGCATAGAACGAAGCTGCGCTAGAGTGCAGGCATAGAACTAGGTAAGTGTTGGTAGTGTTACATAGTCCCAATAGTTTGTACTGGCGTCCCTAACAATATTTTCAAAGGTTTGGGTAGACTCGCTGGCTCATACACTATACAGGTTCGTGAGGACGTTAAACCCGTTGCACTACACGTACCGTATGAAGTGTCACTGCCTCGTTTACCAACCGTAAAGAGACAGCTTGATGAGATGGAAGGTAAAGGTGTGATCTCTAGAGTAACCGTACCCACAGATTGGTGTTCAGGTATGGTGCAAGTACCGAAAGAGGATCCGAACCGAATCCGTATCTGCGCTGATCTCACAAATCTGAATAAAGCAGTCCGTCGTGATACACACCCAAGTACATCCGTAGATAGCACACTTGCAAAGATATCTGGTGCTAAATACATGACTAAGCTTGACGCGAATTCAGGTTACTATCAAATTCCGTTATCTGAAGAATCTAGATTACTTACAACTTTTATCACCCCGTTTGGTCGATACTGTTATAATAGAGTACCATTCGGACTCGTAAGCGCTGGTGATATATTTCAGAGATGTATATATGACATTCTTGAAGGCCTCGATGGCGTGGTCTGCCATATGGACGACTTACTTGTGTTTAGCTCTGTTAGTAGACAAGGGCATGATGAACGGGTTCAAAAGGTGTTAGATCGTTTAAGGGCAGCCGGCATGACATTGAATGCCAAAAAATGTCAATTTGGTCAGCAATCTGTCAAGTTCCTAGGCCATATCATAGGCGAGGATGGAGTAAAACCAGACCCTGATCGTATAAAAGACATAATAGAGTTACCGGACCCTACCAACATCACTGAATTACAATCGTTCTTAGGTACAGTAAACCAGCTAGGAAAGTTTTCTCCACACATAACCGAATGGACACAGCCTCTACGTGCATTACTCAAGAAGACACAATGGTTTTGGGATGCGCCACAAAGCCAAGCAGTTGTTAAAATAAAACAGGAGCTGTCGCAAGCACCGTGTTTGGCATGGTATAGCACTAGTAAACCAACCATCATTATGTGTGACGCATCGAACAAAGGACTAGGAGCAGCCATGTTCCAGATACAACCCGACGGTACCAAGCGACTCGTAGCCTCAAAGTCTCGATCGTTAACTGAAACAGAGCAAAGATGGTCCCCAATAGAGAAGGAAGCGCTAGGCATCGCATGGTCCTGCTCAAAATTTGACAGATATATATTAGGACACCCTGATGTAACGGTTGAAACGGACCATAAACCATTGGTGCCTATATTCAATTCGAAAGCTGTAAACGACCTCTCTATACGTATTCAGCGACAGCGGTTAAGAACTATGAAATACCAGTTTACAACCAAGCATGTCCAAGGAAAGCTAAACTATGTCGCAGACCTACTATCTCGTCAACCGCTGGGCAAGCCGGATGGTGACGACAGAAAACTGTCTGAAGAGATTGAGGTGTACGCCATATCGTCTTTGTCATTATTGCCAGCAACTGACCAGCGATTGTCAGAGATCAAAAGATGTCAAGCAAATGATACCAGTTGTAACAAGATCATAGAATACGTTCAACGCGGATGGCCATCGTATTTGTCAAGCCTTGACACGAATATCAAACCGTATTGGGACGTACAATCTGACTTATCATTGATCAATGACATACTAATGTTCAAGAACCGTATAGTCATACCTTTACCACTGCGTGCTGACATGCTTAATAGATTACATTGTGGGCACCAAGGTGTGACCAAATGCCGTGAACGAGCCCGGCAATCCGTTTGGTGGCCCGGAGTGTCATCCGAGATAGCTGAAACAGTAAAATCATGCAAGACATGCAAATCATTCCTGGATAAACACAGTGAACCCCTACAACCGTCAATGTTCCCCGACAGACCATGGCAGCGCATTGCCACTGACCTCTTTCACTGGGAGAACAAAGAGTATATTTTAGCTATTGACTATTACTCCAGGTATATTGAGATAATGAAACTAGACCGGACAGATAGCGAGACCATGATCAACGCATTGAAGTCGATATTTGCCAGACACGGTATCCCGGAATCAGTCATGTCTGATAACGGACCGCAGTATGCATGCAAACAGTTCAAGGACTTTGCTCAGGAGTATAACTTCATAAGTATAACAAGCTCCCCAAGATACCCTCAAGCCAACGGTGAAGCTGAGAGAGCCGTACGCACTATAAAGAACCTGTTGAACAAATCTCCTGACCCGTACAGAGCACTACTAGCGTACAGGAACACTCCTATACAAAATGGCTACTCCCCAGCAGAACTACTCATGTCTCGTCGTCTAAGATCTGATATACCATACGACCCAAATACCCTTATACCAAGCATACCAGACACAGAATCCGTACAATTTAGTGAGGAAACTTACAAAGCTTGCATGAAGAAGAACTTTGACAAACATCATAACGCCAGAGACCTACCGCAATTAACAGAAGGTGACAGTGTACACATTAGGGATTTAGATAGAACTGGAACTGTTACGGAAAATCTCCCTGGACGCTCATATCTCGTATCAACACCATCGGGTACACTACGACGTAACCGTCAAGCCCTGTCATTACTTTCAACGTCTGAGGAGACACAACTATCTGACAATAGCGAAACCCTTAAAGAACCTGAACCGGTAGTGAATATTGACAATCAAACCCCGACACTCCGTCGAAGCAGTCGCATACGAAAACCTGTTAAACGTATGAACCTTTGAGTCGGTCAATTGGAATTACATACTGATTTTATAATACTCATATTATATCTGTTAAGATTTATGGGCTGTTTGCTTCATAAATTATTTACCTTTGGGAAAAGGGGAGATGTAGTAGTTGTCTTTTCATGACATATATTATTGTATCCTCATATGCTTTATCTAGTAGCTTGAGTAGTTGTGTTCCCCTTAATGGATTATTAGTTCGTAATGTGCTTTATGTAACTAAAGACACGGCAATTATGTTTCCTGTTTTGCTTGTGGAGAATACAAGAATTTACATAACAATGTGAACTTACATCTCAATCATCTGACTCAACAACTGTGATCAGACAATAACACTATATCTACCACTCCACTGTATGTATTATTGTACCATATCTCTACCACTGTATGTTTTATTGTACCATATCTCTACCACTGTATGTTTTATTGTACCATATCTCTACCACTGTATGTATTATTGTACCATATCTCTTCCATAGTATGTTTTATTGTACCATATCTCTACCACTGTATGTTTTATTGTACCATATCTCTACGACTGTATGTTTTATTGTACCATATCTCTACCATAGTATGTTTTATTGTACCATATCTCTACCACTGTATGTTTTATTGTACCATATCTCTACCACGGTATGTTTTATTGTACCATATCTCTACCATAGTATGTTTTATTGTACCATATCTCTACCACTGTATGTTTTATTGTACCATATCTCTACCACGGTATGTTTTATTGTACCATATCTCTACCATAGTATGTTTTATTGTACCATATCTCTACCATAGTATGTTTTATTGTACCATATCTCTACCACGGTATGTTTTATTGTACCATATCTCTACCACTCCACTGTATGTATTATTGTACCATATCTCTACCACTGTATGTATTATTGTACCATATCTCTACCATGGTATGTTTTATTGTACCATATCTCTACCATAGTATGTTTTATTATACCATATCTCTACCACGGTATGTTTTATTGTACCATGTCTCTACCATAGTATGTTTTATTGTACCATATCTCTACCACTGTATGTTTTATTGTACCATATCTCTACCATAGTATGTTTTATTGTACCATATCTCTACCACGGTATGTTTTATTGTACCGTATCTCTACCACTGTATGTTTTATTGTACTTATATATATACATATGTATTATGGCATGTGTTGTGTAGTATGCTGTATCTCTTCAAGTCAGAATGGCTGTTTGTACAAAATTAATCATGGACGCATCAACCAGAACTAATTGTGGATACGTTACTAACAGTTTATGATTATTGTTATTATTGCTACTACCTACTTTATTCATTAAATTTTTCTGCAATTTTTCCCCCTTTATATTGAGCGACTTGTTTTTAATGAACACTAGATTGTTGTAGTTATTATATATATTATTGTTATTCTATATTGTTTTTAACACTTTTGACTCCTGTAAGGTGAGCGTGGTCTCTTGCGACTATTTTCACTACAATTTCTGTAGTTAATGTTCTAATAACAATGTGCTCCTATACATCTGCTTATCTCTTAACACCTAATACTTGTCTCTATATGTGTTCTTATTTCTATATATCACTTATCTCTACTTCTATACATCTACTACTTATCTCTATATCTATCTCTACTCATCTCTATATACCTACTTATCTCTATATATCTACTCATCTCTATATATCTACTCATCTCTATATACCTACTTATCTCTATATATCTACTCATCTCTATATACCTACTTATCTCTATATATCTACTCATCTCTATATATCTACTTATCTCTATATATCTACTCATCTCTATATATCTACTCATCTCTATATATCTACTTATCTCTATATATCTACTTGTCTCTATATATCTACTTGTCTCTATATATCTACTTGTCTCTATATATCTACTTATCTCTATATATCCACTTATCTCTATATATCTACTTATCTCTATATATCTACTTATCTCTATATATCTACTTATCTCTATATATCTACTTATCTCTATATATCTACTTATCTCTATATATCTACTTATCTCTATATACCTACTTGTCTCTATATATCTACTTGTCTCTATATATCTACTTATCTCTATATATCTACTTATCTCTGTATATCTACTTATCTCTGTATATCTACTTATCTCTATATATCTACTTATCTCTATATATCTACTTATCTCTATATATCTACTTATCTCTATATATCTACTTGTCTCTATATATCTAGTTTTATATATTTACTTGTCTCTATATATCTACTTGTCTCTATATATCTCCTTATCTCTATATATCTAGTTTTATATATTTACTTGCTTCTACATCTACTGACCTCCATATATATATATACTCCTATACATTTACCTACCTCTATTCTAGTCTTCTATACATATACTTATCTCTATGTATCCACTTATCTTTATATATCTACTTCTATACATATACTTATCTCTATGTATCCACTTATCTTTATATATCTACTTCTATACATGTACTTATCTCCATGTATCCACTTATCTTTATATATCTACTTCTATACATATACTTAACCTCTATACACCTTCTTACCTCTATATACCTACTTACCCCTATATATCTACTTATTTCTTTATGTCTATTCTATACACCTACTTACCTTTATAAACCTACTTTCCTTTGTATATTTACTTCTATACCACATCCACATATAACTACAAACGACTACTGATACCTTTACAGTTAGCTGCTACAAGTAACTACCAAGGTTGTGCTAGTCATTGTCATTTCTGACATAACAACCACTTTTTCCACCTCATTTGTTGACTTATTTCGAGCCCCACGTACATGTATTTGTTGATTACAACTAACCAAGATCTGTCAATCATATTTGCTAACATTTATTTTAAACAAAACTCTGTTTTGGAAATTTGTGTCACGGGCGTGAGCTCAATTTGCAAAATTGTAAAATAACAAGCCTTCACTTTCTGTCTGCCGACATCAAAACTTGATTGAGTGAAAGAAATGTTTGTTGAAATGGAAGCCGCTTTTGCAGAATTTAGTGCTAGTTAGAGATTTATATATGATGTAAAAATCATGCAGTGCCAACTATCAATTTCTGACTGTAACAGGAAATATTCCCACACAGTTGACAACCTGAGTGTCACATGTTATATCTAGACTCTATCCTATTTGAATTCCATCATTTCAACATATAAGTTTTTCTCATCAACTAGCCACTGGGCTGTGAAGTTTTTGGTGAGCGTTTGTAGGTTTTGCTACTGAAATACTAACCTAGGGATATCAGAGTAGGAGCTTTCATTACTGCTGTTTGGAATGTTGAAAAAAGTTAGACATTTGCATGTATTATAAATAACATTTGGATGGTGAATAGCAACCTTGAAACTGAAGTGATTTATTGATGCAATGGACTATGGAGTAATATTCGATCTGATACGCTAAAAACATTGACTTTTGTTACTCCACCTCTCAAAATATTTCAAGTCGATATTTTCAGATTACAAGATCACTCAAATATTTTTATCAATCGACACCTTGGTTTCATTAATTTCAAGGTAAAATGGTTACACAATGAACGCTTCATTTATGCCAGAAACTACAAAGATTTTTTACTGCTAAACATCGAGAAACGTTGATGAAGCAATTTCTGGTGTACATTCAATAATATGGTTTATTATATTTCATATAACGACAAACAAGTGCGGAGATTCAAATAATGTTAAATATTACCGTTAGTAAGAGTTTCCTGATAAAATGGTGCAAAAATTTCATAAATAAAATACAAAAAAAAAACACCAATCATTACTCAAGATGCTATGCATATTTTTGAAGCAAATTTTGCCGCCACACAGAGTTCAGAGGTTAAATATGCATTTTGTGGCATACGCTGACACGAGGTTAGCAGATCTTAACACCCACATTTTGTCGAAAAATGAGCAGATTTACGATGGTTGATACTTTTCCAAGTTATAATACTCCTTATGCTGCTCTACATGCTGCTTTGTTTCATCGAGCTGCCTTTGTAGGCGAGGGACCATCTCCTTATACACGTCTTCAAACGCAGATGGATATGGGCCAAGCTTCTCATTCTCTGCGGCGCTGAATGCCACAAGAACCTACACCAAACATATTAGGGACACCTGGTAAATCTTTGGAGCTGATAATAAATGAGAATCAGGAATTTATTTTCTTTTGAATTGTGTTTATTACACAATGCAATGGATGAATTTTTTGTTGTTTCTCAGCGCACCTTTTTTATTTATTGTTGATCAATAGCAACCAATTCGATGACATTCAAAGTATTTCAGACTCAATGAATTGGCTGAATACAATTTTATTCTATTACATAGACTGTTGACAGCGGTCATACCCTAATTCAATCTTGGATTGCTGGTTTATTATTTTTAGATTATTTTGTACAAAATACGTAAGCAAGCAAATAAGGTTTCCGCGAGTAAATTTATTTCCAACAACACTTCTTGCGTCTTGAAAAAAAAACAATAGAAAAGCATTAGCAAGAAGAACCACAATTATAAAGTGTTCAATGAGATCATAAACTACATGAATGTTTTCTTGATAATGCAACCTCTATCTCCTTAATATTACATGTGGAATGAAGTATATCACGCAGATCAGCAACTAAAAATAAATTTAGCCAGAACGATCCAATCACTTCTAATAAAAAATGATAAATTGGTTGCGAAATGAGAAATGACATGATGATTCACAGCCTCATAAATAATAATTTAGCAAACCAATAGCAAAAAATTGTAGTAAATTAAAAGGTCTTAGATAAAATTGTTCAACGCCTGAAAACTTAATGCTACAAAATTTTATATTAAATACTAGATTTGTGATTTCATCATGCGTGAGGGTACAAAACATGTTTTCTGTGAAGTCAATTTTATTTGTAAAAAATATTTCAGACCACAGCCATCTGGTTTTCCTGCTAATTAATTTTGTTTCCATTCGTCCAACTGTTTTTGAACTGCCATCAACAGTCATGGACATATAACGAAGAATAATATGTGGTCAAATTCACATTCAACAAGACAACATGCTTGCTGTTTTATTAAATAGCAATAAAACTAAATACATAAAAGGTGCTGTCACAGATTTTTGACAAAATTCATTTTGATTTATTTCAAGTGATTTTTTGTCAAAAAAATTTGCGGAGTTGTGCTCTCATTAATTATATCGATTGTATGAGCACAATAGATGTGACCTGCTTGTGCGCAATTTTTGTTGTTGATACGCAACAACTTATATATGGCTAAAATTTGGTTTATTTGTATGTAAGAAGGGCTCCGAGACTAGTCATTGTGCAGAGACTTTCAAGAGCTTAAAAAATTAGGCTTTCACTTGTTTTCACAACTTTTTATGTGTTTTAGTCGAGTCAGCATTTTAATTTATTTTGCTCACTCTCCAATTGTGTATGCTCTAGTATCCACCTGATATGTTATATAGCCGTTTGGGATCCGAACGTGGATATTGCATGGGCAATATCTTAGTGACTAAAACAGTATTATAGTCAAAATAAATTTTTTTTCAAATCAAATATATCAATAGGTAAAAATTATAATTTAGAATTTAATTGAGAAGAAAAATTTGCCAGATTTGTATTATTGTCATCGTTGTTGCAATCAACAACAACAATAATAATTTTCATATTGGAATTACAAGTTATTTGATTGAAAAAAAATCAGGCAATAAAAAATGTAAATATGTAATAACTTTCAAATACAATAAAAAATCAAATATGAGCAAGTTAATGATTAATTATAGTGATTCGGTTGAGACTATTTAGCACACTTTGACACGAAGGAAAAGACAACTCCGACTGCGTATGGAACTCGTGACAGTGCACCTTCAATAATGCTGTAGTCTGATACAGAGTCGTTTATATTGCCCTGGTCTGACATACAGAATAAAAGTATGAGCAACATTTATCATTTAGAGATATGTAAAGTTTTAGCAAATGAGCAACGTTAGGGTGACACAACTCCACAAACAGAGAGAGGCAACAATACAGAAATGAAATACCTCCTTGCGTATCTCTTTCTTCAACGCATCCGTGTCTCCATCAGACCACCAACCCTTATCAACAAGATAGGCTTCCAGCTTTTGTATTGGATTGCCTTTCTGCTTCCAGTAGGTTACTTCGTCCAGCGATCTATAGGCCGAGCTGTCATCTGAAGTACTGTGATGGCCCAGTCTAAACAAACATGTCAACCAAATGACAACATGCACCCTGGCTAGACAACAGCGATCGTGCTCATCGAATCAATCTATTGCTTGTCTTACTCCCTCACAGACTAAACAAAAGCCATCTAATAAAATGCATAATAATAATGAGATATATTAATTATTAACCAAAATTTTGAGAGATTGTAGAATCAGACTTCTGTCAAAGTGCTTAACCAATACCTTGGCAGTGTTTCAATACAGAGTTCAGAGGTTAAATAAGCATTGTGTGACACATGCTGACACGAGGTAAGCAGATCTTAACACCCACATTTTGTCAAAAAATGAGCAGATTTACGATGGTTGATACTTTTCCAAGTTATAATGTTCCTTATGCCGTTCTACACGCTGCTTCGTTTCGTCGCTACCGATATCTACCAGTATTTTAGTTCTATTCCGGTTTAGCACTCATTCATGATCTCTAGTGGTGTCTGCCGTACAATGGTATTAGTGCTTTTGGGTCAAAGGTTTTCAAGCATACAAACACTACTTAATTATATTAAACAGTCAGCTTTTAACATAGAATCTGCATATCCATCCAGCTATTTAGAATAAGAATCATCAGCCTAATAAAGAGGTTGCTTGATACGGGATTTGACAACAATATATAAATATATTGTTATAAACATATAAATAAATATTGCGAGTCACCAAGTAAATATATATGTGAAATAATGTAATTTACTTATAGACATGTTATGACCAATAAACCAGATATTTTTACACGTTTTACAGATAATACCAATATGTTACCATGTAGATAGAAATTATGTTAAACTGTTTAATCTTCGGATAATCAGCTGTGAACAGGCACAATATTACAGTCTGCCCCCTTTCTGATTTATCAAAAACACATTATTAATCAAACAGATTCATTCCATTAAGGTTAGTATGAAATATACACTCGAATCGATGAACAGAAGATAGCCAATTTTTGAAGTTATCTTCTTTTTCTTATCATACCAAAAGAGAGCATAACTCTTATTTACCAGTGTAAACTTTCAAAATTCAGCGCTGTTCTTTGTCTGCTTTCAGTATTAAAAACAATTAGTTTTTCAGTTTCTCCGCATAAAACGACTACCTCTTTGTATGAGAAACAGTTTACATCAGCAATAATCACACTGTTCATGTTTATTACAAAACTTACCTGTAAGTCATCGCTTCAATAAGAACTGGTCTGTTTTGTGATACGGAGAGATCTCTAGCTTCCTTCACTGCGTTGTACATAGCAAATATATCATTTCCATTCACCCTTATAGTGGCAATACCATAGCCCACTCCTCTGCTAGCTATGCCATCTCCTCTATACTGCTCGTGTGTTGGGGTGGAGATAGCAAACCCATTGTTTCTACTGAATAGACAATCAACTGACGGGTTTTAGTAGAGCTTAGGCTATGCAGGATGAATATAGAAAGTTCTATGTGTTCGCATAATGAAACTTGAGTTTTATTGCCATGAAAATATATACTAAGTAACATTTCAAAATGATCTTGTTGTTTCTTTTACTCCATCTCTATTTGAGTAGGATGGAGAATCAATAAATTGTGGGAGTTGTTTTCTCATAGTATTTACCATTAAAGAGGGGATAAATCTCAAGTATTTCTAAAAAGATAACTTGGAATATGATTACAACTACCAAAACGCTACTTTGGATAGTTGGGTCATAGTAAGGTCATAGTAGGGTCATAGTAAGGTCATAGTAAGGTCATAGTAGGGTCATACCAGATGAACAGGATGGGACACTCTAGGGTGGCAGCAAAGTTGAGTGCTGCATGGGCATCGCCTTCAGACGCAGCTCCGTCACCAAAGTAGCAGGCGACGCACTGTCCATTCTTCTGCATCTTGTATGAGTAGGCGGAGCCAACAGCTGAAATGATACAAAATGGTACAAACTTTATAAAGCACTTCGTTTGCATGCCTTTACTATTGGTTGTGATATAATGGTTGTAAAACAGAAAACGCTAAGACATTTCACCCTGGACGTAGTATTTCTGGACCGCAAACGGAATTGGCTTTACATTAAATCATGGTACGTAGGAAATGGAACATTTATGGGCCATAATATATCCTGAAAACAGAAGTTTAGAAAGGCAGTTAGAAGTGGTTTTCGTATAATACATACAACAACACAGGTAAATGTCATTGATCTATGGATCAGACAATTGAAAAATTCGCCAGTCCAAAAATACTTTCTGTCGGCCAAAATTAATCGGGAAAAATTTTCAAAGTCTTTAGGTGTCTCTTCCAACCAAAAAGTCGCTAGTGCGGAAATAAAACGTTCATACACAGCGCTCAAGACAAACAAGTGCTACAGAATAATGGGCCACAAGAGCCAGAATATCACCCGTATCCGAGGTTCCATCACGCAGGATGGTACATCCACCACAGGATGAAGCGGAACGGACATGATTTACTTTCCACCCGGCCCATCATGCTGTGATTGGTTGATCAACCCACAGCAATTCCATTTGACAAGGTTATATTGATTTTCTGTGTGTTTACAAAGATTATATATATTTTTGATTTAGTAGTACATATTATAATAATAATATGATTGCTGGTGTTTAGCTGAAACTAACACGGGCATACAGTGTTTAAAATAATTATCGTCTATGATTGGAAAAAATATAAATAAATAATTAAAAGGCATAAAAGTTATAATGAATCATATACCTAATAATAATAATAATAATTTATGAATTACTCGACCAGTATTGACATAATTAGCAATAAAGAAAAGGTTTTAATAAAAATAAATACTAAAAAAAAAACTGAAAATGGAAGACAAGTGGAATGGACAAAATATTAATCTTGCTCTTATTTGCTCAATCAAACACTACGTCCATCGTTTCAGTTGTTAGTCAGTCAGCCAATCAGGCTCGTGTGGCATGCTATCTGTCAGCAGACTCTGGTTCTAGGTACGGGAGACAGGCTCGTATGGCGAGCGCACAAGTGCATGCTCTGACGAGAATAGTTTCTGACTAAATGAGCCTCAACAAGCTACCGTTCACCTTGAGGCATTTGGGTAGCCAAAGTAGAGGAAATGGTCACAAAGTGATGTTCTTTACTGCCATAATGTACCGGCATTTGTCTCCCCTTGCCAAAATCTTTGATATTTCCATAGCATTGGTGCATAGACTGCTCTACAGAGAAACCTCTATACAACAGCACACCTGCAACACATACAGAAAATCTTAGGGACAGAGGCTAACAATATACCGAAATACTTAAATTTTATAAGGCATGACGATTTTCTACTTTCAGCCACAATTCAAACTTATATTATATCTACCCGCTTCTCTGTACTGTCCCCAGATGAGGTCCTTGGGGTCAAGGGCAGCCGCGGAGCCTACCTGCGCAGCCTCCTCACCGTGGTTGGTCATATAGAAACTAACACGACCCTGTCTCTGCGCATCATACATGATCTTGTCCAGCACACTGAGTGTCACCATTGTCTTCATCATGCTTGTGCAGAGTTCCTTGGGCAGCTGCAATACGTCTTGTGCATTAAAGGGTAGGCTTTGAGAGACGCATTCTAGGTGTATAGTTGTTCTCTCAATAAACATTGTAAAACCATTGAGAAAATTTATTCGCAGTGACACAAAATGCAGTAAGTCAGTAGAGAGTAGGAAGATGACTGCATGGCCAACAGAAGGAGCTTTATACGAGTGACAATTCCCTTACAATAATATATATAGTAAATTTAAACAAGTAGTTGTGCAACTTTCATTAAATTTTCAGTTTAAAATTAACTTCTAAAATCTTCATTATTATTATTTAGCGCTTTTCAATTTTTTTTCTCAGAAGGATCAGATGTATTTCAGATTTAATTAGTATGGCTGTTGTGAAAAAAAAACAATGAAGAAAATATAATCCATTATAAAAAAGTACTAATACTATTGCATAATTACCTTTTTACCTAGAAATATTCTTTTGATAAAAATTATCCATCAATTTTTTTGATTCGGATCACTAAACAGTCACGTGAAGGCGGGAGTGCATATAATAGCGACGTTACCAAGGATGAAAAAAATTCCTTGCTAACCTGAGAGAAACGACTCCAAAAAATGTTGCAATCCCACTTTTTGCCATCTCAAAAGTCTTTGCACAATGTCAATTTTTGGGAAGCCTTATTGCTATAAAAACTATGAAAACTTATTTTAAAGCTCTATTTAACTTGTTGCGCCTTCGGGAAAATATTGCGTCTAGTTCAGCATTGATTATGTCTATAGGAATTGTCTTATTGGCCAGAGGGCAACTACAGATGAGTTTTTTCAACACATTTTAATCTCAAAATTAGGCATTCAGGGATACATCTGCAGGGTTATAGAATTCATATCACTTGTAAGTCTTTACTTCACAAAGAGTGTATGAATTGTTCTTGGGCTTTAGATCGTCAACTGGTATTATCGAAATTATTTTATTATAGTTATTATTATTTTGATTATCAATTCGTTTAAGATTAACCTACCAAATTCATTTGAAACTAAACTTGACGTTATTTTCTATTCTGGAATTTCTTTACTAGGCTTCCAGATAAAAAATAAACGTACCAATGGATCAGTTGCTCCATCAACGATCTTTCCATCATCATCCAGCACTCGATACACAGGGATTCCGCGTTCTGTCTCAGGAAGTATAAACTCGGGAGAGCTGGTCCACTGATAGTCATGGCCGCTGCCGGGAAAGCTTGGGGGATCACAGTACTCTCTAGCCTGGAGCTGTCACAATACATGAATGGATTAATTGATATTAACTTGATTAGATTTTTGTTTATTTATCTAAAATAGCTCTACAGTCTGAATTTTTTTGGTGTCGTATCAGCAAAAATGTCTTCATCATTAAAGCAAATATACAGAAAACATTGTATTTTATAAATATTTATACGAGCCAACAATGTTCCACTTTGCAGTCATAAAAAACTTGATACAGCAGTCGGTTGGAAAACATAACAAAGCAATAACAATTTTATGATATATACCTAAAATATCAGCCCACAATGAATGCTGGTTCCTGTACCAAGCGCATGTATTGCTAGGGCAGGTCAAACAAAACGAAGATTGAAGTTCTCAGTATTGTCATTAAACAATTTCCATACAAAGTCTAACTAGCATCTTTATATTGGAGTCTTGAATAATATCACATCACACGATTGACTTTGGCAACAGGTATATAGGGAACTTTAAAATATACCAGTTTGCTGTATAATGTTGTTTTTTTTTTGTAAAAGAGTAGAATTTGAAGTTTGTGACCAGTTTCAAGCTGGGTACTTTACACTGCCCTTATATTCCAGACCTCTGAAAATCAAAATGCACCATCTAGTTTGGCATACATACATATTGTATGGCTCCATTACTACTGAGCTAGACACCAAATAGCTATATGGTGCCTACTACTGGCTTATGCAATGCTTAACACAAGAGTGAATGGTTTTAAAACCAGATTCAAAGTGGGAATATAAGTTTATTCGGATGTTGGGCTTCTAAAATCAAAGAAGATTTTCATGTTTAGTGAGGGATTGATGAGCTCGATAAAAATAATAGCAAGCAAAGACCTCTCAGTATCAAATGTCAAATACCAGGTGCTTACTATCCAATTTCATTCATTGGTTAGTTTTAGAAAAATTGCATAATTACTGTTAGTCAAATAAATTTAAATTCATTTCTTTATATCATTATAAAAAATGTATTAAATAAACTCAAGAATCAATAAATCGTCCTCAAACAATATATACTCGACTACTACCCTTACTACCCGACTACTACTCTTACTACTCGACTACTACCCTTACTACCCAACTACTACTCTTACTACCCGACTACTACCCTTACTACTCGACTACTTTCCATTTTCGTGCGTATATAATAGTTTTTGCAGTATTACTCGTAGTAATCAAATACCTAAGCTGCTCTAAATCTACCTTTCTCCCTCCCCACTTTACTTCCATTCTCCACTCTACCCCCACCTAGTCCTTTTCCGGCTCTGTTCTTTCTTCGCCTAACTTTATTTCTCACTTTCTGCTTTGCTCTACACCGCCTGTTCCACCATTGCCCGGCTCTACCCTTTCCACCTTTCCCATTCTCCATCCATGACAGATGACAGGGTAAGACAGTGTGCTGGTAGGTGTTTCATTGAGTTCCATCTAACTACTGCTATCATCAAAAGACATTTTTTTCTGATTTGTCTATCAGTCACTAATAAAAAGAGTCAACTCCACAAACATTTCCGGTAGGAGAACAAATAACCAAACCCTGACCTTACAACTTACAAGCCTTCCCAGCTTACGGGACCTGTCTTCAGGGTCACCCTCAAGGCACAGCGGAAACAGAACAAAACAATTAAACAACTAAGTGGTCAAATAGCTGTTTGCACGGCAGTTTTCAACCCTCTCTGTCAAGTGGAATTAGGCATATATAAACCGGCCGACAGAGCTACAGATAAATAATTATATCGTCGTTTACATATTTATATAGACTACGTATTATTTATTGATAAATATATTCATTCATTTATAGATTTTTTTTTATTATTATGGTGTGATTGCGATCCTGTTTTATTATAATTATATTTCAAATTTTTATGATGAAAAGCAGAAATGTGTGAATGAATTGGTATTAATAATAATAATTATCGTATCAATCAAATAAATAAAAACTAATAATTACTATTATATTATTATTATTCTTCTAACTAACTCCTACGATTAAAATTATCATTATTATTATTTATATAAATTGATTAATACAACAATTAAAACCTAACTAATAATAATGATTCAGCGAATAACAATAATATAATAAACTTAGTCACTACTACTAGAAAAAGAAGTAACTTTTTTAAGTTTGAGACAGCATTATTATCATATCATCGTTATCATCATCATCATTAGATTATTATAATAATAATCTAATGATGATGATAATGATAATTATTATTATTTATTATATTAATTAATTATTATATTAATTAATTATTATAATTATAATTTTATTTTTTCTTACGTTTCTTCTAGTGCGTGGTGGCGACACTTGCTTGAGCAGAGATTGTTGCTGTATGTGGTGGCAGTGAAATGCACCAAATGAGAAGTAACGACAGCTAGCACTACCACCACTAATGCTGCATGGCGAACGTGAAAAAGAAGACGACTGCAGCAACACCTGCTGATTATTTGAGAGTAAGCCAACTCCACTGTTTTTAGAGGGACAATAAAGATTGCGTATATAGCGAAAGCTATTCATGTCTACGTTTCAAATGTAAATTACGCAATAAAACCATGCATATCATTGAACTAAATAGTAGCTACAGCAAAACGCAAAACAATTTTATTTTGAAGTATGTTATTATAACAAACAATAATATAATTATTATTGCCGTTCCGCAGTTACGGTGCTATTGCTGCGAGTACATTTTTAGCCAGAGGTACTAGCGGTTATTTCCTCAGCATAAGTCTGTGAGACATGTTACAGCTCTATAAAAAAAGCTCTAGACGGTTTAGAGCACAGTCTTCAAAAGCTCATCATCGCGCTGGTGTTGTGGAGGAACATGGTGTGACGTAACGTTTCATGCGGCATGTGATTGGTCAACTGTACCTCCTACATCGGAGAGATAAAGCCGCCAAACTATTCATTGTTGTGAAGCAATTTTTTCTTTTTGTGCAAATTTCTTCTTCGCAAAGCACCAATATCTCAAAGTTCAGTCTTGATCACTGTATGAAATATAACTGCAATATGTTTTACCCAATTTTTGACGATGCAGCTTTAAAGCTGGTTGCAAGTAAATAGATGGGTGATTTATTTTTTGTACTTTGTTGTTGTTGCTGCTACCACTGCTTTAGACAAAAAAATTGTTATTACTATTATATATTCTATATATATAATATATATTTATTGCCACTTACTAGTCCCCGACGCTACGATACGGTTGGCAAGTGGTCTTCGGCCATGAGGAGGAAGACAAAAAGATATGGCCGCTGTTTAAAATTTTTGTCATCTAAACTGTCTTTCTCACTCTTTTGACAAATTTACTGGCCACTACTACTACTGTTGTTACTACTACTACTACTACTACTACTACTACCACTACTACTACTACTACTACTACTACCACCTACCTACTACTACTACTATCATGATCATCGATCTACTATCTTTCTTCTGCTACTATTATTATTATTATTTCCTATTACTTTATTAATTATTATTCTTTCCACAACTGCTACTACTACTACTACTCGGTTGTTATTATATATTCAGAAAAAAATTAAATAGCAGTAATAATAATAGGTTGGTAATATAATAATAATAATATACATACAGAGATGATGATAATAATAATTATAATAATATTATTATTAATTATATTATTATTATTTATTTATTATGTGTTGTTGTTTTCCAATTAATTATTATTTAATTATTATTATTGTTATATAATAATTATAAACACCAACCGATCTGCAACAATGGTAGTAGTTACCTGATTGTAACTGTTGTTCGTTGTTGCCAAACAATATTAATTGACTTTTTTATAAATGCCTAATAATGATGGTAATTATTAATGCTGTCGCTTTTCGTTCTCCAACAACAGCCACCTGATGCTGCTACCTAACTATTTACATGCTACTCGCTGTAGTAGTAGTAGTAGTAGTCGTCATGATACCATAGAGCTATAATTATTAGCAGTATTATGTACTACATACATAATACTACTCAACCGATAGTAAGTAACTACTACTGCATCATGATCATTTTACCTAACTAACTAACTTCATAATATTGTAGTTAGGTAGTATGATGCTCTACATGTCACTTGTTAGCATATTAGTATTACCTAACAAAAGTGATATTGGTTTGATGAGCAACAAATCAATATTTTTTTATCATAATCATTATTATTATAATAATTCCTTTTGTCTTTTGCTGCGGCCTAACAGATATAATTGATAACAATAGTCAATAATAATGAATTTGCATTTTTGGAAAATTGGTTGATGTTATTGTATTAGAAGAATGAGTAATGCAGTTCTTCCATATCCATTGTATTAATTATACATGATGGTGGCGGTGGCAGATGATGTTAAAAAATTATTCCCTGAGTAACAATATTATTGCAAAGTTTTGATGGCTATAATACTAAAACACCCTGAATATTATTACGATAATTTTTTTAGTTTCTGTTTCAGTAATATACTAGTAGTAGTTTTAATTGGTTATTTGTTTGTGTGACATTTTATAGATTATATGTAACACAATAATGATTATAAGCACAATGCTGCCACAATCATCATGGTTCTATGATGTAATAACTGGTCTGTCTTCGCAAATGTGTAACAGATACTTGATTACTGGTTAGATTGAGCTCATATTAGAAAAGCTGTCTGATATATTGCTGTTGTGGAAATGTTTGTCGATGTACAGAAGTGGATAGCATTAAGATATCTTGTGGCCGGTACTTTGGTGTTAAGATATGCTTATGTTGTTGTCTTCAGCATACAGATACAATGCTGTGAAATGAGGTTTAACTATTGTTTTGCTAAAAAAAGTGTTTCTGCCAATATTTTGCTCTGTCAGTTTAGGTTAGTTGTAGGATGATTCTCTGCCAAACTCTCTGTCTAGAGAGAAATCTGCAACAACAATTTCAGCTACACTAAAAACCGAGGACCTAAGTTATGGTTCTCTTTATTCCTAGTAACCTCTAGCGGTTTAAGCTCTACAGAATATGCCGCTTCTACGTCGTAAGCCGTTTGTTCCTAATCCGATACCACCAGATTTAGACCCTGATAAGAAGTATTTTGTATGTCAGGCCACCGGAGAAGTCTACAAAGAATACGAGTGAGTTTGCACTTGTTTGGGTGAAGTTTCATTATAATAATGCTAGTAGTTAGTTTTATTCCCATTTGTTTTATCTGCCATTACCCACATATTTTGTTATTAGTTTTAATAAGATTATAATGTGTCAGTAAATCGTAGAAGGTTTGTGTTGATATTCTGAGAACTTGTTGATTAATTTGTTAGCAGTACACAAGTTTTATTGTTAGTTGCTCGTTGATGCCCACTAATGCGTATCATTTTGCATTGCAGAGAGTTTTTTGACAGAGTAATTGTGTGTAATTCACTTGTGTGGACCTGCAGTGTCACTGGCAAACCTGGCCTCACCTACTCGGAAGCTGTAGACTGTGAGAAAAAAGCATTGAGTATAATAGACAGATTCCCTAAACATCTACGGTACAATCTCTATGTATACGTCTATGGTACAATGTCCATGTGTATATCTATGGTACAACTCTATGGATGCTCGTTTCATTATGCTGTATTTGTATTTAGTCTGACCTAATGGGACAATTAAGTGTGATAGAGGAATGATACACTTTCTCCATTTCGTGTCCACTTATGTATCTTTGCTCAATTTGCTGCATGCAACTTCTTCATTATTGGAGCTGTCACTGCATATTCAATCTTTAAGTAAATAATCCAGATCTTTTGTGTAAAATGTAGCCTGTTGGTAATAACCCACAATATATTTGTAGTTTGCACGTTTTTTAGGTTTATAGACAAGTTCCCACAGCAATGCTTGATAATCATAGCTTTTGCATCGCATTTTTCTAATACACAATATTTCCTATAACCTCGTGCTCCCAGGGTATCAAGCTTTTTCATTTTTAAATGGGCACGCTTGTCCTTTGTATATAAATTAGCGGTTGATGGCGCTCAACTGTTACCTTTAATTAATGCATATTTTATACAGCGGTCCAGTGCTATACCTAGCTACATTGACATACAGAACACGCATCAACGATCTCAACGAAGATGTGTATGTCTATGTTCGAGATGTCTATTTCAAGAATGAAATTATTGAAGCCATACATGAGGATGAATGGTAGGTTGTGACATTGGTCTGTCCTCTCTTTGATTATTATTATTAGTGTTATATGTTGGTTTGTTATATGAGTGTTGGTTTGTTATATGAGTGTTGGTTTGTTACATGAGTGTTGGTTGTTTAGGTGGATGCCACCATTAGATGAGTGATGAATGTCCCTAATATTAATTCCTGCACAAGTTTTGTATGGTTTTCACTCAGAAAAATCTCACTTTGTATATTAAACTTTATGTATTAACTAGTGCAGTTGTACTATAATGAGTTTAATATTAGACATTTTCTGGTCACGGACGTCTATGTCTTGGAGAAATTGGTGTAGGAAAGCGCTTCCAAGTGCAATTTGGACGATGTTTCATGGCATAATTTCTATCTACAGACATTCAAAAGCGTTAGCCTATTTTGTAAGCAGTTGTCTTCTTTTTGGTTTTATGGTGTCGCAGTGAATAAATAAAGACACTCCCCAGTGACGACTTTTTTTTAATTACAAAAACCAACAGTAAATAATTATTTTAATACTTATTACAAATTGCTATATTATTATTTATCAATTTGTAACCATACTTATTATCAATTGTTATTATTTTGCTATAACAATTAAATAATCGTATCATTGTTTTTTATTAACAAAAGTATAAAATTAATAAGTATAACAATTTATAATATCAATAATAATATCATTTGAATAATAACTGTCATGCATTTTCATTTTTATTATTCACCCACTATGGTAAATGTATCCAAAAATAATTTTAACAGGCTTTAAAAACTTATTATTATTTATTATCACTCTTGTAATTTAGTTAACGTCAAAGAATTTGCTTTTTGACAAAATGTTTGATCAGAGCGTGTATGGATTTGGATCATGAGCATTACAGGGTGGACAAGTGACCGTTTAGGGAGAGATGCACGAATGAGCCACGTGTAACCGGCTCAGGATCCAAACTTTGAATTAACGCGATCACGTTTATATATGCTATCATGGCATACATATTCCAACAAAACATTTTTTATTTCGTCACAAATTTTAGATAGAGAAAAAAGAGAACACCTTTGAATCTACCAGGAAAAATAATAAAAACGTCACAAATCAACTTGCTTTAGATATTTTTGATAATCTGATTAATTGATCGCGGTGTATTTTGGCTAGGCAACTTTGGAGTTGATATATAAATAGTAGCTTTGTTTACGATAATAGGGAGTTTTCGAAAGCCCAACGAGGCCGTTAACGAGTACGTGAGAGAGGTCACGTGGTACCACTAGAGCGGATTATCGGTGATTATCTGTCTCGTCCCACGTAGTACCTCTCATAAACGTGAGATTTTTTACGTCAATTTACTGTTTTGACGGAAGGGAATATTTGGTACGTGAGGCGCCTCTTTTACACTGGAGGGAATTTTGTTACCGCCATCGCAAATTTTATTATTATTTATTATTTTTATCATTGTTGATTAAACGCCATAAAAAACATGAAAATTACAATCACTCACTGGCGTATATACATTTTGAATAAACATCAGTTAGGCCAGTAATCCATGTACAGGAAGCCACCACCATTCATAATAAATAAATACAGCTGTGTGTTAATAGTAACTTATAACTTTGTTTGGGAGGCCATTATTAGTAAAATAAAAATACAAAAGGTGTAAATGCTATTGCTGTGAAAACGGAAATGATTTTCAGTCAGGGAATTGGCTCGCTCGGCGAGATTGTCGCAACGTACTTGGTGAGCTTATCCCAGAACTTAATAATTTGGCCAATTGGCGCGTACCCTACGTTAACGTACTCGTTAGTCAGGGTTTTTCGCAAACTCCCTAATAAATAAAGCCATGAAATCTAGTTGCAAATAATTGGTTATTGTGGTTATTCAATATTATTATTATAACTAATAGATACCATATTATGCTAAAAACTTATTATGCCCAATAAATTTCAAATGTTTAACTAATGCTATGTTATTATTTACTCCTTAGTATTGTTGCTGAATAATAATAAAAGTAAAAAAAAAAACAAATTAACAAAAATATAATTATTTACTATTAAAATGAATAATGATAGTAATTAATAATAAAACTGTTTTCCAGTATAAATCAAGTGAAAAATACGTATTACATGTTATTATATATGGTATGGTGATTATTGTTATTGGTCACTTTTACGTATTTATTTTAGTTTTTTTCATCATTATTTACAACAATCATCATTTCACTAGGAATCAGTGATTATTATTCATTTATTACATTCCAGATGTTTTATAAGCATTTCTGATCATAAAACCTTCAATTGGAAGATTATGAGATTTATCATAGCAAATTATCTACCAAAGTTATGATGTCAATTTGGATCCCTGAACTTTGACCCTTAATTAGTCCAAATTTAGGGTAATTTTGTTACAAAAAATATCACTGCTTTGCCGCAGAATGTGTTTTTTTGTTTTCCCTAATAACTTATTGAAAAATGTTTTTCGGTGAAAAGTTGTGATTTGTTTTGTGAATCCTAGTTTTTTGGCCTTTGGATATTTTATTTAAAATTTTGACCGGAAACAGTTTTGTTTGTAACCCAACAGCGTTTTTACTGCACAATAATGGGCGTATCTCTCTCTATAGGGTCACAAGGATGAACTATCCCAAGTACGGTAAAACCTCTTTTCAGCGTAGTGTTCACAAAAAATCAGGTTTGTGTTTGACTGCTAGTGTTTTCTCCTCCAGGTGGGAGGGAAAGGTGGTAGAGAGTTTTCTGGTGGAGGGTGAGGAAGGCGAAGAGAAGGAAGAAAGAGCTCCGGATGAACCTGACTGGGAGTGAGTAATTATACTGTTGTTGTACTGGACGTGTGTGTCGTTGAATAGAGTGGAATATTTACTGTAGCACACCTTGACATGGATTAAAGTACGATCAAATTTATGCACAGATTAAAGCCTTTCATCCATTGTATTCTCTGATAATCTGTTATTACTTATTGGTTTGTTGTGTGGGTTTGTAAATAACAGTAACTAGTAGAGTTTGAGATGGCCCATTGCTTACATTACTAGTTGAATGTGCCAGATGTCTACTGGCCAATACTGTTATCTGTCTATGGTTGGTTTTCCTTGAATTCAAAAACTTGCCATATTTGGAGGTTTGTCATGTGCATAAACGACGAATGAAAACCATGTTTTTTTTATTTTCAATAAATTTTTTTACACTCTACTCTTTGCATGTGTTTAAATTAGCAAATTTACGAATGTTATTTTATATTATAGGTACTATGTCACGGTTTTTGGGCTGAAGTAAACTAAATTTGTCTATTTTTAGTGAGTTTAGCCAAAAATATTTTTTCCGGAGTTGTGCTCTCTTTAGTTTCATCTATGGTATAAGCGCAATAGATGCTGTCTTGTACGCAAATTTTTTCGATACACAACAGCAACTTATATAAGGCCGTAAAATTGAGGTGTAGAAATTTGGCTGGTTTGTGTAGAAAGAAGTAGGGTATCCCAGTAATAGTCTTTGCGCATAAACTTTCAAGAGCATAGAAAATTAGGTTTGCAATTATTTTCAGATTTTTTGGAAGCGTTTTAGTTGAGTGAGCATTCTAAGTTACGGTTGATATGTTTGCTATTATATCCACACTGGACTTCACGTGAAAAATTACGTGGCCAATATCTCAAAAACTAAAGCAGTAATACAGTTAAATAAATATATTATTTTTAAATCAAATAATATCGAACTATTTAAATTATCAATATTTACAATTTATTTGTAATGAAAATAAAACTACTAGATTTGCATTTTTGGCGGCATCGTTGTTGTAATCAACAGCAATATTTTTCAAATTTAAATTTTGCGTTATTTGACTGAAAAAAAATAGGTGATATTGATCATAAATAAATAATAGTATTAAATACAAAGAAAAGATGAAAAGAAATTATTTTATGATTATTTTTATTATTTTGGTTGAGTCTATTTAGCACTCTTTGACACTAAAGAAAAGCCATTCCTACTATTGAATTGCGTATGGAATCCTGACAGTTAACCTTCAATCAAACTGTTCATTTGGGCTATACATGGAGAAGACAACTCTAGGCTAACATATGTTGTTTTTCTGTTAGTCACATCAGGTACAGCGTGCGACTGTGGGATGATGAGAGCAATGAGTTCATAGAGGGAGACGATGGTCTAGTCACTGTAGACACGTCCTGTATAAGGCGTGAGAAGAACGGATTACACCGTATCAACCAGGATAAGTGCAAAATGTTTCTGAAGTACCATTGTGAGCAAGTCGGGGGAATATGGACAGTCAAGGTAAACCATTCTATATCTTAGATGATTCTATTTGAAGTTTTGTTGCAGCTTTGTTTTTATTCCTTTACTAACACACAATTGGCTCTTAGTATTTGAAACTGCAGGCTACACGTATATTTACTTGGATTCATTGCTACCAGATTGTTTTGTTGTTGAAGCCTTTTTTGTGGCGTGACAAGCAATGTGGGTCTTCTTCATTCCTCAGTTTTCTCTTGTGAAAACGTATTATATTTCTTAAAAAAATGGGTTCTTTGTTTTAAAGACTAAAATGTTCCTTATTACACATTCAAATAAATAAATCTTCTACAGTTCCTACTCATCTTGTTTCAGCACTTTCCATGAAACCAATAGAATGTTGGCTTAATAAACATTATGGCCTTGCATCAACGATGTTGTTTGCATGATGACGACTCGTTTTTTTTTGTAGCTGTCTGAAATGGAAATATTGATTGCCAAAAAACGAATCAGTTTTTCATCACACTACATAAATACAGAAAAGATAACTCCTAATTTGCAAACTAGTGTTGATTTTCGCGAACACGTCGGCGCTAAATCTTTCGCGAATCCATAGCGTGAAGAAATGCTATTTTGTACTCGCTGAAATCAAAGAAATCTGTCACGATCATGACTTAGCGTATACTCAGCCAAAAGCTCATCTTGCACATTATTTTGTCAACTACATTCAATTACATTGTTGCATCAAGTCATCATGGCTACGATAGTATAATACTTGAATTTATATCAGAACCATGCTGTTGGCTGAAATTGCTGTATTAGGCGAAAATATTACACTTTTCTGCGTCATGGGATTTTTAATGCATCATTACTACTCGGGCATGATTCGTCTTGTGTGAGTTGTAAACCACCTTATTACTTATTACTAGGTAATTTCTCACTCATTTATATAAACTGCATAATAATAATTCGATGGTATAATATTTATTATTACCTAGGAGTAATTGTTTGGTAATTGTATTTTCAATGTGAAGTGTTGATAAAGACGAAATGAGCATGCAATAATTAAAAGTTAAATAGTAGTGTTTTTTCCAATGATTGTAGTAGCTTTTTGTTATAATTTATTATTACAAAAAGCTGCCATGTTTTCATTTCCATTCTACTAGCTTCAAAAGTTTGTGTTCTCCTACAACTGGTCAATTTATCAAATTTTCTAAGACCATCATTTGATTTGTTTCAATATCTCTAATGCTAACAAAAATCTACCAGTTTAAAGAGTGCAAGCCTTTGAATGCTTACAATGTTGTCGGTATGTTTGACTTCTAAGTCGTACAGTTTGATAGCTGATACATTTTGTGTTGATATATTTTGTGTTGATATATTTTGTGTTGATACATTTTGTGTTGATATATTTTGTGTTGATGCATATGTCGCTCTGAAATTTCCATACTCAATAATAAAATTTCTACTTTTTATATATAATTTTTGGAGTTGCTCACTCCTGTAGTTTAGTAATTTATCAAAACTGCCTGTTACAGATTTGGTGGAGAAAGCCTTGTTTGAGTCAGATATCAATGGCCCTCCATCGGACTTGCTGTGTTTCTTCCTGACGGCCATATTCAACTGTATCGAGGAGGAGGAAGTGAACGAGGAAGTGAACGAGGAAGAGACAGAGGCCGACGGTAAAAAGGCGGATCTAATAGATGACACCACTGAGCCAGGAGAGCTCACATATAAGGAACTACTTAGCAGTGCCTCTGCAGCTGCACAGACTCCCTTTCTTAATCACGGTATGTTTTGTTGTACCATATCTCTACCATAGTATGTATTATTGTACCATATCTCTACCATAGTATGTTTTATTGTACCATATCTCTACCACTGTATGTTTTATTGTACCATATCTCTACCACTGTATGTTTTATTGTACCATATCTCTACCACTGTATGTTTTATTGTACCATATCTCTACCATAGTATGTATTATTGTACCATATCTCTACCACTGTATGTTTTATTGTACCATGTCTCTACCACGGTATGTTTTATTGTACCATATCTCTACCATAGTATGTATTATTGTACCATATCTCTACCATAGTATGTTTTATTGTACCATATCTCTACCACTGTATGTTTTATTGTACCATATCTCTACCACTGTATGTTTTATTGTACCATATCTCTACCACTGTATGTTTTATTGTACCATATCTCTACCATAGTATGTATTATTGTACCATATCTCTACCACTGTATGTTTTATTGTACCATATCTCTACCATAGTATGTTTTATTGTACCCTATCTCTACCACTGTATGTTTTATTGTACCATATCTCTACAACGGTATGTTTTATTGTACCATATCTCTACCATAGTATGTATTATTGTACCATATCTCTACCATAGTATGTTTTATTATACCATATCTCTACCATAGTATGTATTATTGTACCATATCTCTACCACGGTATGTTTTATTGTACCATATCTCTACCATAGTATGTATTATTGTATCATATCTCTACCATAGTATGTTTTATTGTACCATATCTCTACCACTGTATGTTTTATTGTACCATATCTCTACCATAGTATGTATTATTGTACCATATCTCTACCATAGTATGTTTTATTGTACCATATCTCTACCACTGTATGTTTTATTGTACCATATCTCTACCATAGTATGTTTTATTGTACCATATCTCTACCATAGTATGTTTTATTGTACCATATCTCTACCACTGTATGTTTTATTGTACCATATCTCTACCATAGTATGTTTTATTGTACCATATCTCTACCACTGTATGTATTATTGTACCATATCTCTACCATAGTATGTATTATTGTACCATATCTCTACCATAGTATGTTTTATTGTACCATATCTCTACCACTGTATGTTTTATTGTACCATATCTCTACCATAGTATGTTTTATTGTACCATATCTCTACCATAGTATGTTTTATTGTACCATATCTCTACCACTGTATGTTTTATTGTACCATATCTCTACCATAGTATGTTTTATTGTACCATATCTCTACCACTGTATGTATTATTGTACCATATCTCTACCACTGTATGTTTTATTGTACCATATCTCTACCACTGTATGTTTTATTGTACCATATCTCTACCACTGTATGTTTTATTGTACCATATCTCTACCACTGTATGCTTTATTGTACCATATCTCTACCACTGTATGTTTTATTGTACCATATCTCTACCATAGTATGTTTTATGGTACCATATCTCTACCATAGTATGTTTTATTGTACCATATCTCTACCATAGTATGTTTTATTGTACCATATCTCTACCACTGTATGTTTTATGGTACCATATCTCTACCATAGTATGTTTTATTGTACCACATCTCTACCATTGTATGTTTTATTGTACTATATCTCTACCATTGTATGTTTTATGGTACCATATCTCTACCATAGTATGTTTTATTGTACCATATCTCTACCATTGTATGTTTTATTGTACTATATCTCTACCATTGTATGTTTTATGGTACCATATCTCTACCATAGTATGTTTTATTGTACTTATATATATACATATGCATTATGGTATGTGTTGTGTAGTATGCTGTATGGTGTATCTCTTCAAGTCAGAATGGCTGTTTGTACAAAATTAATCATGGACGCATCAACTAGAACTAATTGTGGATACGTTACTAACAGTTTATGATTATTGTTATTATTGCTACTACCTACTTTATTCATTAAATTTTTCTGCAATTTTTCCCCCTTTATATTGAGTGACTTGTTTTTAATGAACACTAGATTGTTGTAGTTATTATATATATTATTGTTATTCTATATTGTTTTTAACACTTTTGACTGCTGTAAGGTGAGCGTGGTCTCTTGCGACTATTTTCACTACAATTTCTGTAGTTAATGTTCTAATAACAATGTGCTCCTATACATCTGCTTATCTTTAGGCACCTAATACTTGTCTCTATATGTGTGCTTATCTCGATATATGTTCCTACCTCTATAGATCACTTATCTCTACTCCTATACATCTACTACTTATCTCTATATCTATCTCTACTTATCTCTATATATCTACTTATCTCTATATACCTACTTATCTCTATATATCTACTTGTCTCTATATATATCTACTTATCTCTATATATCTACTTATCTCTATATATCTACTTGTCTCTATATATCTACTTGTCTCTATATATCTACTTGTCTCTATATATCTACTTGTCTTTATATATCCACTTATCTCTATATATCTACTTATCTCTATATACCTACTTGTCTCTATATATCTACTTATCTCTATATATCTACTTATCTCTATATATCTACTTATCTCTATATACCTACTTATCTCTATATATCTACTTATCTCTATATATCTACTTATCTCTATATATCTACTTATCTCTATATACCTACTTATCTCTATATATCTACTTATCTCTATATATATACTTATCTCTATATATCTACTTATCTCTATATATCTACTTGTCTCTATATATCTACTTATCTCTATATACCTACTTATCTCTATATATCTACTTGTCTCTATATATATCTACTTATCTCTATATATCTACTTATCTCTATATATCTACTTGTCTCTATATATCTACTTGTCTCTATATATCTACTTGTCTGTATATATCTACTTGTCTCTATATATCTACTTATCTCTATATATCTACTTATCTCTATATACCTACTTATCTCTATATATCTACTTGTCTCTATATATCTACTTGTCTCTATATATCTACTTATCTCTATATACCTACTTGTCTCTATATATCTGCTTATGTCTATATATCTACTTGTCTCTATATATCTACTTGTCTCTATATATCTACTTGTCTGTATATATCTACTTATCTCTATATATCTACTTATCTCTATATATCTACTTATCTCTATATATCTACTTATCTCTATATATCTACTTGTCTCTATATATCTACTTGTCTCTATATACCTGCTTGTCTCTATATATCTGCTTATCTCTATATATCTACTTATCTTTATATATCTACTTATCTCTATATATCTACTTATCTCTATATATCTACTTATCTCTATATATCTACTTATCTCTATATATCTACTTATCTCTATATATCTACTTATCTCTATATATCTACTTATCTCTATATATCTACTTATCTCTATATATCTACTTATCTCTATATATCTACTTATCTCTATATATCTACTTATGTCTATATATCTACTTATCTCTATATATCTACTTGTCTCTATATACCTACTTATCTCTATATATCTACTTGTCTCTATATATCTACTTATCTCTATATATCTACTTGTCTCTATATATCTACTTGTCTCTATATATCTACTTGTCTCTATATATCTACTTGTCTCTATATATCTAGTTTTATATATTTACTTGCTTCTACATCTACTGACCTCCATATATATATATACTCCTATACATTTACCTATCTTTATTCTAGTCTTCTATACATATACATATCTCCATGTATCCACTTATGTTTATATATCTACTTCTATACATATACTTAACCTCTATACACCTACTTAACTCTATATACCTACTTACTCCTATATATCTACTTATTTCTTTATGTCTATTCTATACACCTACTTACCTTTATCCACCTACTTTCCTTTGTATATTTACTTCTATACCACATCCACATATAACTACAAACGACTACTGATACCTTCACAGTTAGCTGCTACAAGTAACTACCAAGGTTGTGCTAGTCATTGTCATTTCTGACTTAACAACCGCTTTTTCCACCTCATTTGTTGACTTATTTCGACCCCCACGTACATGTATTTGTTGATTACAACTAACCAAGATCTGTCAATCATATTTGCTAACATTTATTTTAAACAAAACTCTGTTCTGGAAATTTGTGTCACGGGCGTGAGCTCAATTTGCAAAATTGTAAAATAACAAGCCTTCACTTTCTGCCGACATCAAAACTTGATTGAGTGAAAGAAATGTTTGTTGAAATGGAAGCCGCTTTTGCAGAATTTAGTGCTAGTTAGAGATTTATATATGATGTAAAAATCATGCAGTGCCAACTATCAATTTCTGACTGTAACAGGAAATATTCCCACACAGTTGACAACCTGAGTGTCACATGTTATATCTAGACTCTATCCTATTTGAATTCCATCATTTCAACATATAAGTTTTTCTCATCAACTAGCCACTGGGCTGTGAAGTTTTTGGTGAGCGTTTGTAGGTTTTGCTACTGAAATACTAACCTAGGGATATCAGAGTAGGAGCTCTCATTACTGCTGTTTGGAAGGTTGAAAAAAGTTAGACATTTGCATGCATTATAAATAACATTTGGATGGTAAATAGCAACCTTGAAACTGAAGTGATTTATTGATGCAATGGACTATGGAGTAATATTTGATCTGATACGCTAAAAACAGTTGACTTTTGTTACTTCTTCACCTCTCAAAAAATTTTTTAATATTTCAAGTCGATATTTTCAGATTACAAGATCACTCAAATATTTTTATCAATTGACACCTTGGTTTCATTAATTTCAAGGTAAAATGGTTACACAATGAACGCTTCATTTATGCCAGAAACTACAAAGATTTTTTACTGCTAAACATCGAGAAACGTCGATGAAGCAATTTGTGGTGTACATTCAATAATATGGTTTATTATATTTCATATAACGACAAACAAGTGCGGAGATTCAAATGATATTAAATATTACTGTTAGTAAGAGTTTTCTGATAAAATGGTGCAAAAAGTTCATAAATAAAATACAAAAAAAAACACCAATCATTACTCAAGATGCTATGCATATTTTTGAAGCAAATTTTGCCGCCACACAGAGTTCAGAGGTTAAATATGCATTTGGTGGCATACGCTGACACGAGGTTAGCAGATCTTAACACCCACATTTTGTCGAAAAATGAGCAGATTTACGATGGTTGATACTTTTCCAAGTTATAATACTCCTTATGCTGCTCTACATGCTGCTTTGTTTCGTCGAGCTGCCTTTGTAGGCGAGGGACCATCTCCTTATACACGTCTTCAAACGCAGATGGATATGGGCCAAGCTTCTCATTCTCTGCGGCGCTGAATGCCACAAGAACCTACACCAAACATATTAGGGACACCTGGTAAATCTTTGGAGCTGATAATAAATGAGAATCAGGAATTTATTTTCTTTTGAATTGTGTTTATTACACAATGCAATGGATGAATTTTTTGTTGCTTCTCAGCGCACCTTTTTTATTTATTGTTGATCAATAGCAACCAATTCGATGTCATTCAAAGTATTTCAGACTCAATGAATTGGCTGAATACAATTTTATTCTAATACATAGACTGTTGACAGTGGTCACAACCTAATTCAATCTTGGATTGCTGATTTATTATTTTTAGATTATTTTTTACAAAATACGTAAGCAAGCAAATAAGGTTTCCGCGAGTAAATTCATTTCCAACAACACTTCTTGCGTCTTGAAAAAAAAAACAATAGAAAAGCATTAGCAAGAAAAACCACAATTATAAAGTGTTCAATGAGATCATAAACTACATGATTGTTTTCTTAATAATGCAACAACTATCTCCTTAATATTACATGTGGAATGAAGTATATCACGCAGATCAGCAACTAAAAATAAATTTAGCCAGAACGATCCAATCACTTCTAATAAAAAATGATAAATTGGTTGCGAAATGAGAAATGACATGATGATTCACAGCCTCATAAATAATAATTTAGCAAACCAATAGCAAAAAATTGTACTAAATTAAAAGGTCTTAGATAAAATTGTTCAACGCCTGAAAACTTATTGCTACAATATTTTATATTAAATACTAGATTTGTGATTTCATCATGCGTGAGGGTACAAAACATGTTTTCTGTAAAGTCGATTTTATTTGTAAAAAATATTTCAGACCACAGCCATCTGGTTTTCCTGCTAATTAATTTTGTTTCCATTCGTCCGACTGTTTTTGAACTGCCATCAACATATGTCATGGACATATAACGAAGAATAATATGTGGTCAAATTCACATTCAACAAGACAACATGCTTGTTGTTTTATTAAATAGCAATAAAACTAAATACATAAAAGGTGCTGTCACAGATTTTTGACCGAATTTACTTTAATAGATTTATTTCAAGAGTTTTTGTCAAACAAAATTTGCGGAGTTGTGCTCTCGCTAATTCTATCGATAATATAAGCACATTAGATGTGACCTGCTTGTGCGTAATTTTTGTTGTTGATACGCAGCAATTTTTATATGGCCATAAAGCAGAGTGGCTAAAATTTGGTTTATTTGTATGTAAGAAGGGCTCCGAGACTACTCATTGTGCAGAGACTTTCAGGAGCTTAAAAAATTAGGCTTTCACTTGTTTTCACAACTTTTAATGTGTTTTAGTTGAGTCAGCATTTTAATTTATTTTGCTCACTCTCCTATTGTGTATGCCCTAGCATCCACCTGATGTTATATAGCCGTTTGCGATCCGAACGTGGATATTGCATGGGCAATATCTTAGTGACTAAAACATATCAAATATATCAATAGGTAAAAATTATAATTTAGAATTTAATTGAGAAAAAAAATATGTCAGATTTGTATTACTGTCAGCGTTGTTGCAATCAACAACAACAATAATAATTTTCAGATTGGAATTACAAGTTATTTGATTGAAAAAGAAAATCAGGCAATAAAAAATGTAAATATGTAATAACTTTCAAATACAATAAAAAATCAAATATGAGCAAGTTAATAATTAATTTTAGTGATTCGGTTGAGACTATTTAGCACACTTTGACACGAAGGAAAAGACATCTCCGACTGCGTATGGAACTCGTGACGGTGCAGCTTCAATAATGCTGTAGTCTGATACAGAGTCGTTTATATTGCCCTGGTCTGACATACAGAATGAAAGTATGAGCAACATTTATCCTTTAGAGATATGTAAAGTTTTAGCAAATGAGCAATGTTAGGGTGACACAACTCCACAAACAGAAAGAGGCAACAGTACAGAAATGAAATACCTCCTTGCGTATCTCTTTCTTCAAGGCATCCGTGTCTCCATCAGACCACCAGCCCTTATCAACAAGATAGGCTTCCAGCTTTTGTATTGGATTGCCTTTCTGCTTCCAGTAGGTTACTTCGTCCAGCGATCTATAGGCCGAGCTGTCATCTGAAGTACTGTGATGGCCCAGTCTAAACAAACATGTCAACCAAATGACAACATGCACCCTGGCTAGACAACATGCACCCTGGCTAGACAACATGCACCCTGGCTAGACAACATGCACCCTGGCTAGACAACATGCACCCTGGCTAGACAACATGCACCCTGGCTAGACAACATGCACCCTGGCTAGACAACATGCACCCTGGCTAGACAACATGCACCCTGGCTAGACAACATGCACCCTGGCTAGACAACATGCACCCTGGCTAGACAATATGCACCCTGGCTAGACAACATGCACCCTGGCTAGACAACATGCACCCTGGCTAGACAATATGTACCCTGGCTAGACAACAGCGATTGTGCTTATCGAATCAATCTATTGCTTGTCTTAGTCCCCCACAGACTAAACAAAAGCCATCTAATAAAATGCATAATAATAATGAGATATATTAATTATTAACCAAAATTTTGAGAGATTGTAGGAATCTGTCAAAGTGCACAACCAATACCTTGGCAGTGTTTCAATACAGAGTTCAGAGGTTAAATAAGCATTGTGTGACACATGCTGACACGAGGTAAGCAGATCTTAACACCCGCATTTTGTCAAAAAATGAGCAGATTTACGATGGTTGATACTTTTCCAAGTTATAATGCTCCTTATGCTGTTCTACATGCTGCTTCGTTTCATCAGTACCGATATCTACCAGTATTTTAGTGCTATTCCGGTTTAGCACTCATTCATGATCTCTAGTGGTGTCTGCCGTACAATGGTATTAGTGCTTTTGGGTTAAAGGTTTTCAAACATACAAACACTACTTAATTATCTTAAACAGTCAGCTTTTTAACGTAGAATCTGCATATCCATCCAGCTATTTAGATTTAGAATGATCAGCCAAATAAAGAGCTTGCTTGATAAAGGATTTGATAACAATATATAAATATATAAATAAATATATATGTGAAATGATGTAATTTACTTATAGTCATGTTATGACCATTAAACCAGATCTTTGAATCTTTTACGGATAAAATCAATATGTTAACATGTAGAAGTTGAACTGTTTAATCTTCTGATAATCAGCTGTGACCAGGCACAATATTACAGTCTTATGGTCTGGCCACACAAACGACTTTGTGCTGTTCCGGCGACACTCACAGCTCGACACGGAGCCTGAACTAATCGCCAGAAACGGTTTCTACAGGCCACACTGGCTGATGGCAATCGTGATTTCGGCATCTTGGGTGCAAAGAAAAACAAGTAATAATAAAACTAATAAGTCACAATAATATTATGATAAACATAATCATAATGATCAGTAAATTATAATAATCATTTCCAATAACAGAAATTTATTATTATTACTTATTTATTACTGGCTACTCAGTATTTAGTAAACATCAGTTATAACTAATTATTATCATAAATAAATTTTTCATGGGTAATAATAATTATTTTACTTTGGTTATTATTATATTCATTTCACCAATAACAAGTCACAATAAAAACGATCAATCGTGATAGTGATTATCATCATGTTTTTTTTCTTACAATTTATCATAACAAGCATAAGTTTTATTTATGTCAACGACTTAGTACAAGTATTGTTGGTAGCAAATTTTTTTAAATTAAACTTGACCCAGTGCGGACAAAGATTAGCCAATAACATTATAGCCGCGGCGTCAGAAAACTAAAAAACTTCAGCATGTTCAACGGCGTAGTACAGCGCTGCTCAGATTGGACAGCATCCGGCGTGACTTTGATAGCCACGGCATTTCGGCTCCGCTGGGGCCACATCCGATCAAAAGTCGTGTGTGTCGCCAGGCTTTCTGATTGATTAGAAACTCATTATTAATCACACACAGATTCGTTACCTCAAGGTTAGAATGAAATATACACTCCAATCATTAAACAGAAGATAGCCAATTTTCGAAGTCATCCTATTTTTCTGAGCATACCAAAAGAGAACGTAACTCTTATTTACCCACAGAAGCTTTCAAAGGTCAGCGCTGTTCTTTGTCTGCTTTCATTATTAAAAACAATAAGTTTTTCTGCATAAAACGACTACCTTTTTGTATGAAAAACAGTTTACATCGGCAATAATCACACTCTTCATGTTTATTACAAAACATACCTGTAAGTCATCGCTTCAATAAGAACTGGTCTGTTTTGTGATACGGAGAGATCTCTAGCTTCCTTCACTGCGTTGTACATAGCAAATATATCATTTCCATTCACCCTTATAGTGGCAATACCATAGCCCACTCCTCTGCTAGCTATGCCATCTCCTCTATATTGCTCGTGTGTTGGGGTGGAGATAGCAAACCCGTTGTTTCTACTGAATAGATAATCAACTGAAGGGTTTATATTAGAGCTTAGGCTATGCAGGATGAATATAGAAAGTTGTATGTGTTCGCACAATGAAATTTAAGGTATATTGCCATGAAAGTATATAGTGGGTAACATCTCAAAATGATCTTGTTGTTTTTCTTACTACATCTCTATTTGAGTGGGATGGAGAATCAATAAATTGTGGGAGTTGTGTTCTCATAGTATTTACCATTAAAGAGGGGATAAATATCAAGTATTTCTAAAAAGATAACTTGGAATATGATTACAACTACCAAAACGCTACTTTGGATAGTTGGGTCATAGTAAGGTCATAGTAGGGTCATAGTAAGGTCATAGTAAGGTCATAGTAGGGTCATACCAGATGAACAGGATGGGACACTCTAGGGTGGCAGCAAAGTTGAGCGCTGCATGGGCATCGCCTTCAGATGCAGCTCCGTCACCAAAGTAGCAGGCGACGCACTGTCCATTCTTCTGCATCTTGTATGAGTAGGCGGAGCCAACAGCTGAAATGATACAAAATGGTACAACTTTATAAAGCACTTTATCTGCATGCCTGTACTATTGGTTGTGATATAACGGCTGTAAAACAAACAACGCTGCCACATTTCACCCTGGATGTAGTATTTCCGGACCACAAACGAAATTGGCTTTGTATTAAATCATGGTACGTAGGAAATGGAACATTTATGGGCCATAATATATCGTTTTCGTATAATACATACAACAACACAGGTAAATGTGATTGATCTATTGAAAAGGTTGCCACATCAAAAATACTTTCTGTCAGCCAAAATTAATCGGGAAAAATTTTCAAAGTCTTTAGGTGTCTCTTCCAACCAAAAAGTCGCTAGTGCGGAAATACAACGGTCATACACAGCGCTCAAGACAAACAAGTGCTACAGAATAATGGCCACAAGAACCAGAATATCACAGTACCCGTCGTTCCATCACGCAGGATGGTACATCCACCGCAGGATGAAGCAGAACGGATATGATCGACTTTTCATCCGGCCCATCGTGCTGTGATTGGTTGATTAACCCACAGCGATTCCATTTGACAAGGTTATACTGATTTTCTGTGTGTTTACAAAGATTATATATATTTTTGATTTAGTAGTACATATTATAATAATAATATGATTGTTGGTGTTACCTGAAACTAACACGGGCATACAGTGTTTAAAATAATTATTGTCTGTGACTGAAAAAAATATAAATAAATAATTAAAAGGTATAAAAGTTATAATGAATCATATACCTAATAATAATAATTTATGAATTACTTGACCAATAATGATATAGTTAGCAATAAAAAAAATGTTTTAATAAAAATAAATACTAAAAAAACACCGGAAATGGAAACCAAGTGGAACGCACAAAATATTAATCTTGCTCTTATTTGCTCAATCGAACACAACGCCCAACAATTCAGTTGTTAGTCAGTCAGCCAATCAGGCTATTGTGGCATGTTATCTGTCACCAGACTCTGGCTCTAGGTACGGGAGACAAGCTCGCGTGGTATGCTATCCGTCACCAGACTTTGGCTGTAGGTACGGGAGACAGGCTAGTGTGGCGAGCGCACAAGTACATGCTCTGACGAAAATATTTTCTGACTAAATGAGCCTCCACAAGCTGCCGTTCACCTTGAGGCATTTGGGTAGCCAAAGTAGAGGAAATGGTCACAAAGTGATGTTCTTTACTGCCATAATGTACCGGCATTTGTCTCCCCTTGCCAAAATCTTTGATATTTCCATAGCATTGGTGCATAGACTGCTCTACAGAGAAACCTCTATACAACAGCACGCCTGCAACACATACAGAAAATCTTAGGGACAGAGACTAACAATATACCAAAATATTTAAATTTTATAAGGTATGACGGTTTTCTACTTTCAGCCACAATTCAAACTTATATTATATCTACCTGCTTCTCTGTACTGTCCCCAGATGAGGTCCTTGGGGTCAAGGGCAGCCGCGGAGCCTACCTGCGCAGCCTCCTCACCGTGGTTGGTCATATAGAAACTAACACGACCCTGTCTCTGCGCATCATACATGATCTTGTCCAGCACACTGAGTGTCACCATTGTCTTCATCATGCTTGTGCAGAGTTCCTTGGGCAGCTGCAATACGTCTTGTGCATTAAAGGGCAGGCTTTGAGAGACGCATTCTAGGTGTATAGTTGTTCTCTCAATAAACATTGTAAAACCATTGAGAAAATTTATTCGCAGTGACACAAAATGCAGTAAGTCAGTAGAGAGTAGGAAGATGACTGCATGGCCGACAGAAGTAGCTATATGCGAGTGACAGTTCCATTACAATAATATATAGTAAATTTAAACAAGTAGTTGTGCAACTTTCATTAAATTTTCAGTTTAAAATTAACTTCTAAAATCTTCATTATTATTATTTAGCGCTTTTCAATTTTTTTCTCAGGAAGATCAAATGTATTTCAGATTTAATTAGTATGGCTGTTGTGAAAAAAAACAATGAAGAAAATATAACATATTATAAAAAAGTACCAATACTATTGCATAATTACCTTTTTACCTAGAAATATTCTTTTGATAAAAATTATCCATAAATTTCTTTGATTCGAATCACTAAACAGTCACGTGAAGGCGGGAGTGCATATAATAGCGACGTTACCAAGGATGAAAAAAATTGTTTGCTAACCTGAGAGAAACGACTCCAAAAAATGTTGCAATCCCACATTTTGCCATCTCAAAAGTCTCTGCACAATGTCAATTTTTGGGAACCCCTATTGCTATAAAAATAAGCCCAAATTATGAAAACTCATTTTAAACCTCTATTTAACTTGTTGCGCCTTCGGAAAAATATTGCGTCTAGTTCAGCGTTGATTATGTCTATAGGAATTGCCTTACTGGCCAGAGGGCAACCACAGATGAGTTTTTTGAACACATTTCAATTTCAAAATTAGGTTTCCTAGGGATATATCTGTAAGGTTATAGAATTTTATACCTTGCAAGTCTCTACTTCACAAAAAGTGTATGAATTGGCTATAGATTTAGGTCGTCAACTGGTATTATCAAAATTATTTTATTATAATTATTATTATTTTGATTATCAATTTGTTTAAGATTAACCTACCAAATTCATTTAAATCTAAACTTGACGTTATTTTCTATTCTGATATTTTTTTACCAGGTTTCCAGATAAAAAATAAACGTACCAATGGATCAGTGGCTCCATCAACGATCTTTCCATCATCATCCAGTACTCGATACACAGGGATTCCGCGTTCTGTCTCAGGAAGTATGAACTCGGGAGAGCTGGTCCACTGATAGTCATGGCCGCTGCCGGGAAAGCTTGGGGGATCACAGTACTCTCTAGCCTGGAGCTGTCACAATACATGAATGGATCAGTTGATATTAACTTGATTAGATTTTTGTTTATTTATCTAAAATAGCTCTACAGTCTGAATTTTTTTGGTGACGTATCAGCAAAAATGTCTCCATCACTAAAGCAAATATACAGAAAACATTGTATTTTATAGATATTTATACGAGCCAACAATGTTCCACTTTGCAGTCATAAAAAACTTCATACAGCAGTCGGTTGGAAAACTTAACAAAGCAATAATAATTTTATGATATATACCTAAAATATCAGCCCATAATGAATGAATGCTGGTTCCTGTACCAAGCGCATGTATTGCCAGGGCAGGTCAAACAAAACGAAGGCTGAAGTTCTCAGTACTGTCATTAAACAATTTCCATACAAAGTCTAATTAACATCTTTATATTGGAGTCTTGAATAATACCACATCACACGATTGACATTGGCAACAAGTAAAATAGGGAACTTTAGAATATACCAGTTTGCTGTATAATGTTTTTGTTTTTTTGTAAAAGAGTAGAATTTGAAGTTTGTGACCAGTTTCAAGCTGGGTACTTTACACTGCCCTTATATTCCAGACCTCTGAAAATCCAAATGCACCATCTAGTTTGGCATACATATGTATTGTATGGCTCCATTACTACTGAGCTAGACACCAAATAGCTATATGGTGCCTACTACCGGCTTATGCAATGCTTAACACAAGAGTGTTTGACATGAATGGTTTTAAAACCAGATTCAAAGTGATAATATAAGTTTATTCGGATGTTGGGCGTCTAAAATCAAAAAAGATTTCCATGTTTAGTGAGGGATTGATGTGCTCGATAAAAATAATAGCAAGCAAAGACCTCTCAGTATCAAATGTCAAATACCAGGTGCTTACTAACCAATTTCATTCATTGGTTAGTTTTATAAAAATTGCATAATTACTGTTAGTCAAACAAATTTAAATTCATTGCTTTACTTCATTATAAAAAATGTATTAAATAAACTCAAGAATCAATAAATCGTCCTCAAACAATATATACTCGACTCGACTACTACCCTTACTACCCGACTACTACCCTTACTACTCGACTACTTTCCATTTTCGTGCGTATATAATAGTTTTTGCAGTATTACTCGTAGTAATCAAATACCTGGGCTGCTCTATTACTGCCTGCTATAAATCTACCTTTCTCCCTCCCCACTTTACTTCCATTCTCCACTCTACCCCCACCTAATCCTTTTCCGGCTCTGTTCTTTCTTAGCCTAACTTTATTTCTCACTTTCTGCTTTGCTCTACACCGCCTGTTCCACCATTGCCCGGCTCTACCCTTTCCACCTTTCCCATTCTCCATCCATGACAGGGTAAGACAGTGTGCTGGTAGGTGTTTCATTGAGTTCCATCTAACTGCTATCATTAAAAGGCATTTTTTTCTGATTTGTCTATCAGTCACTAATAAAAAAAGTTAAATCCACAAACATCTCCGGTAGGAGAACAAATAACCAAGCCTTGACCTTACAACTTACAAACCTTCCCAGTTTTTTATGGGACCTGTCTTCAGGGTCGCCCTCAAGGCACAGCGGAAACAGAACAAAACAATTAAACAACTAAGTGGTCAAATAGCTGTTTGCACGGCAGTTTTCAACCCTCTCTGTCAAGTGGAAGTAGGCATATATAAACCGGCCGACAGAGCTACAGATAAATAATTATATCGTCGCTTACATATTTGTATAGACTACTTATTATTTATTGATAAATATATTCACTCATTTATAGATTTTTTTTTTATTATTATGGTGTGATTGCGATCCTGTTTTATTATAATTATATTTCAAAATTTTATGATGAAAAGCAGAAATGTGTGAATGAATTGGTATTAATAATAATAACCCAGCGGGCAATCGACCGACGTCTACCTTAATTCAACGTTGATTTAGAGTTGAATTTCTGTTGAACATTCCACCTCATTTTTCAACCTTGTTTCAATTTTGAAGCAAAGTTGAACTTTGGTTGCACTTTCATTGCCACTTTTCAACTTTGTTTCAATGTTGGTTCAATGTTTGCTTTTAGATCATTCAAAATTGTTGATTGTACTATGTTGAAACTATGAAGAGGCAACATAGGTTACCTATGTGGACATGGAATGCAGTTTAGAGTTGGGGTTGAAATTTAGATGAGAAATCAACAACCTTTTTTCAACTTCGTTTCAACGTTGATTCAACTTTGGTTTTTCATCGGAGCGAGTTAGTTGATTCCATGATGTTGAAACTATGGAGAAACAACAAATATCAAATTGATGTTCATGGGCATAATGCTGAAGCTTATGTTGAAACAAAGTTGAGGAATGGTTAATGTTCAACCTAAGTGTTTGAAATTTTGTCTTTGGTGAAACTGAATTCACTTTCGGGTCAACATTCTACCTCATTTCTCAATCGTTGTTTCAATGCTGTTCCAACGTTGGTTCAACCTTTGCATTCGGATCAATCAAAGTGGTTGATTGCGCTACGTTGAAACTATGGAGAGATCCCACAAGTGATATACGTGCTTAGGGAAACCATTTCAAAGTTCAAGGTGAGTTTTAGTTTAACACTCAACCTCATTTTTTAACTTAGTTTCAACATTGATTCAACGTTTATTCTTTGACCTCTCAAAACTGTTGATTGTACTACGTTGAGACCACGGAGAATCAACGATTTGGAAAATCAGCTGTTTGATTGTTCAGATTGCAATGTAATTGGACTATCCACATCTTTTCCAAATTGGTTTCAGGGTGGATTCAACTTTGGTTTTTCAACCAGTCAAACCGATCAGTTGTACTATGTTGAAACTTTTGAGCAACAATAGTGGTTAGTGTGTTTGTGGGAACAATACTAAAGTTCAGGTCAAAGCAAGTTTGAGGATTAGCCAACCGGTCAACTTTTTTTCCTCAACTTAGTTGGAATTGTGAAACAGACCAACACATTCAACATCAGTTGTACCATGCAAGTTAAGCGTTGATTCAATGTTGGCTATTTTACAACTTTTTTGATTGTGTGCTTGCAAACCATGGAGAAAACAGTGAGCATTGAGCTAATCACATTGCTCACAAACACTTATGGACACCTTCATACTTATGCTATTTCACCCCAGCACAGCATTGTTTAGACATGGACAATAGTCATGGTAACAACGTTAACCAATCAAAGTCTACTGGATCTCCTAGGCCCGCCCACAATTTCATTTAAACTTGTATGTAGATCATTTTGTGCATTGCTATTACTTGGTGTGTTTTAACAATAGCTGATCTGAAGAAAGTGTTGGTTGTATTTAGGGAATGCTCAATTGAAAATTATTCTCGACCGGAACCTCTATCTACCAGCTATACTCAAGTGCTACCATTACTGATCCATTAAAACAAATCAAAGTAAGTAAATTTGTGACTGCCTGCTTCAGTAACAACACTAGCAAGCCTATTGTTGCTGGGCAGTTGAAATTTATTGGCATAAGTAAATGCTACTATTTTATCTTTACCTACCATTAACAAACATGTTGTCATATCGGTTAGATGAAAAAAATATGTTGAATTGTTTTGGTGGCTAAATTATGTTGGTCATAGTTAGTTGAGTATTTACAACACAAAATAGACAAACCATAAATGTACATATGTTTGTTTAATGAATTTAAATGTTTGCTTAGCTCTTCTGCTTAGGTGGTTAAACTAGTTTTCCATGTGGAGTCTCATCACAACATTTGCTTTCAAGCAAATTTTGTTGAACACAAATGTGTAGTCACTTTTTCTGTCACTTGCAGCGCTTTAGCAAATGATCATTGCTGAGATTGCAGTTCTTTTGTTCTTGACTTTCGAACTCGACAAACCAATAGACTCCTTTTAACGAATAACATAACTTTGTAAATTTTGACTCTTCCAAGCTTTCAATAATGTATGTAAAATAGAGCATCACTTGTTGGTAAAATTTATGTAAAAAAAACTGTAATTGATTGCTGAGCACGTAAAAAAACCACTTCAAAATGCTTATTTTGCTTGAAAACTAGTAAAACTGGTTTCATTTGTGCGCTTTGGGTCTAAAACTTTTTCCGTTCGAAACTCTAGTACTTGCTGAAAAGTTGCAGCATTAGTTTGTTATCACAGATGGTCTAATGTCCATTTTTTTAGTCTAAGCATTACTTTATGATTGGAATTGCTGTTGTCAGTGTAGAAGTTTGGACATTACCGTGTGCTCTATTTGATAGTTTGAATCTAATTTGCACTTTACCAAAAGGAATTGAGAGACAGCTTCATTCAATATTTAGTTGAAGTTGACTAAAGTTGTTAGCTGTTGTGTAACCACTCAGTATAGTTACATAACTTATTTGCCACAGATAGTGAACTGGCATTTAAATAGGCAAAGGAATCCAAAATCTATCCTTGAGACAAGACTATCTCCTTTGTTCTCTAAATGATGCTGAAGTGTAATGCTATTGAAGTTCGGTGCCCTCAAATTGGCTAAGGTTTGAGTAAAATTTAAAGCAATTATAGCTGCACTTGTGGTGCACATCACTAAAATCAGATGCCACTTGAGCTGGGATATGGGCTATGTTGGCCAAAGTGTGAGATAGTAGATAATCAAAATATATATATCGGCACTGTTCAGAACATTTTTTTGTAAAATAACAATAACGAGTTTGAGAATATGTAATTACTTATATTCATTTCTGGCGTCAGAGGCTTTATTGCTGGTTTCTCATTTCCTCCAAGATAAAATCGAATGACAGGATGTTTTTATTTAATTGTAGATTCTGCGCAAAATTCCAGTTCCAGAAGAAGTGAGCTTGATTCTATCCAAATTCCAATACCATACAATGGTAGGTAACAATATCTCCCGAGCACAAGCGTCTAAAGTTTTGGGAAGTTAGAAATATTGTGTTATCAAATTTTGTTCTTTAGGCTCCATTGAATATTCGGTACGCAATCTAAACAAAACAGGTGACAAGTAGCTTGGTTTCTTTCACATGAAAAAGATACTCAGAAACCAACTATCAGTTTTGCATTATGTATATTTATACCTGCGCAATCTACAGTTTAGAATCAATTAATAGTTCGTTGCTCTACTAGATACAAACAAACAACCATGGAAGGCCATGGATCATGACCATTGTAAATTGCCTCGAAAAGTAAAGCTATTCACTATTTAAACTACAATTAATTTTATTTTTTTACAGGTTCAAATGAAAAGTGTCATCTAGAGCCAACATATCTGACAGATGCTTCAGCAGCTGAACTTTGGACAGATTACATTTTCTTTCACAACCACTGACAATTCATTAATTTAATTTACATATCTAAATTTCAACACTTTTTTAAATTCTACTTCTACTTATACCTTGAATAAGAACACTTTATATATAGGGATAGCAATCTACTACACAATGGCGAATATGAATTATCAACAGGGATTTATGAATTGAAAAAGAATGTTGTTTTGTAGATTTTTTATGACATAATATGGCAACGCCAGATTTTAACTGCTTAAAATCTGCAACTCATTCTATGCTAGTTCAACTTTAATGTTGGAAAAAAAATTTGAAAGATACTTTAAATGATTCTGGATTGAATAAAATAAATTCTATGTAAATTCTATGCTTCTCTGGCATTGATTCAACATTGTTGGTACATATTATTGACCTCTCTTGTTCCACCATTATTTACTAGGATTTTTTTGTTTGTTTTGTGTAAAATCCATTTTTGTTTCTACCTTCTAATGTTGCTGTATTTCTAACATCATTCAATGTAACATATCCGTATTTTTGCTATGGATTCAACATTGTTTCACCATTGAATCCACACCTGTTTTTCAACCATAAGTCACTGTGACTTCTTTGCTTTATTGATAGTGAATAAACATTGTTTCAACCTATGATCAATGGTCTTCAACCATGTATCACCAACTTTTCTTTACTTTTTGGGTGCTAATTTAGTGCTGTTTTTTCTTTGAATCAACGTCTGTTCATTTACCAAATGTCAACGGTATATCTCTGCTTTGCTGGAGTTGATTCAACAGTGCTTCTCAATCAAATCAACGTATTTTCTCCAACCATATATCCCCGCAAATTCTCAGCTTTTTCAACGTTGACTCAATGCTGTTTCTTCGTTGAATCAACGTCTGTTTGTTAACCAAATATCAACGATATATCTTTGCTTTGCTGGAATTGATTCAACAGTGTTTCTCCATCAAATCAACGTTTTTTTTCAACCACATATCACCGCAAAATCTCTTGTTTTATCAACGTTGATTCAATGTTGTTTCTTCTTTGAATCAACGTCTGTTATTTAACCAAATTTCATCCAAATATCTCTGCTTTCATGGTGTTGATTCAATGTTGTTTCTCCATCAAATCAACGTACTTTTCAACCACATATCACCGCAAATTCTCGGCTTTTTAAACGTTGATTCAACATTGCTTCTCCCTCAAATCAAAGTCTTTTCACATGCTAATTTTCAACGTTGAATCTCGTTTCACTTTTAGCCCCAATTTCTACGTAGTTTCTCCGTCGCATTCAACATAGTTTCAACATTGTTTCAATGTTTCTTTGCCCGCTGGGAATCGTATCAATCAAATAAATAAAAACTAATTACTATTATTATTATTATTATTCTAACTAACTCCTACGATTAAAATAATTATCATTATATTATTATTTATCTAAATTGATTAATTAATACAATTAAAACCTAATTAATAATAATGATTCAGCGAATAACAATAATATAATAAACTTAGTCACTACTACTAGAAAAATAAGTAAGTAACTTTTTCAAGTTTGAGACAGCATTATTATTATCATATCATCATTGATTATTATTATTATTAAAATTAATTATTATTATTATTTAATTTATAATTTTATTTTTTCTTACGTTTCTCCTAGTGCGTGGTGGCGACACTTGCTGGAGCAGAGATTGTTGCTGTATGTGGTGGCAGTGAAATTCACGAAATGAGAAGTAACGACAGCTAGCACTACCACCACTAATGCTGCATGGCGGACGTGAAAAAGAAGACGAATGCAGCAACACCTGCTGATTTGAGAGTAAGCCAAATCCGCTGTTTTTAGAGGGGCAATAAAGATTGCGTATATAGCGAAAGCTATTCATGTCTAAGATTTCAAATGTAAATTACGCAATAACACCATGCATATCATTGAAATAAATAGTAGCTACAGCAAAACAATTTTATTTTGAAGTATATTATTATTATAATAATATAATTATTGCCGTTCTGCAGTTACGGCAAAGAGAATAGTTGGTTACGGTTCTATGGCTGCAAGTACATTTTTAGCTAGAGGTCCTAGTTACAGTTCTATAAAAAAAAGCTCTAGATGTTAGACTGTACGGTTTAGAGCACAGTCTTCAAAAACTCATAATCGCGCTGGTGTTGTGGAGGAACATGGTGTGACGTAACATTTCATGCGGCATGTGATTGGTCAACTGTACCTCCTACATCGAAGAGATAAAGCCGCCAAACTATTCATTGTTGTGAAGCAATTTTTTCTTTTCGTGCAAATTTCTTCTTCGCAAAGCACCAATATCTCATAGTTGAGTCTTGATCACTGTATGAAATATAACTGCAATATGTTTTACCCTATTTTTGACGATGCAGCTTTAAAGCTGGTTGCAAGTAAATAGATGCATGATTTATTTTTTGTACTTTGTTGTTGCTGCTACTACCACTGTTTTAGACAAAAATTTGTTACTACTATTCTATATATATTGCCACTTACTAGTCCCCGACGCTACGACGATACGGTTGGCAAGTGGTCTTCGGCCATGAGGAGGAAGACAAAAAGATATGGCCGCTGTCTAAATTTTTGTCCTCTAAACTGTCTTTCTCACTCTTTTGACGAATTTACAGGCCACTACTCTACTCAGTAGAGTAGTGGACTACTGTTACTACTACCTACCTACTACTACTATCATCATGATCATCTACTATCTTTCTTCTGCTACTGCTACTATAATATTATTATTATTTCCTATTACTTTATTATTCTTTCCACAACTACTACTACTACTCGGTTGTTATTATTCAGAAAAAAATTAAATAGCAGTAAGAATAGGTAATATAATAATAATATACATAATGATACAGAGATGATGATATTATAATTATTATTATTTATGTGTTGTTGTTGTTTCAATTAATTATTATTTAATTATTATTATAATTGTTATATAATAATAATAAACTAAACACCAACAACTGATCTGCAACAATGGTAGTAGTTACCTGATTGTAACTGTTGTTCGTTGTTGCCAAACAACAATATTAATTGACTTTTTTATAAATGCCTAATAATGATGGTAATTATTAATGCATGCTGACGCTTTTCGTTCTCCGACAACAGCCACCTGATGCTGCTACCTAACTATTTACATGCTACTTGCTGTAGTAGTAGTAGTAGTAGTAGTCGTCATGATACTATAGAGCTATATTTATTATTAGCAGTATTTTATGTACTACATACATAATACTACTCAACTGATAGTAAATACTACTGCATCATCATGATCATTTTTTTACCTAACTAACTTCAAAATATTGTAGTTAGGTAGTATGATGCTCTACATGTCACTTGTTAGCATATTAGTATTACCTAACAAAAGTGATATTGGTTTGATGAGCAATAAATCAATATTTCTTAACATATTAATTATTATTATTATTATAATAATTTCTTTTGTCTTTTGCTGCGGCCTAACAGATATAATTAATAACAATAGTCAATAATAATGAATTTGCATTTTTGGAAAATTGGTTGATGTTATTGTATTAGAAGAATGAGTAATGCAGTTCTTCCATATCCATTGTATTAATTATACATGATGGTGGCAGTGGCAGATGATGTTAAAAAATTGTTCCCTGAGTAACAATATTATTGCAAAGTTTTGATGGCTATAATACTAAAATACCCTGAATATTATTATGATAATTTTTTTAGTTTTTGTTTCAGTAATATACTAGTAGTAGTTTTAATTGGTTATTTGTTTGTGTGACATTTTTTTGTTTTTTGGAAGCACAGCAACACTGCAATTGTAATTATTATTCTTGAATAACAATGATGATGATGCAGTTTTATTATCATAGCATATTGGTAGTCGGTGTTGTTTTGGTGTAAATTTTTTATTTTCCTGTAGCATGTGCTCACAGCATATTATCAATCAAATTACATATTTTATAGATTATATGTAACACGATAATGGTTATAAGCACAATGCTGCCACAATCATCATGGTTCTATGATGTAATAACTGGTCCGTCTTCGCAAATGTGTAACAGATACTTGATTACTATATTGTTGTTGTGGAAATGTTTGTTGATGTACAGAAGTGGATAGCATTAAGATATCTTGTGGCCGGTACTTTGGCTTATGTTGTTGTCTTCAGCATACACATACAATGCTGTGAAATGAGGTTTAACCATTGTTTTGTTTAAAAGTGTTTCTGCCAATATTTTGCTCTGTCAGTTTAGGTTAGTTGTAGGACGATTCTCTGCCAAACTCTGTCTAGAGAGAAATCTGCAACAACAATTTCAGCTACACTAAAAACCGAGGACCTAAGTTATGGTTCTCTTTATTCCTAGTAACCTCTCGCGGTTTAAGCTCTACAGAAAATGCCACTTCTACGTCGGAAGCCGTTTGTGCCTAATCCGATACCACCAGATTTAGACCCTGATAAGAAGTATTTTGTATGTCAGGCCACAGGAGAAGTCTTCAAAGAATACGAGTGAGTTTGCGCTTGTTTGGGCGAAGTTTCATTATAATAATGCTTGTAGTTGTTTTATTTCCATTTGTTTTATCTGCCTTTACCCACATATTTGTTTATTAGTTTTAATAAGATTATAATGTGTCGGTAATTCGTGGAAGGTTTGTGTTGATATTCTGAGAACTTGTTGATTAATTTGTTAGCAGTACACAAGTTTTATTGTTAGTTGCTCGTTGATGCCCGCTAATGTGTATCATTTTGCATTGCAGAGAGTTTTTTGACAGAGTAATTGTGTGTAATTCACTTGTGTGGACCTGCAGTGTCACTGGCAAACCTGGCCTCACCTACTCGGAAGCTGTAGACTGTGAGAAAAAAGCATTGAGTATAATAGACAGATTCCCTAAACATCTACGGTACAATCTCTATGTATACGTCTATGGTACAATGTCCATGTGCATATCTATGGTACAACTCTATGGATGCTCGTTTCATTATGGTGTATTTGTATTTAGTCTGACCTAATGGGAGAATTATGTGTGATAGAGGAATGATACACTTTCTCCATTTCGTGTCCACTTATGTATCTTTGCTCAATTTGCTGCCTGCAACTGCTTCATTATTGGAGCTGTCACTGCATATTCAATCTTTAAGTAAATAATCCAGATCTTTTGTGTAAAATTTAGCCTGTTGGTAATGATCCACAACATATTTGGAGCTTGTACGTTTTTTAGGTTTATAGAGAAGTTCCCACAGCAATGCTTGAGAATCATAGCTTTTGCATCGCATTTTTTGAAGACACAATATTTCCTATAACCTCGTGCTCCCAGGGTGTCAAGTTTTTTCATTTTTAAATGGGCGCGCTTGTCCTTTGTATATAAATTAGCGGTTGATGGCGCTCAACTGTTACCTTTAATTAATGCATATTTTATACAGCGGTCCAGTGCTATACCTAGCTACATTGACATACAGAACACGCATCAACGATCTCAACGAAGATGTGTATGTCTATGTTCGAGATGTCTATTTCAAGAATGAAATTATTGAAGCCATACATGAGGATGAATGGTAGGTTGTGACATTGGTCTGTCCTCTCTTTGTTTATTATTATTAGTCTTATATATTGGTTTGTTATATGAGTGTTGGTTTGTTATATGAGTGTTGGTTTGTTATATGAGTGTTAGTTTGTTATATGAGTATTGGTTGTTTAGGTGGATCTGACCATGAGATGAGTGATGAATGTCCCTAATATTAATTCCTGCACAAGTTTTGTATGGTTTTCACTCAGAAAAGTCTCACTCTGTATATTGAACTTACTGTATTAACTAATGCAGTTGTACTAAATGAGTTTATTATTAGACATTTTCGGGTCACGAACGTCTATGTCTTGGAGAAATTGGTGTAGGGAAGCGCTTCCAAGTGCAATTTGGACGATGTTTCATGGCATAATTTCTATCTACAGACATTCAAAAGCATTAGCCCATTTTGTAAGGAGTTGTCTTCTTCTTGGTTTTATGGTGTTGCAGTGAATAAATAAAGACACTCCCCGGTGACGACTTTTTTTATTTACAAAAACCAACAGTAAATAATTATTTTAATACTTGTTACAAATTGCTATATTATTATTTATCATTTTGTAACCATGCTTATTATCAATTGTTATTATTTTGCTATAACAATTAAATAATCATATCATTTTTTTTTTATTTACAAAAGTATAAAATGAATAAGTGTAACAATTTGTAATATCAATAATAATATCATTTGAATAATAATTGTCATGCATTTTCATTTTATTATTATTCACCCACTATGGTAAATGTGTCCTAAAATAATTTCAACAGGCTTTGAAAACTTATTATTATTATTTATTATCACTCTTGTAATTTAGTTAACGTCAAAGAGTTTGCTTTTTGACAAAATGTTAGATCAGAGCGTGTATGGATTTGGATCATGAGCGCTGCAGGGTGAACTAGTGACCCTGTAGGGAGAGATGCACAAATGAGCCACGTGTAACCGGCTCAGGATCCAAACTTTGAATTAACGCGATCACGTTTATATATGCTATCATGACATACATACTCCAACTTTTTATTTTGTCACAAAGTTAGTCATCTTCAAATTTTAGATAGAGAAAAAAGAGAACACCTCTGAATCTACCAGAAAAAATAATAAAAACGTCACAAATCAACTTGCTTTAGGTATTTTTGATAACCTGATGGCGGTGTATTTTGGCGACGCATCTTTGGAGTTGATATATAGACAATAGCTTTGTTCACGATAATAAATAAAGCTGTGAAATCTAGTTGCAAATAATTGGTTATTGTGGTTATTCAATATTATTATTATAACTAATAGATACCATATTATGCTAAAAAATTAATATGCCCAATAAGTTTCCAATTTTTAACCAATAATACGTTATTATTTATTCATTAGTATTGTTGCTGAATAATAATAAAAGTAAAAAAACAAATTAATAAAAATATAATTATTTACTGTTAAAATGAATGATATTGTAATTATTATAGGTCATTTTTACATATTTATTTTAGTTTTTTTCATCATTATTTACAACAATCATCATTTCATTAGAAATCGTTGATTATTATTCATTTATTACATTCCAGATGTTTTATAAGCATTTCTGATCATAAAACCTTCAATAATAAGATAATGAGATTTATCATAGCAAATTATTTACCAAAGTTAGATGTCAATTTGGATCTCTGAACTTTGATGTTTAATTAGTCCAAATTTAGAGCAATTTTGTCACAAAAAATATCACTGCTTCGCCGCAGAATGTTTTTTGTTTTCCCTAATAAGTTATTGAAAAAATTTTTTCAGTGAAAAGTTGTGATTTGTTTTGTGAACCCTAGTATTTTGGCTTATGGATATTTTATTTAAATTTTTGACTAGAAACAGTTTTGTTTGTAACCCAACAGCCGTTGCACGTGCGTTTTATACCACGCATTGATTTGCGTATCTCTCTCTACATGGTCACAAGGACGAACTACTCCATGTACGGTAAAACCTCTAGTCAGTATGTTCACAAAAAACAGGTCTTTGTTTGACTGCTACTGTTTTCTCCTGCAGGTGGGAAGGAAAGGTGGTAGAGAGTTTTCTGGTGGAGGGTGAGGAAGGCGAAGAGAAGGAAGAAAGAGCTCCGGATGAACCTGACTGGGAGTGAGTAATTAGACTGTTGTTGTACTAGACATGTGTGCCATTGAATAGAGTGGAATATTTACTGTAGCACACTTTTTGACATGGATTAAAGTATGATCAAATTTATGCACAGATTAAAGCCTTTCATCCATTGTAATCTCTGATAATCTGTTATTACTTATTGGTTTGTTGTGTGGGTTTGTAAATAACAGTAACTAGCAGAGTTTGAGATGGCCCATTGCTTACATTACTAGTTGAATGTGCAGATGTCTACTGGCCAATACTGTTATCTGCCTATGTTTGGAGGTTTGTCATGTTCATAAACGGCAAATGAAAACCAGGTTTTTTTTTATTTTCAATGAATTTTTTTACATTCTACTCTTTGCATGTGTTTAAATTAGCAAATTTACAAATGTTATTTTATATTATAGGTACTATGTCACGGTTTTTGGGCTGAAGTAAACTAAATTTGTCTATTTTTAGTGAGTTTAGCCAAAAATATTTTTTCCGGAGTTGTGCTCTCCTTTATTACATCTACGGTATAAGTGCAATAGATGCTGTGTTGTACGCAATTTTTTTTCGATACGTATCAACAAGTTATATAAGGCCATAAAATTGAGGTGCAAAAATTTGGCTGGTTTGCGTAGACGTAGGGCATCCCAGTAATAGTCTTTGCGCATAAACTTTCAAGAGCATAGAAAATTAGGTTTCCAATTATTTTCAGATTTTTTGGAAGCATTTTAGTTGAGTGAGCATTCTAAGTTACGGTTGATATGTTTGCTATTATATCCACCCTGGACTTCACGTGATAAATTACATGGCCAATATATCGAAAACTAAAGCAGTAATACAGTTAAATATATTATTTTTAAATCAAATAATATCAAACTATTTAAATTATCAATATTTAAAATTTATTTGTAATGAAAATAAAACTGTTAGATTTGCATTTTTGGCGGCATCGTTGTTGTAATCAACAGCAATATTTTTCTAATTTAAATTTTGCGTTATTTGACTGAAAAAAATAGGCGATATTGATCATAAATAAATAATGGTATTAAATACAATGAAAAGATGAAGAGAAATTATTTTATGATTATTTTTATTATTTTGGTTGAGTCTATTTAGCACTCTTTGACACTAAAGAAAAGCCATTCCTACTAGTGAATTGCGCATGGAATCCTGACAGTTAACATTCAATCAAACTGTTCATTTGGGCTATACATGGAGAAGACAACTCTAGGCTAACATATGTTGTTTTTCTGTTAGTCACATCAGGTACAGCGTGCGACTGTGGGATGATGAGAGCAATGAGTTCATAGAGGGAGACGATGGTCTAGTCACTGTAGACACGTCCTGTATAAGGCGTGAGAAGAACGGATTACACAGTATCAACCAGGATAAGTGCAAAATGTTTCTGAAGTATCATTGTGAGCAAGTCGGGGGAATATGGACAGTCAAGGTAAACTATTCTATATCTTAGATGGTTCTATTTGAAGTTTTGTTGCAGCTTTGTTTTTATTCCTTTACTAACACACAATTGGCTCTTAGTATTTGATACTGCAGGCTACACTTATATTTACTTGGATTCATTGCTACCAGATTGTTTTGTTGTTGAAGCCTTTTTTTGTGGCGTGACAAGCAATGTGGGTCTTCTTCATTTTTCAGTTTTCTCTTGTGGAAACGTATTATATTTCTTATAAAAAAATGGGTTCTTTGTTTTAAAGACTAAAATGTTTCTTATTAAACATTCAAATAAATAAATCTTCTACAGTTCCTACTCATCTTGTTTCAGCACTTTCCATGAAACCAATAGAATGTTGGCTTAATAAACATTTAATGGGACTGCGATGGTTTTTCTCGAATGTTATTTGGTCATAGAAAAATGACCAGACCACAGTAGCGCCATTAAATGTGTATAAAAAGTTGATATTGTATTTAAATAAACAGTAATGTTTGTCAAGAAACCAGTTTGATAACTTATTTAAACCAAAGTTAAATTATTTATTTCAAAATGCAGACACCAAAATAATTATGCTTTTATAGCCCTAGAGGTAGTTACTAACAGGTTTATAAGTCAACTGGAAACAGACTATAATTACGGCTTTATTCATATTTTGATTTAGTTGTCTTCTTTTGAGGAAACAACTCCATAAATTTAGTCGTTTACTCCCGGAAACCTTAGCGACTCTTGGTGTATGCACCCTTATGTGCGCAGTCCCCACCGAGTCGATATATTTAATAAGTTTTCTGATTATTGTGACAAATTTTTGTTCTCAATCACAGAGCTTTGATGGGTTTACAAACTATGTCAGAGTGTCATAACGTGTGGTAGGTGATTAGCAGAGTCAATCAAATCTTACCCAGCAGAGTATTTCACTAACTCCAAATTAATTTTCAATGACGAATGTAACAATTGACTGATTTGTTACAGCAAGAGTATCTAGACCAATACGGGCTGGCAAATGCTAAATTCCAAGACTACATCTGTCTATCTGAGCCACAGTTTGCTCGCTCCAAGGTCTCGGCAAAGATGCAAGCAGCTGCTGTCGGTGGAAAGTCGAAGAAATCTCGTAGAACTGATGAAGACATGGAGTTGATAAGAGAAGCTAAAAGAATGGCCAAGGAAGCTAAAGGGAAGGAAGTGAAAAACAAAGGTGTGTGTCAATATCGCTGGTCACAGGAATGAATATTTGGCACAAGTAATTACAAATTGTCATCTCTAATTTTAAAACGGTGATGTTTATTTCAAAGCAGTTCAGATTTGTCGCTCATAAAATCGAGGAGATAACTTCATATATACAAATTATTGTTTTATCTTTATTGCTTTCTTGTTGCCTTAATGACTAGTCTATTTATTATAATATTATTATTACTAGCTTTCCTCAATGTGGTGCATTTATCATGTTATACAGAAGTCATGTTATACTGGTGTCATGTTTTCCATAATAATACATATCATAACATTATGTGTAATGAAATAAGCGTTATTATATAATACTGCTACTGCTGCAATTGCTCTGCTGACTACCTGCTACTAAAAAGAACATATTATTATAATAATTGATATATATGGAGTTGTCTCCTCAATGCAATTGTGATAACCTTGCGTTGCTTTGAACTAAATGTCACATTTTAAAACACCTTAATTGTCAGAAACTAGAATTTTAGAAAAAATACTTTACAAGTTATAAAAACATTTTCAGTGGGTGTTTTGACAACGTACAAATCGCTTTGAGTAAAGATTTTTTTTCAGTCAGTACCTCCAAATATAGTTATATTTCTTCAATAACATATTTATTGTTCAAACATTTGTTGTTATGGTTATAATCGCTTGTTCTGGGCCCTGCGATCTTGTGTGTCAAATAGCTTTTTTATGGTTTTTTACTTCTGTTTATAAAAAAAAGTTAAAAAAGAAGCAAAGGAGAAAATGACCCCAGAAGAGAAGGCTGCTCAGAGAATGGCTTTCAAAGAAAAGCAGAGGGTGGAAAGAGAGAAGTTAAGAGAAGAGGCTGCAGCGAGAATGGCCGAAGAGAAGATGAGGCTGAGAGAAATGAGAGAGCAGGAGAGACTCAAAGTTGGTTTTTATATTATATACGTTTACAGGCGTTGCTTACTTGGGTTTGTGCTTCAGTGCAATACTTGTCTTGTATTTTAGCATTTGCTATTAGAGTGCGTTGATTGCAGACTTGACTAAAGTCATCGTTATAATAAATAATTATTGTTTTTTTTTTGTCGCTTGGTCTTTTGATTGTATTTGTGCTCTCTAATAAATGGTTTTTAATAAGTACAAGTTAGCTATACAGAAAAAAAATAATTATTTATTATTATGTTGTACATAATATTAATTGTTTTGCGGATATTTTAATTGTAATTTAGATACAGGACTGTTGTTATCACTTTTTGTTCATACCCACTGAGGTTGAAGGTTGTTAAATTGATCATTCACACAGTTACATTGCCAGGTAGTGACATTGCCAGGTAGTTATATTGCCAGGTGGTCACATTGCCAGGTGGTTACATTGCCAGGTAGTTACATTGCCAGGTAGTTACATTGCCAGGTAGTGACATTGCGAGGTAGTTACATTGCCGTGTAGTTACATTGCCAGGTGGTTACATTGCCAGGTGGTTACATTGCCAGGTAGTTACATTGCCAGGTAGTTACATTGCCGTGTAGTTACATTGCCAGGTGGTTACATTGCCAGGTGGTTACATTGCCAGGTAGTTACATTGCCAGGTAGTGACATTGCCAGGTAGTTACATTGCCGGGTAGTGACATTGCCAGGTAGTGACATTGCCGGGTAGTGACATTGCCAGGTGGTTACATTGCCGGGTAGTGACATTGCCAGGTAGTGACATTGCCAGGTGGTTCCATTGCCAGGTAGTGACATTGCCAGGTGGTTACATTGCCAGGTAGTTACATTGCCGGGTAGTTACATTGCCGGGTAGTTACATTGCCGGATAGTGACATTGCCAGGTGGTGACATTGCCAGGTAGTTACATTGCCAGGTAGTGACATTGCCAGGTGGTTACATTGCCAGGTGGTTACATTGCCAGGTGGTTACATTGCCAGGTGGTTACATTGCCAGGTAGTTACATTGCCAGGTAGTGACATTGCCAGGTGGTTCCATTGCCAGGTAGTTCCATTGCCAGGTAGTGACATTGCCAGGTGGTTACATTGCCAGGTGGTTACATTGCCAGGTGGTTACATTGCCAGGTGGTTACATTGCCAGGTGGTTACATTGCCAGGTAGTTACATTGCCAGGTAGTGACATTGCCAGGTAGTTACATTGCCAGGTAGTTACATTGCCAGGTAGTTACATTGCCGGGTAGTGACATTGCCAGGTAGTTACATTGCCAGGTAGTGACATTGCCAGGTAGTTTACCTGCTCATTACTGATTGCAGGCTCGGGAGGAGAAGCGTTTGGTAGCAGACAGGCTGAGAGAGTGGAATAAACACAGAGACGATCTTCTCTGTGAAGACTTAGCTCCACTTCCCCCGTCCCTCACTGTACCACCCATCCTAGCCCCCTACTTCGGCGACATCGTTATGGTCGTTGAGTTTCTCTCTGTATTTGGTGAACATATCGGGTTGGAGAACAGCTTTCCTGACGGCGTTTCTCTAGGTTAGACAATAAGTCTGTTTTCTCATCCAATCCGCTCCATTGTTTTAATGCCTGAATATTTCATTTTATTCTGCAAAAGTTTCTTGGTTCATTTAAAGTGGCACTCATTTATTAGGTTTCAAGACTTCAAAATTTTGAAGAGTTTTTCAAATTTAGATTTACAATAACTTAAGTTATCTCCTACGTCATTAAACTCACTTTTGAATTTATCATTTAGAGTTGTCTACTCTTGTGAATGAACAACTCAACTGGCATTTTTTATGCGTTATTTGCTTTTGGCTAAGTTAAAGCCAAAAACTCAGCTAATTTTTAAGCTTTCTCAAAGCTGCGCGCGTGCAAATCTAGCAAAACAGGTAGTCATGAAGAAAAAAATAAAATTACTGAGTTGTCTTCCCTTACATCAGTTACAGTTTTGTCGTATCGGCTGAAAGTTGAAAATGAAAATTTATCAATTATAAAATGTTTTTTATTGTTATTATAATAATAACAGTCTTTACTAAAACAATACAAGCAAATAAATAATTACTCCTAGCTCCACTAATGTATTGATACTGTGACAAACAGATATTTGACATGATAAATTATTGTAATTATTTTGGTCTTGCATCAACCATTGTTGCTTGGATGTTGACAACTCGTTGTTTTTGTTGTCTGAAATGGTAATATTGATTGCCAAAAAACGACTCAGTTTTTCATCGCAATACATAAATACGGAAATGATAACTCCTAATTTGCAAACTAGAGTTGATTCTCGCAAACACCTTGGCGCTAAATTTTTTGCGAATCTGCAGCGTGAAGAAATGCTATTTTGTACTCGCCAAAATAAGAGAAATCCGTCACTGTCATGACTTCGCGTATACTTAGCCAAAAGGTTCTCTTGGACATTATTTTGTCAGCTACATTCCATTACATTGTTGTATGAAGTTATCATGGCTATGATAGTATAATACTTGACTTTATACCAGAACCATGCTGCCGGCTGCAATTGTTGTATTAGGCGAAAATAGTCCACTTTTCTGAGTCATGGGATTTTTAATGCATCATTACTACTCCGGCATGATTCGTCTTGTGTGAGTTGTAAATCACCTTATTACTTATTACTAGGTACTTTCTCATTCATATATATATAAACTGTATAATAATAATTAGACGGTGTAGTTTTTATTATTACCTGGGAGTAATTTTTATGTAATCATATTCTCTATGTGAAGTATTGATAAAGACGAAATTAGCATGCATTAATTAAAAATTAAATAGTATTTTTTTTTAATGATTGTAGTAGCTTTTTGTTATAATTTATTAATACAAAAAGCCGCCTTGTTTTTTTATTTCCATTCTACTAGCTCCAAAAGTTGGTGTTCTCCTTCAAGCTAGCAACTGGTCAATTTATCAAATTTTCCGAGACCACTGTTTGATTAGTTTCAATATCTCTAATGCTAACAAAAGTGTACCAGTTTAAAGAGGCATAAGCCTTTGAATGCTTACAATGTTGTGGGTATGTTTGACTTCTAAGTCGTACAGTTTTATAGTTGATACATTTTGTGTTGATGCATTTTGTGTTGATGCATTTTGTGTTGATGCATATGTCGCTCTGAAATTTTCGTACTCAATAATAGAATTTCAACTTTTTATATATAATTTTTGGAGTTGCTCAGTCTTGTAGTTTAGTAATTTATCAAAACTGCCTGTTACAGATTTGGTGGAGAAAGCCCTATTTGAGTCAGATATCAATGGCCCTCTATCGGACTTGCTGTGTTTCTTCCTGACGGCAATATTCAACTGTATCGAGGAGGAGGAAGTGAACGAGGAAGAAACGGAGGCCGACGGTAAAAAGGCAGATCTAATAGATGACACCACCGAGCCAGGGGAGCTCACATATAAGGAACTACTTAGCAGTGCCTCTGCAGCTGCACAGACTCCCTTTCTTAACCACGGTATGTTTTATTGTACCATATCTCTACCACTGTATGTTTTATTGTACCATGTCTCTACCACGGTATGTTTTATTGTACCATATCTCTACCATATTATGTTTTATTGTACCATAAATCTACCACTGTATGTTTTATTGTACCATATCTCTACCACTGTATGTTTTATTGTACCATATCTCTACCATAGTATGTATTATTGTACCATGTCTCTACCATAGTATGTTTTATTGTACCATATCTCTACCATAGTATGTTTTATTGTACCATATCTCTACCATAGTATGTTTTATTGTACCATATCTCTACCACTGTATGTTTTATTGTACCATATCTCTACCATTGTATGTTTTATTGTACCATATCTCTACCACGGTATGTTTTATTGTACCATATCTCTACCACTGTATGTTTTATTGTACCATATCTCTACCACTGTATGTTTTATTGTACCATATCTCTACCATAGTATGTTTTATTGTACCATATCTCTACCATAGTATGTTTTATTGTACAATATCTTTACCACTGTATGTTTTATTGTACCATGTCTCTACCACTGTATGTTTTATTGTACCATATCTCTACCACGGTATGTATTATTGTACCATATCGCTACCACTGTATGTTTTATTGTACCATATCTCTACCGTAGTATGTTTTATTGTACCATATCTCTACCATAGTATGTTTTATTGTACCATATCTCTACCACTGTATGTTTTATTGTACCATATCTCTACCATAGGATGTATTATTGTACCCTATCTCTACCACGGTATGTTTTATTGTACCATATCTCTACCACTGTATGTTTTGTTGTACCATATCTCTACCACGGTATGTATTATTGTACCATATCTCTACCACAGTATGTTTTATTGTACCATATCTCTACCACAGCATGTTGATACTGTGGGTGACAAAAGTTTGAAAATGGCTCTTGAAATTACCAACTGAAGCTGTTTTATGGAGGAAAATTATGTTTGGGATTGTTTTTATTTGAAAGCACATCACTCCAATGTTTGTTTTTGTCTAATTAATTGCATTTTTTCACCTTCCAACTTGTTAATATAGACTTGGATCTATGGTTTTCTTCATCAGTCTGCAATATCATTAGTCTTCAAACTACCCTTTTAACGATTGACAGGTACGAGCTTGAAGGGCTTCCAGCTAGATCCACTCACCATATCTGAAGTACTAAGGCTACACTTTCTTGCCTCAGGGGCCAAAAGCTCAGCCGCTAGTATAAAGTTCCGCTATCAATCAAGGGGAGGTTACACATCCCTAGACGACGCTGGCATTGTGCTAAAGAAGGACCACCCTCATATACTAAATGCTTTGGCCACTGGCAATGTGTTTGACCTTGACATTGGTTAGTCTCATGTCAGTGTTTCATTTAGCATACAGATATATGGCAGCGATCACATGACAGCTGATGCAGCTATATCATTTCCTGTTTACAGCCGACAAGCTGATCATTTTATCGACACTTATAAATCAGTTGCTGAGCTTTGCCACTCTCCGAGACGTGATAGAGGATGCCATGGATCAACACAAAACCATCTCATATGAGCTCAAACAGATCCAGTGGGCTGAACAGAGACGGGAGAGGGAAGAGGCCCACCTGAAGCATAAAAAACGTTTGGAACACAAGCTACACAATCAGATACAACTTATGTGGGTTTTTCAAATTTTTTGTGTTTTCTTTTGTTTAATCAAGTTATGACTTTGTGGATCTATTTATATCCTGGCTTGGTTTCTTCTCAAAATAAAAGTTTGTATTACGAAGTACTGTTAAGATACCGAGTTCTGTAGATGTTCTTTTTCCATTCAGAAAAATGTTTGTGCTTTTTTTTATCTTAGTTACATTTCAAAAGCCTGATTTAGTGATTGTAGCATTAAACAAAGCTATTTGTTCTGTAATAATATTTGTTTCTGTTACTAGCAGCAATCAGGCATCTAGCTCCAACGTAGAGAAGATGGAGACAGACGAGTCAGTTACAAAAGCTGCCAGTGAACAGGCACTGAATACAGAGAGCTCCGGCAGCGAGGAGGCTGCCAGGGAAGCTCGTAAAACAGCCAAGAAGATAGTGAGTGAAACGGCTAAGCTCGACCCTAACAGAATACCCCAGGACACGGGCAGGTCACGTCGCAAGGTCAGTTCAACCGAGGATTCGTTCTATTTGATTTTGTTCGTCTTTAAAACTTGAATATGTGTTTGATGTTGGTTAGGTGATAGCTAAAACGAATGGTGAAGTTTTTGTATTGAGAGAGTTGTCTTATCTTTGGGTTGTCTACAATTTTATATATCATAACTACGTCATGTATGAAGCAGAAGTGGTTTTCTACAAAACAATCATAGATGGATTATGCTCAGTGTTTTCCTGACAAGTTTTACCTGATAAGCTATGAAAAGGTGGATTCTCGTACCAACAAGACGCTGCATTTGTTCTGTTGAGAGACTTTATCTGGTAATCAATTGCTTTTAGCATCCTCCTGCCGACGATTTCAACTGGAGGGAATACGATATGACTGAATGGAACAATCTAGAAGAGAGATACTTAACTGAAGAGGAAATAGAGATATTGACTGCTCGTAGGAAGGAGATTGAGACTAGACAGAAGCAGGATTATATCGACAAAGTAATATCTACCAAGCTTTTTGTTTAAAAAAAACAATATTTTTGTATTGCTTTTTCATCTCTTCACTTGAAACATATTTTGAGTCATTTAGATGATGATTGAGATGTTTTATTCCCCAAGTTATGTAACACTTGGACAGTTGCCTAGCTGCAAGTTAGTATTATTGCACCTCTCTGCTGTAGGAGGCAGAATTGTATGATAATGTGAATGAGCTGTCCAGTCGTATATCCACACATCCCTTGGGACATGACAGGTGGGGGCGGAGTTACTGGTCCTTCAGTGCTCTACCCAACCTCTACATACAAAGAGTAGACACCGATCTCATTCATCAACCCACAGACCTCGACAACTCACTGCACAGTGAAAAGGTTGATATCACATGCTGTTATAAACATCTATTGTACGCACAACTCCGATTTATGTCTGATTTGTGTTTTTTTGTTATTTGCAGGAAAATGATATACCTTCTAAAATAACCAAGGTTCCTTCACAGCCAGAGATAATGGTTAACGGTGAGGTTTCAAAGCTAGCCAACACAGTGTTAGAGAGTGACCCCAGCCACGCTGAGGTACTGTTACTAAATTAGTTGCTACATTTTGTACATTTTACGGGTGTGATCACTTTACATGTTGGAGGCTTGCTGATCGCGTTCTGCTCTCGGTTCTCTTAGCCTCTGATTCTAGATGCACCCCATATCAACTGTCAATTCTCTGGGGTGGGTGTGTGAGCCCCGCATCCACCCTCGTACATTGCCTACATATCTGCATTTATTCTTTGGAGTTGTCTGCAGCTGACATGAGTGCACAATTCCCACTCATTGAGTGTTTGTCTACTTGTGCAGGAGACAAGCTGGGTTTACTACAACAGCATTTCACAGGTGGATGAGGTGGTTGCTTCCCTCAACAGCAGAGGCTTTCGTGAGTCTATGCTCAAACAGAAAATTACTTCTAGGAAACGAAAACTTCAACAGCTCAGTGAGCAATACCCAGGTGGGTCACATGTCTGTGTTGTGGGTCACATGTCTGTGTGTTAACTCTATTTTCTCTGTTTATATGTAAGTTATTTGTTAGCTCTATTGTCTCTATCTCCATGTATGTTGTGTGTTAGCTCTATTGTCTCTATCTCTATGTATGTTGTATGTTAGCTCTATTGTCTCTATCTACATGTATCTATGTATGTTGTGTGTTAGCTCTATTGTCTCTATATCTATGTATCTATGTATGTTAGCTCTATTGTCTCTATCTACCTGTATCTATGTATGTTAGCTCTATTGTCTCTATCTACATGTATCTATGTATGCTGTGTGTTAGCTCTATTGTCTCTATCTATATGTCTCTATGTATGTTGTACTTTTAGACTGTGTGCCAGTTAAAGGTTTGTGAGTGCTATTGGCTTGTATTCCATTTACTGTTCTTTGTATACTAGTGTACGTGTGTATGTACGTGTACTGTATTATGCACTGTATTATGTACTATATATACTAATATATATATGATATACATCTATAATGTTATCTAGAGTTTGTGCTGGATGAACATTCCATTCACGAGGCAAGCCAGCCGGTTGCTGCCAGCAATCAGAATATCAAGTCAAGGTCACGTATAGCCAAGGGGCAGGTGCAGAACAGCTCAGCCCAGGAATCTCTGGAACTCAATCTAAGAGAGATGTTGTTAGATCTAGAGGAGAGAGTTTTTGTTGGTGGACTCGGCAGTATCAAGGTACGTTGGCTGGTAGGCTCAGCAGTATCAAGGTACGTTGGCTGGTAGGCTCGGTAGTATCAAGGTACGTTGGCTGGTAGGCTCGGTAGTATCAAGGTACGTTGGCGGGTAGGCTCGGTAGTATCAAGGTACGTTGGCTGGTAGATTCGGTGGTATCAAGGTACGTTGGCTGGTAGACTCGGTAGTATCAAGGTACGTTGGCTGGTAGACTCGGTAGTATCAAGTTACAATGGCTGCTAGACTCGGTAGTATCAAGGCACGTTGGCTGGTAGACTCGGTAGTATCAAGGTACGTTGGCTGGTAGACTCGGTATTGTCAAGGTACAATGGCTGGGTGATGGTAGATATAGTTGTTATGAAATACTGAAGAGTTATCCTCCCCTTACTTAAGATGTAAGGGTGGGCAATTACAATATAGTACTGTTTTAATATGTTGTACTATGTAAAGGAGATATTTCTATAAAGTATTTAAAAGAAAGTTACATAACACAAAGACGTCATAGCCGACCAAGATAGATTGCCTTCAGGGGGTATTTAACGAAAAACAGCTGTCACATCTTCTCAACTCTACCGCACATCTGCCAAATCTATAGATTATAAATCTGTTAAAAGGAGGCAGTTTCCAGCCGGATACAAGTGAATTGTTTTACGTGATGTCTGCAGAGATGGTCTGACCGGTTGATTTTTTCTGGTTTTGTCATCGGACGGTGTGTGTGCTTTTATACTAAGTTTGTTGCGTGGCCTCAACACATCTGCTAGATCTGTTAAGATTTCAAGTTTATTTGTAACAGTCAGTTTGTTTTTGGTCAGAAATAGAAAAATAGAAAATTGGCTTCATTACATAATATGTGCTTCATTACATAATATGGTGTTATACACAGACATATATTGAGCGGAGAAAAGTTTTGCATAGAAAATAACAACTTGTTTTTGTATTTTTGAGGGGCTAATTTCTTGGCACCTAATCAATTTTTATCTGTTCAAAATTATTTTGCTACATTTTTGGTGAGTTGATAATTCAATAAGCATCTATTTAGCATAAGAAATATAATGGACATGAATATATAATAGTCTCCAGGTACTACATATACTGTATTACATGCCTGGGTTTCTAGGAAGGCTTTGGCTTCATTCACCTACCAGCTACTATTCTAAACGTTGCTACTGTAAACCATATGAGCAGTTGCTAGCAGTTAGTAGCAGGGTTGTAGAATATATACCTCTATTTACATTATATCTATCTATATTATATCTACTGTTAGTTAAATTGATTAACGTGTAAATATAATAACAGATAATAATTATTTTATTCCGTCTTTGAAATGAGTGTTTGTGCAACAGTAGTTAACACTCCTACTTTTTGTTGATTAGGCATTGTTTAGAATTCATCAAGATTATTTTAGATCAAAATATTTATCTCAAACTTTAAATGAATTCAAACCGTAGACCTTTTGGAATAACAGCTCGCCACTGCTAATCACAAAAGGGGATTTACCATGAAAAGTGACTCATTTATCATTTGTTATAGTCTCTCACTATCTGGTTATTTCTTATTGTATATTCTAGTGCTCATCGTGTCAAAGATTGGAGAATGAATTCTAAAAAATATACATATATAGCGTTGGTTGCGTTTGCCACTTAAAAATAAAATGTAATAAATATTTGCTGTGTTTTCATTCAGTAGGTTACTTTTGGTAGGCTCTCACTTTCTTACTATTGTTTCTTTAAGGTTTAGTATCAAATGTTTATTTCTATTGCATTGTGTGTAATATAATATATAATATTTTGTGTCAAATACAGCAAATAAATTATTGATTTTATTTAAATAATCACAGAAAATATTTTTGCTAAAATACCTAGATTATAATTTGTTGCTTGGCTTTTAATACAGTGTGTACTGTATCCATTACATAACTGGAATGTTTACAAGTGTCATGTGACTAGCTGGGATGTCTGTGTATGCCATGTGACCCTGGACAGCATCTCATTAATGACCCAAAATGCATAGCGCTTCCTATTATTGCAAACGGTTTGACTATTTAATCATTTCCACCTGCCGATTAATCAATATTGATTAGCATTTGCCTGCAGGCATGCATTTACTACGCACTCGTTGTTGTTGGTTCGCTCAAGTGCACCAACTTCCTCCGCAAGACTTAATGTGGTCACATGTCAGTCAGGTCGGGTCACGTTGATTGCTTTATGTAAGCCATTCTGGTCAAGTCCTCGCGAGCTGCTATGGTTTTTGCAGAACGTTGACTGTTAATGATTTAAAAACCGGCACTTTTGGTAAAAGGGTGTTAGCTGTTGTTGTGTTTCTCATAATAATTTTGTGCTGCCTTACGGATCTGATTTTTCTATCAGTTATTATTAAATGTAAACTGATCGATGTACGCCATTTACGGCTGGTAGTCAGCCGCCATTTTCACTCCCCTACAGTTTCTTACTCATACTGAAGTTTTTCGTTATTTGCTGTATTGAATTACAGAGAAATTGAATAAGTAAATAATCTTTTGTTGATCAATTTTATCTGCCAATAGATGAGTTAATTAGTGTGATAGATAATTATTATTTATTGATGATAAGTCACTGCAGACGCTACCGACATCCATTATTTATAGGTGTCTGTCTACCGGCTATAGTCAATAAATTCTCCATTCTAACAGCAAAAGATTTGAGAATGTTTACCAAAGTATATTCTTTTTTTATTTCAACCCAACAATAATTGTAAAAAAAGTTCCAACAGTTTTTAGACATTTCTTGGTTTTAAAAAATTCACACCTGCTAATTTCTGGCTTTTTGTGTTAGCTTTCTTTCAATGGCCATTTGTCTATACTGTTGATGCAATTTTTCTTACGCTACTCTCGGGTGCTGTACCAAGTCTTCTGTATGAGCGCTGCCAATTGTGAAGTATCGACTTATATGAATGGTTGTGGTTACTCCCTGGGGTCGTGACCCTTTAATATAATCTGAATAACTAATATCCCTGCTTGTTATGGTAATTTTACCAACTGATGCTTTTATAGCAGCCAATCAATTTAAAAATGGGATTAAATCATTTCTTGTTGCACAAATCAACTATATCTGACAGCTAGCCTTCCTATTGACATGGACTGACAGGTGGTTGCTTGCAGTTTGTAATACATTCTAGCCATTCCTAGCTTGTGTTTATTTATTTCATTTATCGTGATATTCCATTTGTTTTTGTTTCAAAAAGTCAGCTCGGAAAAATAAATAGTTGTATGCCAAGAATCACTGTTGATTTATTAAAGTGGAAATGTTAACCCTTTTCACATTTCGTTATGTATTTCTGGCAGGCTTGTGGTGAATGTAGTTTTAATTTATTCAAAAATTCCACCCATTTTGTTTTGAAATATTCAAGTTTTTTTAAATGGTGCCTTAATTTCATTGACATACATTTTGATACAACAGTTTATGAAACTACGTTAATTTTATTCTACTTCATCTCTACTCAGAATTACATGTCTCTCTGGCAGGTTGCCAACAGGACCACATGGAGGGAGGCTTTAGAGAGTGGATCCTATTTACCACAGGATAAGGAGTTGTCTCTCCTCACTGTACAAGATATCGACCCGTCAGATGGAGATAGTCTGGTGGTTAGAGATTTACTGAGAGCTCTCTTACAGATACAGCGAGCCGTTGATCCAAAGTATATGTGTAAACCTTTAGGTAAGGCCTTTACCTGTAAACCTTTAGGTAACGCCTTTACCTTTAAATCTCTAGGTAACGCCTTTACCTTTAAATCTATAGGTAACGCCTGCCTCCACTGCTAATTCTCATTTAATTGCGCATTAGTCAACAATGTATATTTACAATATAGAGTAATGCCAGTCTTAGAGTAAATAATTTATTAGCCATCTTGGATGGGTATTTATATACTAAATAAATGTCTTTTGCGAATTAAACTTTAATTCTTTTTAACAAACTGTAGCGGTATTTTCGGTAAAATGGCATTTGCGCGTTATTTACTTGTTTTGAGCGTTTCTTAAATTTTGTGATTATGTAAAAATCGTCATTGTTGGGCACTTGGTTTTTTGATTGGACAGATGGATGGCAAGAATGGTGACGACTGTATTATTAGTACGTGTGACACATTGACATGTGGGCTAGACTCCAAAATAACTCTATTGAAACATCCTTGACATCTATCACTGTTTTCCATGTTTACCAATTTAGCTTGTCATCTCATCAAAGTTTTGTGGATGTGTAACTGGAGGTCTGTCGTCTCCATCGATGAAATATTACATGAATCTTTGTTATTGTTGCCACTCCCCTCTTCAATTAATAATTATTACATTTTTATATGATTAAATTTCCTCGTTCAATCTGAGGCTGACCTGGTTCTCCAGGTAAACTGTCTGGATGTAATTAATTCTTTGGCAAAGAATCTTGTCAAATTATATTTTTTGCCTTTGTTGTTTTGTATTATTCTTTAAGCTTCCCATATCTGCTTTAATATATATTTTTTTTATTCCATTAGTTATGAATTGTTTTACACAAAAATCTTTTGTTTTTATTTACTTGCAGGTGCTTCTGAGATTGAGAAGAAAAAATCTGGTCCAAAGAAATCCAAGAAAGAGGAAGCTGATGAGACGGAGGGGAGAGGGGACGGAGACAATACAGCTAAAACTTTGGATAGATGGACTGAGTCTTTGTTGGCTTCTACCAGTCTCTCACAGGTTGGTAATTGCCTCCCTTACCCACTTTACTCTCAACTGATGCTTTAGCATAATAATGAAATATTTTAATTGAACAAATGGCAAATAATTTATTTTTTACTGCATTGGTTTGGGTTAGTTGATTTGAAACACACTTTCCTCTAGTAGTGTAGATATAGCTCATGCTTGCTCCTTAGTGAATTGATACCTGGGAGGTCAAAGCGGGTTAATATATTCAGAATTTTGTCGCTGTGCAATCTTAAATTGTCCGAACAATAAAATAATTTTTGTAGAGTTTGCCGTGTTGTTTGTAAATATTGATAAAGCGAAGGGAGATGTTGGTGTCAAACCAACATTCTGGTACACTGTTGAGGCGTGGTGAAACAAACTGTATGTCTGTGGTCTGTTGCCGTATAAGTAGCATCTATTGTATTTCATTCATTGAATGCGCAGATATGTGGTTTGTACTGAGCATTCCTCATATCTCTACGTCAACTCTCTTCCTCTCTTCTATCTAATATCATTTCATCCAATCCTGCACAACCCACTGTCACACAGTGCAGCCACCCCTGGATAAAATGGAAGTTGTCTCCCCGAGTATACTGTCAACGCATAGGTTATTTAGTTTTAGAATCGTAAAATGGGGTTTTAGTCAAGCAGAACAATAACAACAAAGGTAATTGTGAGTTGTTGTGGTGTGCTGTAGGTATTCCTACACATGTGCACTCTAGAGTCAAGCATCATCTGGTCCAAGTCAGCGCTGAATGCCAGGTGTAGGTTGTGCAGAAGGAAAGGTGACGGAGAGAAGATGTTACTTTGTGACATGTGTGATAGGGGGCACCATATGTACTGCCTCAAACCTCCTGTGAAGGTAAGCCTTAGCTCTCACTTCCTGTCACCACTTCCTGTCACTTTTGGCCATTAGATATTGTGTAGTGATTGTATCTGTTTATAGATGTTTCACGTATTTTCGTTTTCATTTTGTTTGTGTTTAAAGTCGTACAGTGTGATTGGTTTGATACCTTTATGTCAGCTTTCTTAGCGTATTATACATCTCCGTGTCTCGGCATTTATTGTTATTCCACGAAAACTACATTTTGCTCCAAACATGGATAACTCCGGCAGTCAAGTTCTCTGAAAGTGTGTCTGGCGACCGCTCATAAAGTAATTAACAGAAGTCCATTGATGTTTTTTTGGTTAATGATTAAAATTTCACTTTTTTCTGCGGTTTAATTTGATCTATGTCGGTTATTGGGTGTCTAGCTGATGGCATTTACAGCCTCTTTCTGCACTCATGTTTATATCTGAGTACTTCCTGTGCAGATGTGATCAGCACGGTTTTTTTGACTGAGACAGTTTTACTTTTTGTTTTTTGATGAAAATCTGATTCTGCTCATCAGCTCTACATATAGAAACGATTAATTGAATATTGCCAATGCTATGGCGTGTGTTTTAGGATGTCCCGCGGGGTGACTGGTTCTGCCCTGAGTGTAGACCTAAGAATACTCGGGCTAGAAAAGCTTCCCGTAGAAAATCTTTCTATGAGGAGGAACAGGAAGTGGAGGAAGAAGTAGAAGAGGATGATGCGGAGACTGAAGATAGGTTGGTACAAGAGAGAGCACAACTCCCTGTTGTATTTAATACAGTAGTTGTCTTTCCTTTTTATCTCATTTTGATAGAATATTTCGTTGCACAGAAGTGTACTGTTGTATGTGTATCCTTCCGGCTTCAATAAACATTTATTGTTGTGTTGGTAGAAACAGTAAGTTTTCTTTTACGGTATTGAAAAAGCTGGGCTAAAGTATTGGCGAAAATTATTTTTTATTCCTGGACACGATTGTTTTACTAACGTCAGAGACGTTTGTCGAATTTGATTAATCATAATCCCACTCATTCAGAGTAGCGACTTGTTTCTATTCTAAATGAAAACAAGTTTTTATTTTTAGGCGCATTAATTGATGTAAATTCAATCACTCCAAGTGACTAAACATTTTTTTGTAAGCTGGTGTTCCGCGCAGTTGTACAAGTAATAATATTTTTGTATTGTAACTGGTGACAGGCACCAAAATAGACATCTATGAGCATAGATTGATGTGCGGACATATGATGTGATATATATATATGTTTAGTGTGTATGACGAGGAGACAGCCAGTAGCAGTGCAGAGGAAGAGCCAAAACACCCAAAGATTAAGTTACTAAAAGCCAGTAAGTTCGGCCGGTTGTTATTGGTTGTTTTGTGTGAATCATTCTTATCTGCATTGCTGGGAGGTGATTTCGTTGGAGCCAGCTGCAAATACTCTGTTGGTGGCTCTGGTTGTACACATCCTGTTTTGTGTTAGAACATGTTTGGTATTACTGAGTTTCCAATGAACCAATATATGTGACTTTTTCCAAGTATTTGTTGGCATCATTTTGTGTCAGTTTTCGGTAATCTTTAGTATTTCTATATGCTATACTATTACATAGCTACTAACTGCTGTCGGCCATTTTGTGTCCTCTCACCTGCCGCTCTCTTGTAGGCGGCAAGAATTCTGGCAGATCTTCTCCCGCCTCCTCCACTTCTGGCAGCAAGCCAAGAAGGTCCAGAACCAGCACACCGGAAGTGGACTCTTCCAGGTCTCGTAGGTCGGCGGCCCCCAGCCCTGAGGCAGTTCCAACCAAAAAGTCTAAACACAGCAGCTCTAAACTGACTGAAGGTATGACTCCCCCTGCAAGCTTGCCAGCGGCCATCTGGTTCGCTTCAGTCGACTTCTCCGTGAAGAGATGTAATTAAACCAACCAAAAATATTTTATGGTTTTAATATTTTTCATATACCGCTTAGGGAAATGAATGACTTGCAATGGCTATTTTTGGGAAAACAAAGAAGACAAACAACGGCGATAAAAAACATAATCGTTGTTGTTTACAAATATATAAGAAGATTTAACGGAGAGCTGATGATATCATGTTATATATTTTTTTAATTTCTACTTTTACATGTTTTCGTGTTACGAAACAATCGATGCTAACCATTAACATTCTGCAGAGATTTTCAGACGACTAATGGCATTCCCTTACTAATTACCCAGGCTCACTCAGTCAAATATTGAATATGCATTTGTAAGCTAAGCTTTGTCTTTACAATCTCTTATTCTAATCTGTTGCAATGGTGGTTTTTGCATAATCAACGCTTTTCTCAGTTTTATTTATCGCTCTATATTTCACAATGCGATGTTGTGCATTGATTCCTGCATATTTATTGTGCTGATAGTCGGACTTCGTAATCTATTTTATTAACTCTATAGTTTTTGCTCGTAGTGCTAGTCTACAACGTCTATCTACAGATGTGATCTTTGTTGTAGGAGGTAGCAGGAAATCCAAAGGCTCAAGACCAGCGTCTCCCAGCGATGGTACGTATCACTAGTATCACGTCTGATTGGTCGACAAAGTTTATTTTATTTAGTTAATAAATATATTAATACAATAATTACCCAATCAGATAATGCCAAATATGGAACTCTCTACTCCAATACTACGACTTACTTTATGCATTCATTCATAGACTTACAAGGTCACAATTAATTACTGCATTCCGCTGTGGGAATGTATTTTGTTAATATTAAATAGTGGAACAGTTTTGGTCTCATGTATTATGTGTCTTCCTTGACCTGTTGTCGAGTGTCATTTCCTTTCTCCATCTCATTATGTAAATATTGTAATTATGTAATTCTCTTTCAGTCCTTTCGACATGAAACTGGCATGTTTTTGCATTATTCTTTATCTCCAACATCGGTATTTATTTGCCTTGTGAAATATTCAAAACATGATAGCGAAAATGGGCATTTTAAATCAAAGTGTTTTAATGTTTTTGTCATTGGAAAACCTCAATAATCAATCAATATAATTGGGTGTTGTTGATTGTCACCTCTATTCATAGCTTGTTGTCATTTCATTTTGTGGTTTAACATCCGCAATAACAGCTTGCTCTATGCATCATTCGTTAATCGGTGAAAATATGATCTTTTAGTTATGCTTGAGTTTAGATGATGCCTGCATCGTTTGCATATCTTTAATTTAAATCAAAATCTGTTTGTCAAAACAGAATTAGTCGTTTTTACTTGATAATCTAACAAGAACAAAACGAGGGATTTGTCATCTCCAACGATGTCTCAGTTTGTTTGCTCACTATTTAGTTCTGATGCGACTTCGGTAATTCATTCAATTGTATTACTCGTGCATTTTTTGTCAACATTTCTCATTTTTTGCTACTTTTCTGTGGATGTAGCTTTGACTTCCTGCTACAATTCGTTGATCTTCTTTGCAAAAATGTGCAGCAGCTTGTAAAAATGGGAGATGTTTTCTTGCAGGTGGAAGTGCCAGAAGTAGCCTTAGTTCTGCAAGAGCTAATCTCTCTGAGGAAGTGGCCCAGCTAGCCCAGTGTGAAGAAATAGTTAAAGAAATGATGGAGATGGAGGATTGCTGGCCTTTCCTTACCCCTGTTAATCGTAGAGAGGTTAGTTACACCCCTGTCATCGGTAGTGGTGGTATATTGTCTACACCCCTGTCTATGGTAGAGGGGTATGTTGTCTACACCCCTGTCTACGGTAGAGGGATATATTGTCTACACCCCTGTCTATGGTAGAGGGATATATTGTCTACACCCCTGTCTACGGTAGAGAGGTATATTGTCTACACCCCTGTCTATGGTAGAGAGGTATATTGTCTACACCCCTCTCTACGGTAGAGGGATATATTGTCTACACCCCTGTCTATGGTAGAGGGGTATATTGTCTACACCCCTCTCTACGGTAGAGGGATATATTGTCTACACCCCTGTCTACGGTAGAGGGATATATTGTCTTCACCCCTGTCTATGGTAGAGGGGTATATTGTCTACACCCCTGTTTACGGTAGAGGGGTATGTTGTCTACACCCCTGTTATTGGTCTGAGAAGTACCTAATTAAATCAGTTGCAGCATTCTGTTCTCAACCTCACCTGTCAAACTGGGAGGTTGATGACATTCCAGCCCTTAAGGCGTGAACTTGTGACATAGCTGTACAAATTGGTCTGCTTTGACAAGTTTCACCTACCAGCCTTCCGCCCGCCCGGATTGCTCATTCATCGCACGTTTGTTTACTTGCAATGCAGAGTCACGCTCCGTGTGATTGTGTATTGTATAAACCATCATACACACCTGATGATGCAGTGCCACAAGGGCTAATGCCTTCCAAGTTTTTCTATAGTAAAAACGAAAAATTTACAAATGGCGACTAGTTTCTGGAGTTACTTGTAAACATTAAGCAATCCAAGCGACTTGATAGTTTGTCTAGTACGTATTACACTGCATACCGTTGTACAGTGGGCAGTTCCACTAACATACGCTAGTGTACTAATGAAACGTACAGATGTACCTCTGTTATCTATTTGTCACAGATGTGGAGCATTCCACTGTTTTGTCATGGGAGACTGCCAACATTGATGTGTTGTAATTTCCTTGTTATTGCATCGCTCAAAGTCAGCCTGTTTCATTTTTTATACCACTTGTGTGTGACATTGTACTTAGCAAACAATCCAACCATACGCATAACACGCCATCGATGATAAGTATTAAATTTAATCAGTTTCATACTGTGAGCCTTAACTAAACTCAGTCTACCATCGTTGATATAGTATTAATAGATGTTCTCCGCTGTCCGTGATATGTTATTTATGGCTGCTATTTTCTTGCAATATAAAAATTGAAATGTTACAAATTTAGCAAAAACTGGTGATGTGTATTTGTTTATAATTAGTCTTTTACTGGGATTTGGTCGGTTTTGTGTGTGTAAACCGAGAGAGGCAAAGCTTGCTGAAAAAAACCTTTTCCAATAATTTTAATCTATTTTCAATTATTTGTTTGTTTGCCTATCCCTACAATGTCACAGTTTGGTGTATTGTACGCAGGTACATTGCACAGTTTGGTGTATTGTACGCAGGTACATTGTACAGTTTGGTGTATTGTACGCAGGTATATTGTACAGTTTGGTGTATTGTACGCAGGTACATTGTACAGTTTGGTGTATTGTACGCAGGTACATCGTACAGTTCGGTGTATTGTACGCAGGTACATCGTACAGTTTGGTGTATTGTACGCAGGTATATTTTACAGTTTGGTGTATTGTACGCAGGTACATTGTACAGTTTGGTGTATTGTACGCAGGTATATTGTACAGTTTGGTGTATTGTACGCAGGTATATTATACAGTTTGGTGTATTGTACGCAGGTACATCGTACAGTTTGGTGTATTGTACGCAGGTACATTGTACAGTTTGGTGTATTGTACGCAGGTATATCGTACAGTTTGGTGTATTGTACGCAGGTATATCGTACAGTTTGGTGTATTGTACGCAGGTACATTGTACAGTTTGGTGTATTGTACGCAGGTATATCGTACAGTTTGGTGTATTGTACGCAGGTACATTGTACAGTTTGGTGTATTGTACGCAGGTATATCGTACAGTTTGGTGTATTGTACGCAGGTATATCGTACAGTTTGGTGTATTGTACGCAGGTACCCGACTACTATTCCATCATAAAACATCCCATGGATTGCCAGACTATTATGAGTAGAATTAAGATGGTGAAATACACAAACGTCAGCGAAATGATCAGCGACGTGAGACAGATGTTCTCTAACTGTTCTATTTACAATGAGACCTCCAGCGATATCTACAAAATGGGTGAGTGCTTGACCGCAGACATCTCTGCTAGCTACCAGATGTTGCTGGCAGCATATTTATTGGTTGTGCAGACGTTGATCTGGTGGTTGAAGGTTTTTTAGTGATCTTACAGATGTTTTCTTCATCATTGAGCAAGTTTCAAAGTTTTGATTAAAGTGAGTCCTTGTTAAACCATTTGTCACTTGCTGTATCGATTATTTCTATAAAAAAAAAAGCTAATCAAATTTCTCTGTATGACAAAATCATGATTAAAATGTAGCGGCATAATTTTTTTGCACTTTAGTTTACTTTGCGAACTGGACTCTTGCCAATATTATTTAACCATTTTAGTTTTTAGGCAACGAGGGATCAATCTCCCAGATTAAGCTGTGAAGCATCTGAAATTGATAATTCATTGATCAATATATATATATAGTTATTTTCAATTCCAATTAATCTCTTCAAATACAGATGTAGCTTGTACGAACATCCCCACCAATAAATCAATTATTTTTCCTTTACCAGCAATGCTTTACCAAATTATAGTATGTAAAATCTTTCACCCTTTTTTCTATAAAATTGCTTTTCATGCCGATGAGAGAATTTCCTGCCCCGCATGCATTCATGCACAGTTTCTTGCCAGCTGATTATCATTCAAATTATAATATATTTGTTATTTAAATGGATATACACTTACGTTCAACTCAATCGATCAAATGGAGGATGAAAGTGGATATTTCTGTTTTGTAAAGTGCGGAAACGTCAGTTTGGCATCCATGTTTTTTATGTTTCCTGTCGTACAGCGAAGGCCTAAAGTATATTGTGTAGTCCACGAGGCAGATGCATGTGATACGGCCAGCTCTGCTGACCACTTCCTGTGTTTGCTGAACTCTTTCTGCTCAAAGCATGCGCTGACACAACATTTTGGCCCAATGTAGAGATTTTTATCATTTATGTGTAGATTTTTCTCGCTAAAGCACCAAACATCCTTGCCACGTTGACTTATGCATTCATTGATTGAGTTAGCTCCGTGCTTCCTGCCTTCGGTGCAATTGTGTTTTGGTGCCAAACCATCAGTGCTAGTTTCTACCTGTCCACTTGTTTACAACAGGTGCTTGTTTACATTCAATCCTCTTCATCTACAGGCGAGAAAATGTCAAGATTCTTTGAGAAGCAACTCAAAACCAACAAGTTGGAAACCAATCCATCCAAGAGGTCTAAACGTCACTAAACAGTTTCTTGGAGTTGTCTTTTCTCTTGGACTTTGATGAAATTCCAATGAAATACACTATGGCCTTTTGTTCTAATTTGCGTAGCATCTAAGCATTGAACGCATGATTTTGTTGAGGCTCGCGAATGTAGCATTTACCCTTGGAGATATATTTGTTGTTGTTGTACATTTTTACTGGTGAAGAATATAGGCTGATTGGATGAATGCAGAATTACTCATTGCACTGCTGTTGTTATATAATTGTATGTAGGAAATATTTGTTACTGTATTATATTTTAGCAACATTTTGTGCAGGTGGATATCAATAAATAATTAATATTATTGTGGACTAATAAAGAGGTTTTGTTATAATACAATCCTACTCAACGTTGTACCTTTTGTTTAGTCCGCAAAAAAAATTTGATCTTTTCCTGCTGTGTCACGATGAGGAGGAAATAATTTTGTGTAAAATTGTTGGCCAGTTGTATTATAAAATGTGATACACAGCTGTGCAAAAAATAAAAAGTGTGATAAGCCTTAAAGAGGGAAACTACACAGACAGGCTAAAGTTTTATTGCGTATTTTCTGTTATATTTTCCATGTTTATGGAGAAAGGTTAGTAGTTGATCGATAATGCAGCCAGGCGGTGAGAAAGTGAGCATTCACAAGTTGGTGTTGAAATATAGTCAACCTGTCTCAGCTATAAACAGACTCACTGTTGGTGCTGCCAACTGATACATTCCAGAGTTCTCAAAACTCCGAAAGTGCTGATGACTTTCAGGAAATGTGCTGAGCTGTTATTTGCACGCCACCTACAGTTCTGAATCAACGTGCAAATAAAATGTCAACATTGCTTCTTGGATGTTGTAGAGAAAAATATGGGTACTTTTTCATCTTAAATATTTCACTGTTTTCTTGTACAGAAAGATGAACAAACAAGCAGGTGGGTGCATGAAGTGAGGCGCACTGCTACTGGTCACAAGGTAAGTGTAGAGTTCATCAGCTGGTCTAATTCAGTAGCACTTGGAAAAATGCCTAAAACATAGAGTGTTATATCTTTGGTGGTGGTTTTTTTTCCGCTCCAATTTCGTTCTTTTGGCAAAAACAAGAAAAGAAAAATATTTATCATTATAACCTACAGCCATAGCTGCTTATTGAGTCATGTAAGAAGTTGTCTTCCCTTTTTGTAGAAGGAACAACCAGCCATCACTGTACTTGGAGATGTTGAACCAAATATATACATGCACTCGAAATCTGTTTGCTATTAGTCTGGTTTTGCTTCAATCACGTAATTGTTTCAACTATAATAGCGCCTGCTTTAAACTTACACAAACTTAAAAAAGTGCACTAATTCTGCTTCAACCTTCGTCGGCAGCAGTTGAAATAAGATTCACCACAACAGCTGTCCAATCAGGGGGGAGTTTACCTGATTATAACCAAGCTGCTGCTATTGACAGAAATATCACTAAAGTAAGTTTACACAGCGGCGGGTGATGACACGCCAGTTTTTATGAGGAATTTTACGAAAGTCTCTCAAAAGTTCAACATCTTTTATGTAACTTATTATCTTCAAATCTGTATGGTCACTCTAGAGGGCGCTTCTCCTTACATCCTCATTCCACTCGACACCAATTGTCACTCGTGCCTTGGTAGAATACTCCTTGGTCTCAAATAGCTCAACTTCAGGATAAGCTCTCATATTTTAAGGTTTCAGGTAAAAATCATTCGCTAGTCACCAGTGCGGCTGTGAACAGCAGCACTTTAATAGCCTCAAGTCCTGTTTGATCAGCAAAAATCAGCTCACTCTAATTTATCCATAAAAAACAGTAACCGGTTTTTTCTTTTGTATCATAATTAATATCAAAGATCAAATTTTCGACTTGTACAGTTTTTATTTATTCTGATTGTCAGTAATTTGTCTTGTCATGGAATTGTCAACTCTTCAAATACCAGCGTGCCTGTAGCTGAGTAGATTATTACTGCAGGCGTATAACTGTAGTGGATAATCAATATTTGGTTCTATTGCAGAGTTCAATAACTAATGAGTTGAGCTGATTGATGATTGGTCACATGACTGAAGATGATTGGCTAGTGAACGTCAACAGTGAGTAGATAAAGCATGTGACCGGCACATGGAGCACTATTCTTCTTCTTTACCTTCTGGCAACAAGAATCTCTTCTCTTCTTTCAACAATATGGCAACTTTCGGCTACCGTGGAAACTTGGGTATGTGTTGCAAACAGAATACTTTTACTATTAGCTGAAACTTAGCGCTTATAACAAAAACATTTTTGTCAATTTCAAAAACAAATTTTTTCAACTAAAAAACCATCTTTAGAGTTTCAATGTTTTCAGTGTTTTTTGTTTAATTGGAATAAATTGCCAGGTTTTATAGCATCTAAAATTTTGCCCATCATTATATTGTTTTTGTTATCAACAAATTTTACATCTAAAATATTCTGGAATGCTCCATGAATCATACAAGTTGTCTGCACCACAATGTTATCATTGGTTTTTTGATAATACTTTCCAGCTTTCTGTTTACTCATCGTAACTTCCACTCTGCTGGGGTTTTTCAGTCTACGTTTTGTGGAATGTGCAGTTCATAGATGAAATTCATCTTTTAAATTAATTACATTTTATTTGCTTGAAGTCAACTGTCATTTTCGGTGACAGATAATTTTTCAATTAATTAAATGATCTTTTATTGACTTCTCTGAAAGACAACACTAGTGTCTGTCCTCAGTTTTATAATCGAAATTGCAACTGTAAACAAACTGTAAAAACTGTCCAGTAGAATTGAGTCATTTAATAAAAAATTGGGTCATTTTAAAAGCACCTTTTGCAGGACAAAATGGTGCTAGGGTATTGTTACTTTTTTTCACTGAAACAAAATTTATAAAATTTAATGAATTTAAAGTTTTTTCACAAAATTCAAAAAATCTCGAGTTAGTTTTGTAAAGTTTGCCAAAAACTGAGAGTGGAAAACGGCAAAAGTTGAAATAGATTGTTTTGGCAATTATTAATTCCACGAGTGACTATAAAATTATCAGCGTACAGATCAACAATATAACGTTTTTCCTAGATTTTATATCTACATCTCGACACCCTTGAGCAAGTATTAACAGATGAGCTGAGCGTTTTTATTGGACAATTGATTACAGAAGTGATTACCAAAAGATTTATAGCGCATTTGCTCTAACATTTTAACCCTGAACTTTGGGATGCCGGCAGCTCTAGTTCTTCAGCTCACTCTCACTAAAATCATCAATTTCCAGTTATAAAAATAACCCGGCTTTATGAAAGCTTAAAGTGTTAGTAGGTTTGCACACGGGTGCATTTATTAACATCAGTGTTAGTTTTGTTAGCATAATATTGTGTAACGATGAAAGACAACACAGCCAGTTTGAGCACGTACACTTGAGATAAATCAATAACAATTAAGGCAATAATTCGTGATTCCTTTAGTGAGCTCTGCGATAGTTGTAATCAATGCTGCCGTGTGTGTATTACGCAGGCTGCCGCTAATAATCATATTTGTAAAGTAACTGCAATGAACTGAAACCACAGGTGATGCAAAACAACAGTTTTGGTCATAAACAAGCTACGTTGCCAATATTTTTTTTGAGGTAATTTCTAATAATAAATAAATAAATAATTTTAGCTCCGTGTCACTGGGGAAAGCTGGCTGAGAATTGGAAAGTGTCCGATGAAGGAAAGAAACAAAGTCCCATTGACATCTCCACAACGAATGTTGTTCAATCTCAATCTCTTCCGAGTCTCAAATACAACTGGCAGAACGACCCAGACGTGAAACTCGTCAACAACGGTACGACTCCACTTAGTTTCGCATCTCTTTCCTCAATTCCTCAATAAAAAGCCATTTTGTAATAAAGTATATAACAACAGAAATCTAACAAAACAAGTGCCTGGTGATTTTGGCACCCCTTAAAGTTACCGGCACATTTTCAAAATATAATATGCTAGGGCTTTAGACTTCAACATGAAAAAATTTGCATAATCTTCAATTAAAAAGGTTGATATTAAAAACCGATCATCTAATATTTTATGGTAAAAAGTTTTTGAGCTGGGATGGGCCTTGATGGAGTGTCACATGACCCTGCCTCACATTTTTATCAAAACTCTGCGAAGAATTTGCATTTTTAATGTTCTTGTAATTCTGAAATGAACAGTAAAATGATTATACAAAATGTGAAAGTTTGATGATGCAATGGCTCCTCGAAACAAATTTGTGAATATAAAACGTAAAAACTATAGTCGATAATTTATATTGAGCACAAAGCCAGACCTAATTAAATATTAAAAAACCGCAGTGTTTATGGTGAAATTTGAACTCGTTAATTTGTTGCCCTTAAACGACACTTTGGGTGCAAAGGTCGCATTGTTAATGATTTTTTTTTAAATCAATTTACATAAATTGGTTGCTAAGTAGAAGAAGATATGCAAACGAGATAATTAAAAACAATTATTACACCATCACCCCAAATTATATGTTTTCTCATCGCATCCTGCCGCTCAAACATGTTTGAAATGGTGAACATTTTTTATTTATATATTTTTAGGACATTCTCCCACATGGAGTGTGTCTCCAGGCAAACACACTCTACTCGGAGGACCTGTACAGGAAGTCTATGAACTCGTACAATTTCATATTCATTTCTCACACGATAAAAAACATGGCTGCGAGCACACAGTGGATGGCAAGCCTCACCAGGCAGAGGTAAGCTCGCTGCTTACATACAGTTTAACGGATTATATTTTTGCCCCCCACACCTGACACTACTCAAGATCAAGTGGTTCTGCTTCATTGATTGTTTTCTTAGAATGCTGACGTCAGTTGACATCCAAACCATTCAAGTATATCAACTTCTTTTAAAGTATATCCAAGTTATATTACGTAATTTCTCATGAGGTACATCCAGGGCTCACTGCGCTACGCCAGTGTTTCAAGAGGTTTTACCGGGTTTTTTCCAGATTCATTTTGTGCACTACAAAAAATGTTACGGAAGCTTTGGAGAGGCAGTAAAACATGGAGATGGACTCGCTGTGGTTGGAGCCTTTTTGGATGTTGGCAGCCCGGGAGAAGAACATAAAATGCTTTCCAAAGACATTGAAAAACTGACCAAAGTGTCAACAAAAGGTAGGTCTTGTCTTATCTTTTCTCAAACACATAAGGAGTTGTCCTCTCATTTAATGACGGTTGCGAGTTGCCCTTCATGTTTTTTTAAACTAAGAAGTTTTAGCACAATAAATCTAATTTTTGTGAATAAATCATATCGCTGCTCAACGATTTTTTCAATGTGTACTTATTTTCAGAACATTGCAGAATGTGCAAAGTTTCATAGATCCATTGCAATGAGCAATCTATGCAGGTATTCAGGTACCTGGATATAGTCTTCATACAATAAATAATTATGCAGTTATCCAGCGATCTGTTCCGCATGAGTGAACTCTATGTGTATCTTTACTTTGCTAATAATAAACAGATAATTATGTCTTTTTTATGTTGTTCACAAACAGCATTTTCTCCTAAACTTACCCATTGTTTGCTATCCTAATGAACTTATATGTTATTGCTAGTTACTAAATGCAAGTGCAGGTACGCCCGCCCGTACTTGCATGTGCGTTAAATGCTGCCAAATCGTCTGAATAGACTGCTGGCTATTTTCCCTGCGATTTCTTGCAATCAGCTACTAATGATCAATAGTAAAAGAATCGAAGCACAAAATGGTCAATTCACTACAGAAAGTTTATCTGATAATCTAAATTTATTAATTTGAAAACATTAGTTCAGAAAAAGAAATTTTTATACACGGTGGATTTATAAGTAATGGTAATAAAGCAAAAAAGAAAGCAACTCCAACTGATTACGATGCACTTTTAACAAGAGCTGAAAACCTAATATTCTTTTAATTTGCTTTAATGGTGGATGCCTCAAGGGTGCACAATACTAGCTGTTGCCGCTACTAGTTATACTACATAAAGCGCAGCTTAAAAGAATTTTCAAATCAATATTTCATCTCGTGCTGATCAATAAAATAAGCCATATCCATATAGTGCAGTTTCATTAAAATAATGAATTATGCAATGAGGTGGAATTAAGTGCAGCAGTCTGAAGTTTTGTATTTTTGTAACAAGTGTTTTTTTTTGGCAGATGCTTCGCACAAGCTTGCTGTCGATCTGAAGGAGTACCTGCTGCCAACTGACGAATACTTCACTTACCCAGGATCCCTCACTACTCCCAGCTGCAATGAGTGCGTTGTATGGATCCTGCTCAATGAGCCAATCCTGATCAGCCAGGCTGCAGTAAGTTGCCCTTCACACTTATGACTTCTTAAAGGGAAACGTGAAATCTATCATTTTTTTTAGGATTCAACAGCTACTTAACTGTGGCTTTTTAAAAAAATTTTTGTCATTACCGGATATTTGAACCCACACCCGCTGGCCAACCTACACTCTTGCTGTAAGCATTACCCAAGAGTGCAAACATGACCTGCTGACACGTGTCATTTTATTTATTTTTGGTGTTAAATTTAAGCTTGATTATTGGCAGATAACCTTAAGAATGTTTATGAAAATTTATCCAAAGGGAAACAAACTAAGTCTAAATTTCATGTGGCGAAGGTCATTTTATCAAAACAAAATTATTTAAAATTAATAACTGTTTACCCATTCTCTAATCACTTCAAAACGTTCCCATTAATAATTCAATATTTTATTTGTAGTACGATGCTATGGGATCAATGGAGTCGTGTGAAGGAGGCTTGCTGTCACAACCTGGAAATTTCCGTCCCGTACAACCCATCAACGGCAGAACCATTTTTTCAAGCTTCAACCCAAAGAAAAGCTTTATTCCGTACGACTAGTCAAAATAATTTTTACAATCTTCTCAAGTTTGTTGCGAGCTTTTGTGTGATACGTCGGTATTTTATTTATCTTTTTGTTTTATTCTCTAATCTGAGAAAGCTCATCTCAATTTTTACGCGAATGCAGATCAGTCGAACAAAAAAATGAATATTTATTATTATTTTCGCTTTTAACGTCAACTCTTACGCGGATAAATTTCTATTTTCTAACCTTCTGTATATATCTGACATTTTCATCTCTGTTACATGATTTATATATATATCTATGTGCTGTTCTCTATGTCTAATAAATATCGTAATAGTCAACTGTTACGCATATGTCATTATTTATTTGGAATACTCTAGAATTGAAAGGTTAAAAAACAACAGGATATAGTTCAAAAATTCTGCCAAGCACACCGTTAAAGCGTTTAATAATTACATAGAAATATTAAAAATGTCAAAATTCTTACTAGGATTTATGTTATTTTTGTGCAGACAACTCCTGTTTGGAAGGGCTAGTTTTTGTGGTAGATCCAGAAAACATCACACAAATAATAATGCTGATTGACACTCAAGGAGTTGCATAGTTTTCAACCTAGACTATAAAAAGTCAATGTAAACGTTGTATGACAGTTTTTCTATATCCCACATAGTTCACTGGCAAGTAAATTGAACAACTTTACTCATCATTTCAACAACGTATTTCACTTCCAGTGTCTGCACTAGTAGTTAGATTAAACAGTCATAATGATGGTTCAGCTTTACGCTACAACTGGAAGCTATACTAGCTTTTTAAACGGCTTCAAAAATATTAAAATACCCCGACGAAATAAGCCAACATTTCAGAAAACTGCTGATAGTCTTTGAATTAAACATAAATCTTCAGCATAGTCAGAGATACTCAATTGCGTTAGAGGATATATCGTAACACCCAGTCCTAAGGCTGCAGAACAATGCAGGAGAAAAGCCACACTAGCAAGTTTTTGTTTGCATTTTAGATGAAATTTTCTCTCGTTATATATTAAAAAGTTTATTTATACATGTACAGGATTCATCAATAATAAACAATGATAATAAACAACATTTTGGAGCCAGCAGATGGATCGTTTTTTCCGTTTCATGTTTTTGAGTAATAACAAACAGGAGTCATCAATCATTGAACACCCCTCCTTTAACTGCATGGCGCGGCACCAACTCTGAAAAATTGAGTTCGATAACATTTACCATCAATTCAAATCGGAGATAATTCATTGCTCAGGCAAAATCTTCCCATTTCAAGAACAATATTGTGAAAAAACACACAAAGAAGCTTCCACGATTCTTTCTGTTGAAAAAAACTAGAAACTGGGTAAAAATTCCAACAATCATTAAAAAACTCCTTGACCAGAGTTTATCCGAAATAAAATAATAAAGAACAACACTTGAACACTGAAGACTTTATTGCACAAAATATACAGGACACAATACAACATGGCTAGACTGTAACATGATTCCTCACATCAAGTAATTCTTTAAGTAATCAAAATTAAATGAAGTATAAAAAATAAGTGGTTAAGTAGCGGAGTAAGCGCACACAAAGCACATAGACATACATAGACATACATATTTATATATGTACAAATAGCATTATATAATCAATAAATAATGAGGACTATGATTGGACGCACATCGCAATCTCTTGGCAACAGACGATGAATGTAGCGAGAAAATTTGAAGCTAAAAAAAAGTGTCAGTAGAAACTAAAAGACAAGATATCAAGTAGGGTTGATCAACATGCAGGGAAATATGATTGAATTTCGGACATCAAAGCAATTACTCTATAATTAAATAAAAAATACTGTCGAACAGTTCAAGCTATTCTGGTATCAGAGTACGTTAGCTAACACAAAAGTACATTTCATAGAAATTAAAATATGGCCGAGTTCGTAAGCTGAGTGCTGTAGCACGGCATGACTCGTCGTAAGAATAAATGGTTTTGGGAGATTCCATATAATGACTTGAAGGTTGTATAGGCTCAGTGATTAGGTAGTGGGGCAGACAACTACAAAATAAACAATAACTAACCATATCAAGATTAATATGATAATTTTGTAGACAATGTCTGAAATGAGCAACAAAGAAACTGCATGGATGCCTGAAAAAAACAAAGACGCAACATGAAAATACTACAAGATAAGGATGAAATAATTATTTGGCTGAAAAAGTGGAATTGCCCTACCATTGTACAAAAAGAGGACACAACTGACACAACAAAGATACAGTAGAGGCAATTTCAGTCAAGAAAATATAAGTAGCATTTACTCCACAAGATTCTCGGGCAATAACAAGGAACCCAGACTAAGATTGTACATAAGTTATGGATGAAATATAGCAGGATTGCCAGATTATCAAACTGGCAAGTCCATGTTTAGCGATTTTAAACTAAAATGTATGCATTGGATATTATGGACACCACCAGATCTTGTCATGACTTCCACCGACTAATCCCGATAAACGCTGTAGTAAGCGCTGCCGTTTATGTATAAGCTTTGTCACCAACAGCAGCAATTTCCAAATTTAAACTGTAAAATAATAATATTGCTGTTGCTGCCAATGAAAATTCAAAAATTTCATCCGCGTTTTCATGCCTCCTTGGTTGCGGTCTTTTCAATGAGAAGACAACTCATAGCTGCTTTAACGATTTGCAATGTAATTACCTGAAACTGCATAAAATTACACTCACACGGATAGTGACCTTGTAGAGGTCACTGATCATGGCGACTCCCATTAACCGCTATATTCCAATTTGGCGAAAGTTATATTACGTGGCAGCTGCTGCCAATCCTGTCATATTTCATTCACGGTGTAAACAGTGAATATTTTATTGCAGTTGGCAGACTTCGTTTCGTCAGTAAAGGTGGAGGCTGCCCAATTATCTAAAAGCTTAGCAAATTAGCATCCGATTTACAGCTTTTCAATTTCACACTTGTTTGGAAACTTACAGCCACTCAAGTCTTCTCTTCAGATCAATTTACTTCAATTTTTCAAGTATTACCTTTCTTTTGGCATTTGAAATTCGGTGTCTTGTCACACTGAACTATTGCAGGCCAGACTAGGAATATATTGAAGGGCAATCTCAAGTACTACTTTAAAAGAAGATATATTATACTTGAAAGAAGCGGGGGAATAATTACATATAATACAGCCAAAACTGTCAGGTCAAAACCTCCTGCGAGAGAAATCCTCTGATAATCAAATGATATAGCTTAGTCCTTTCACAGCTTCTATTGCTTTATATACATAACTGCATTCCTGAATACAAAAATCATACCTCTCGAAATCAATCAACTTTAGAGTAACGTTCAATAAAGTGACCCAAGTTCTTAGTAGAAACCATAGAACTGCATCTTATTTTACTTCAAAATTTTGAGAACAAATTTTTTCATATATTGTTTTTAAAATTTGGAACCAAAACTAAAATTACATTAAACTAAAAAGTAATTTCGAATAAAAATACAAAACAAAAATTAAATGATAGTGATGTAACAAGGTAGTGACATAGTGATGTAACAAGGTAGTGACGTAGTTCAGTTAGCCGAAGCTCTCAGCAATAACAGAAGTGTGTTTTTTTTTCAATATTTACAGCTTTTGAAAAGAAACTTTTCTTTTGATTTTTCCCGTTGTTGTGGAACTTGGGTTATAATTATGTCACATAAGATATTGCTGTGGCGATGTGTCCTAACCCAAATATACAATCTGAACGCAATGGTGAGATCACTAGAAATGGTAGATAATGGAACAAGAAAGATCAATATTGCTGAGCAATTTTGAAACACCTCTTCCACTTGGATCTTTCACGAAAGGCAATGATGAGCTATGAATTTTTACATAGAATCAAAAACTAAATTCTAATAATACATTATTAATAATTGTTAGAATAGCAAAGCGACGCATTTAGAATTGGAGAAAGCTTTGGTCACAAGGACCTAATGTGCCAGGAACAATATATATGTTACTTGATATCTGATTAGAAATGAAACCAACGGGCATGTGGAGTTACGTGTAACAATAAATATCAGAGATTGATGATGTACGACATAAATTTGAAAAACTGAGTTGTCAGCACATTGAAAGGACAACTCCTATTACAGCAGATGATTATTCATGAATTGATGACTTCTCAGATAAGGAAGGAGTTTATTACATAATGCATCAGGTTGAGACCTGAGGGGTTTAGCTATAGTAATTATATCATTTCTCAATTATTATTGATTATTCATTATCAATCAATGGAGACTTCACTGAACAACCTACAACCAGCAGTGACAGCAGCCCAAGACAAGCACAAATACTATTATTCACACAAATATAAATACTTTATACATGAAAGAAATGTGCTGCGTTGACTCATATGTCAAGGTCGTACTACATAGGACGCAATGATGAAAAAAATGTTTTCGTGGAAATAATTGGGGAGACGGCACCCAATTTTATTTTCAATGACAGCATTACTGATGTTGTTTCTGTGTACAAAGGCTAAGTATTATGTAATGAGGCATTCCATTGCTGCCGTGATGCTGACTATGTACCATAGAGTTACATACATTAGAGTTAAAGTGAGACAACACAATAGAGTTACATGGAAGACAAACTGAGGAACCAACCTTTTAGTATATAGTCAGTTAGCATAGCTGGTACATTGGGACAATCTTCGTGTATAGCCTTAAGTACTAAAAACATAAACAATTTATTTACTGAGTTATGAGTCTAACGAAGACCACAGCATTGAGCATATTTGACATGCACGGACTCACTTCGTATATAGACGTGTAGTAAGTCATTACTAGGAGGCATCTGTGTTAGTTGATAGGGGATAACATACTGCAATAGATGTGTATACATTAGAGTGAAATAGTAGAGTGAATCAAGAGTAGAGTGCAGCAAGGAAACAGTAGAGAGAAGTGGAGTGGGACAGTAGAGTGAATCAACAGTAAAAGGCAGCAATCAACCAGTAGAGCAGTAATAAAATAGAGTTACACAATAGAGCGTGCTGCATACACCCATAAAACAAAACACGCTTCATATAGAAAGCGTGAGAGTATACTTACGGTTGTACCGCTAGCGGACTACAAAATAGAGAAGAAATGTATTAATTACCTTGGACCAGTTATATCTTATTAGCAAGTAGCCTGATAAGAAGTTGTGCCCCTACACGAAGAGGGTAAACAACTCCACAATAACTGTTAGACCTACTGTGGCAGTCTTGGTTGCCTTGCTCTTTCTTTTCTCTTTGGATTCATGGGCCTTTTGTTTGTCCATTACCTGAGAAGACATATACTAAGATGAGCCTAGGCAATGTTACATAATGTTACATATTACCCACCAAACATCGGGATTTGATAATTTCCACATTGCAGCTTTTACCAAAAAAGAAACAACAAAAAACATCGCAGGGATTCAATAAGATGAAGCTTAATATTTAACTTTTGAAAATAAAGACCAAAATTATTAAATGGATAATGAATTTCCAGCTTTTTACGAGGGTAAACAAATAGACATCATCTGCACATGATAGACAGTGGAACATCGGCAGTGATTTCTATCGAGATCTCGCAATCTAATTACCATGATGTTTGTGATCTAACATTGCGATAATCTATAAGGAACATGGCGCATCATATACATACAGTGAAATTTAGCGTCAGACGAAGAAACAGTACTACTAGTAGTATTACTAGAACTACTAGCAGCACTGGTGGCTGAGTAAGGGGGCCACCCTACTATGTATTAGAAGAGCCAGTCATGACATCTACATGACCGTCACAAGTGCTTTCTATGAGGTTGAAGGACCAGAAGCGGAGTGACAAAACAATGAATAACTACTTGAGCTAGAATAAGACACAAATAACTCCGGCGATCGCTAGAGGGTGTACACAGGGTGACCACACACAAACAACCCTGTGACATAGGTGTGACCAACCTGTGACACAGGTGTAACCACCCCTGTGACACAGGTGTAACTAACCTTATGGCAGAGGGTAATAAATGTATTTTTGAGCTCTCTCTCATATCTGTTGTCATCCTGTGCTGCCAGCTCTCTCACCAGCAGCTCTGACCTCACATCTATTTCTGTCGTCAGCTCCTCAACCATATCATTTAGCTGTCGTATGGTCAGCTGTTGGACCTCTGCTAAAGGTACAACAACAGCGTACGAGCATTCTACCTCCAACAGCAAGAGAGCGCATACAGGCAATAACAATATAATCATCACTAGTATTAACTTCAAGTCTGAAGAAATAAAAACATTAGGAGTCTCTAAAGTTGAAGAAAAACGCAAAAAAAAACAACAAGCATTCAGTGGATATCAAATAGTCATCCAATCAGCAGCTACAGCCAACAAAAGCAACTGCACCTTGATCTTTGACTGTCCACAGACCAAAGTATAGCATGTACAAAGCATACAACAGCATTCGATGAACACTAATACAACAAGTAGTACAACAAAAAGCCTAAAGCCACGGAAAGTACTTTATCTGAAAGGAATAGATAAGAGTTCCACAGCATACTGTACACTGTACGCAAGCAGACATGCGTAGTACAGACACACAGACAGATGCCGTAACTCATTTATATCCATCTCTTGTAATCGAGGCAAAAAAGTAACCCAATTGTAGGCGAGGACAAAACAGCCAATCAGCGATAAAAGTACAAATACAGGAGAACAAATAGCAGACACCGATGCAACGGCACAAAACAATAACAACAAAATAAGCAGTTGAAAGAACTTTACCTGAACTAACTGAAAAATATGTCAATACATTATTCCAACACGTGCATTTTATACCTTTGATATTCATGAGAGATTATATAAGCAGATTTCATCTAGTAAACTTCAGAGCAGAGTTTTTTGTCACAAACAAATTTTATACATCAGTAACAATAGGAACAAGAATAAACTGATTACAATTAGCTACAACCAAAAATGCACAAACGTACATAGCATATGGTGTGTATTAGCTTACCTTCACTAAGGTTAACTCTCTCTACAGGGGAAGGCAAGTCCTTGAAGTGTATGCTGTCAGACTCTGCTGACGTTAACATATCAGTCTCGGTAATGTAGCCAGTGTCGTCTGTGTTCATACTGTCCTGCATCTACAAATGTCATACTGTGTACTTGTGGTGACTTCACACATAGTCATAGACATCAGGATATATAAGGACTTCACACATACACATAGACATCGGTATATATATAAGGACTTCACCCATACACATAGACATCGGTATATATATAAGGACTTCACCCATACACATGGACATCGGTATATATATAAGGACTTCACCCATACACATAGACATCGGTATATATATAAGGACTTCACCCATACACATAGACATCGGTATATATATAAGGACTAAACCCATACACATAGACATCAGTATATATAAGGACTTAACCCATAGACATCAGTATATATAAGGACGTCACCCATACACATAGACATCGGTATATATATAAGGACTTCACCCATACACATAGACATCGGTATATATATAAGGACTTCACCCATACACATAGACATCAGTATATATAAGGACTTCACCCATACACATAGACATCAGTATATATAAGGACTAAACCCATACACATAGACATCAGTATATACAAAGACTAAACCCATACACATAGACATCAGTATATGTGAGCACTTTATTTATAGACATTGAATATGAGGAGGTAACCTGCTACACAGACCAACTCCACTGTTGTATTATATGCAGTTATTACTTAGAATGCAAGTGATTGAGATTCAAATAAAGCCTTTGTAACCCAAGCTGTAGGCCAAGCTCTTATGAAGTGTTTTGGTGGAATAACTAAGATTCGGTCTTTTGCATTCAAAAATTTGACATGGTTTCAATTTATAACAATTATAAGTCAGCTTGAAGATATACCACTATTACATTACTGGTACTTTTGTAACTACTACTAGTGTCACTACTGCTACAGGAACTACTATTAGTGTCACTACTGCTGCAGTAACTACTACTAGTGTCACTACTGCTGCAGTAACTACTACTAGTGTCACTACCGCTGCAGTAACTACCACTACTACTAGTATCACTACTGCTGCAGTAACTACTACTAGTGTCACTACTGCTGCAGTAACTACTACTAGTGTCACTACTGCTGCAGTAACTACCACTACTACTAGTATCACTACTGCTGCAGTAACTAGTACTACCACACTCTAGAGAGAATACTGTGACTTAACTAACCAGTAGCAATACTAAGTAAATACCAGTGACAAAATACCAGTGCAAACATAGTAATCCACATGGTTTATCATATACCAAACAATGCATTAGATACAGTAACGTATATGTCTAGCGCATAGTCTATGTAGGGTACATAGTATACAGAGTGTACAGCATATATATCATATACTGTGTATACACATAGTGTATCTATTATGGGCAGATGTCCACAGCTGTAGCCCACAGTGCTCAATGGATGTACAGAGCTGCATGAAAGTAATAAAGTGTTTTAACCATTTTTCTTTTTAAGTCAAGCAGTTTAAATATAGTTCACATAGTGTATATATAGTATACACAATGTATAGTATACATTGTATATAATAACATGTGTGATGTATTAGTTGTCCTTTCCTAGTGTGTTTGGTCCGTCATATCTCACACAAATCCCAACGAGATATATATATATAATAATTATATGCTGTTTTTAATTAACATTTCCCTAACACAAACAATTTTTTATTTACTACACAGATGGTTATTTTATGTCCAACCATCTGACAAACTAATTCCTACAAATATATGTACAAGTTGACGTAGATAATATAAAATACAAATCCGAAAGTATTCATACATAAAACGATAAACTTGAGATAGCAATACTACTTCTAGCAACGCTGCGTATAATTTAATTATTTGTCCAGTTCAGGCAATATAATCAATTTAGAGTTACACGACTGAACTAAGAGAAGGTCATTTTACAATTATTAACTAAAGTAATGATAGCGATACTGTTATTTGAAATATCTATAAAATTATGGTGAATGGAGCAGCTAAATCTCTCAATACTGAAGTTTTGTAGGTAACTGAAGCAGATACTAGCACAGAGGAGAGGTGGGACACATCAAGGCAGCACATAGAGAGGCAGCACATAGACAGAGAGGCATTGCCAGAGTGTAGCTAATGAGTGTACTACACACACAGGCAAGGGTGAATAATACTTGTACTGTAGTAGACTGTAGTAGACTGTACAGTTGTTAGTAACAACAGCTTGTCCAATTATGACAGCTGCCTGCCTGTATCAGCTCATAGTTGAGTTGAGATAAGCTGAGTGGGGAGCTGCTGCAGGGGATGAATAATTCAGCGGCAGCATGAATCATCTCCTCTACATCTACACATGCTATCTGACAGCGATTACATCTCCCAACATCATACAAACTGACATGGGAGATCGTGCTAACAGCAGTTCTACAAATCTTAATTAACTAGCTGACGGGCTGGTTAGAGCTGTCCATATCAGGTTGTTCAAATAAACCACCATTTAAAACTGCTAGAAAGAGTAGAAACATGTAGTGACCTCATAAAATTCTAGAAAAGCTGCCGCGTTTAACTTGATACGGCAAGCGTTGGGTAAAAAATGTTTACAGGTGAATTAATCATTCATAAATCCACACACAATACTAGCAGATATTGCCAATGACTGTTATTAACCAACAATGTGCAACATTCACATGCATCTTATAACATATCTCCTGGGAAACACAGGAACAAGCTTTGCTGCAGCTGCTAGCAGTGATTGCACCAATACAATGAGAGGAAAAAGAGCGAACCATAAAATATAATAGCAGAAGGACAGAGAAGGGAACTGACCGACAGATGAAAGAGCAGACGTACAGAAGAAAGAGCAGACGTACAAAAGAGAGAGCAGGCGGACAGAAGAGAGAGCAGATAAATGGAAGGGGGATCAGACGTACAGAAAAAAAGAGCAGGCAAACAGAAGAGAGAGCAGACGGATAGAATAGAGAGCAGACGTACAGAGTACAGTAGATGTATAAAATAGAGAGCAGAATGATAGAATAGAGAGCAGACGAATAGAATAGAGAGCAGACGCACAGAGTACAGTAGATACATAAAAAAGAGCAGACGGATAGAAGAGAGAGCAGACGAATGGAATAGAGAGCAGACGTACAGAGTACAGTAGATACATAAAAAAGAGAGCAGACAGACAGAATAGAGAGCAGACGGAGGCTGAGCAGACGGACAGACAAGTGACTGCAGGTGACTGCAGTAATAAAGTAGAGATTACACAGTCAGTGACCAGTTGCAGGTAGAAGAATACAACTAATCATCTCTGACCGATAACATTTAAACAACACGTTTAATTACACAAAAGTACTACATACCATTCAACTACCAGCGAATATTAACACGTTGGTTGAGAGGTGATTGAAGGGAAGTCAGATCTGACATTTAGCACAGAAAGTATGGAATGGTATGGCAGGCAGTTACATATGTATTATGTAGAGATAAATATCAAGAGATATACACAAGGTTCAACCTGTGCTACATTACACCTAAGAGACCAGCAATCATATCGATTGCCACGTGTTTGTTTTCTATACACAATAGCTGGCTTGTTTCCATAAAAAACATACAAACTAATTAGAAGCGCTGCAGATATGAGGTGGTACAGTAAACTGCTAACCCATCTCAAACATTTCTTTCTAAAAACCAACTAATCACAAATAAAAGCAAGCCGGGACGACTGATTTAAAGTTTGCTGAGTTGTCTTCTACTAATACAATTGACAACTTATGTCGGTTTTTGAGACTGATGAGTTATATTTCCATTTTTTTGATGTAAAAAGGAGTTGTTATGGAATCCATCCATGTATTTGTTGGATGGAATGTCGTTTGTCTAATGATATCACATTCAAGGTGAAATCTTTCTTCAGTTATACTGAAATTGCTAGCAGTGTCATCTAGCGGTTTTCCTTGGAAGTGTCTACATTCCATTCCATCGGAATACAGGATCGATGACCATTGAACTGTATGATTAACAGTCTGAGCTAACTGATGTTAAATTACTTAATTTATTACCATATAATAAAAATGGGTGTGGTAATAATAGTAATAATAAAAAGAGAGCGATTGTGAATGATTAAAAGGCAAAATATAAAATAATAATAATTAATAGCTGTGTATGTAGGCTACAGTTCTTATCACAACCCACTTGCGTTAATTAACACATATTTCTTCCTTAACTCGGCAATCTATTATTTTATTGAAGAATTTTGCGAAAAGTTATGATATCAAAGGTCCAAAAATATAACATAAATAAATAAATTAAATTCACACGGTCTCTATTAAAAAACCAGGGCAAACCAACTTTTGAGTTTCTAACATTATCAAAGCTGTTGGCCTGTTTTCATTCCAAAAAAGATATCGTTGCTGACTGCGCAATAAATAAATTATGTTTATGTAGTTAAAACCTGTCTCCAGATTGTTTGACGTTGAATACAAGTCAACCGTGTACAAACGAGGCTTTAGACAAGTTCTCTAACTAGCCGAGTGCACTTGTGGTGCAATGACTAACCATATTAAGTATTGATGTATACGCCAGCAACCATCGTCTCTACAGGAAATGGGCCTCTATTGAACGCAAACAGAAATCCTATATTATTGATCTTGGCCTCAATATCCTAATTCTTCATTTGCACTATGTGAGGGGGGGGGGCAGTTGGGTAACAGCACACCTTGGACTTTGGGTTAACGCCAGGAAATTATGTATAAACAGTCATTTACAGGCAAATAATAACAATTGGTACTAAGTCTATACATACATTATATATTAGTTGGTACAAAGTCTATACATACATTATATATTAGTTGGTACTAAGTCTATACATACATTATATATTAGTTGGTGCTAAGTCTATACATACATTATATATTAGTTGGTACTAAGTCTATACATACATTATATATTAGTTAGTACTAAGTCTATATATACATTATATATTAGTTGGTACTAAGTCTATACATACATTATATATTAGTTGGTACTAAGTCTATACATACATTATATATTAGTTGGTACTAAGTCTATACATACATTATATATTAGTTAGTACTAAGTCTATATATACATTATATATTAGTTGGTACTAAGTCTATACATACATTATATATTAGTTGGTACTAAGTCTATACATACATTATATATTAGTTGGTACTAAGTCTATACATACATTATATATTAGTTGGTACCAAGTCTATATACACATTATATATTAGTTGGTACTAAGTCTATACATACATTATATATTAGTTGGTACTAAGTCTATACATACATTATATATTAGTTGGTACTAAGTCTATACATACATTATATATTAGTTGGTACTAAGTCTATACATACATTATATATTAGTTGGTACTAAGTCTATATACACATTATATATTAGTTGGTACTAAGTCTATACATACATTATATATTAGTTGGTACTAAGTCTATACATACATTATATATTAGTTGGCACTAAGTCTATACATACATTATATATTAGTTGGTACTAAGTCTATGCATACATTATATATTAGTTGGTACTAAGTCTATACATACATTATATATTAGTTGGTACTAAGTCTATACATACATTATATATTAGTTGGTACTAAGTCTATACATACATTATATATTAGTTGGTACTAAGTCTATACATATATTATATATTAGTTGGTACTAAGTCTATACATACATTATATATTAGTTGGTACAAAGTCTATATATACATTATATATTAGTTGGTACTAAGTCTATATATACATTATATATTAGTTGGTACTAAGTCTATACATACATTATATATTAGTTGGTACTAAGTCTATACATACATTATATATTAGTTGGTACTAAGTCTATACATACATTATATATTAGTTGGTACTAAGTCTATACATATATTATCTATCGACTCTGTGGAATGGGGAGTAAATAACCAAAAAGATGAATGCTGCCACACTGCATATATAATTATGTAACCAACAAAACAGCGGCACACAAACACACAACGTTATCTCTTACCTTCATGATTGTATCAATTTCCTGTATGACATCGTCAGCATTGATGTCTTCACCAGTAGTGTGTGGAACCATTGGAGAGATGATAGCATGTACATCTAGAGCTTCTTTCAGTTCCTCATCATCCGATAGATCTAAATTCTCTACATTCTCCTGCCTCTGTAACAGTATATCAACACTTACCAACCTACTGTAGATGAACCCTTACCAACCTACTGTAGATCAACCCTTACCAACCTACTGTAGATCAACACTTACCAACTTACTGTAGATGAACCCTTACCAACCTACTGTAGATCAACCCTTACCCACCTACTGTAGATCAACCCTTACCAACCTACTGTAGATCAACCCTTACCAACCTACTGTAGATCAACCCTTACCAACCTACTGTAGATCAACCCTTACCAACTTACTGTAGATCAACCCTTACCAACCTACTGTAGATCAACCCTTACCAACCTACTGTAGATCAACCCTTACCAACCTACTGTAGATCAACACTTACCAACCTACTGTAGATCAACACTTACCAACCTACTGTAGATCAACCCTTACCAACTTACTGTAGATGAACCCTTACCAACTTACTGTAGATCAACCCTTACCAACTTACTGTAGATCAACCCTTACCAACCTACTGTAGATCAACCCTTACCAACCTACTGTAGATCAACCCTTACCAACCTACTGTAGATCAACCCTTACCAACTTACTGTAGATCAACACTTACCAACCTACTGTAGATCAACCCTTACCAACCTACTGCAGATCAACACTTACCAACTTACTGTAGATCAACACTTACCAACCTACTGCAGATCAACACTTACCAACCTACTGTAGATCAACACTTACCAACCTACTGCAGATCAACCCTTACCAACTTACTGTAGATCAACACTTACCAACCTACTGCAGATCAACCCTTACCAACTTACTGTAGATCAACACTTACCAACATACAGAAAACATGAATGGTGAAAGATGGTTTTCTGGTTTAATAAATAATAATAAATTATAATAACTTTACAAATATTTGCAGTAAAAACTTGAGATTCTCAAAATGTTTTGCAATAAAAAGTTATTCATCATGATATCATGTATGAACCAAAAACTATTATTGGCCTATCGTCAGATCAGTTATTGATATTTCCGTCACATGATCGCAAACTGTTCTCTTAGATGAAAGCCAGATAGTTTGTCTACTCATATTCCAGTTGCAAAGTTGTCATAATGAATTAACTGAATTAGTAATACATAAAAGGGTAAGATATTTCACAATTATGAAGCAATACTGTAACTGAACCTCTTATATCACTCCCTTTCACTGTACTCTGGTACAACACAGACCGTTGAACAACCACACGGTTTACTGCAAACAACTGAGAGGATTCCTAAGTAGTACCGGCTATTTAAAAAGAAAAGTGGAATGAGCTAATTATCATCAATTTCTAGATAGAGTGTCAGTATTACCAAGTATAACTCTCTTTTACACGCAAGCCTCCTGCACACCATCAATATCACTAGCAATGACTAGCACACCAAATCAATAGTTTTAACTTAGACCAAGCTCTTGGCATAAATAAAATAGAGCTCGACTATTGATTTTTCTACTTCATACATCAGAGAGATAAATTAGATAATAATACGTGTAGTCAACCTTGTTTTCTCTGTGAGTGGGTTAAACCAATCGCTAGGGGATGTGAGACTATCAGCGCTGATGACTGACCTTGTTGATTCATTTGTCTACATCTTGAGCGAAAACGCGCGCTGAGAATTATATCAACTTACAGGGTTGTCTAGTAGATGTAGGGATTTGGTTTGTAATTCTTTTATGTAACACTTTGACCAGTCAATTGGCAAGGCATTCCCATAAGATCCCGTTAATGTCAGCCAAGTTCTACAAAGTGCCAATCACCCACATCATAAAATAATAATAAACTATCATATAGAAAAATTGTGTATTCTACGAGGAACTGCAAGTGCTATATTAAAAGCATTAAAAAAACGTCCAATATGTAACTAAAATATATTAAATACAAACGGAATTCATAACTTTGAAGAATTCATAGCATATGCTTCTAGAATTAATTCTTCTAAGTATATGAAAGCTTTAACCTTATTAATCAGACAGTCACACAACCGTCAACTCGTGTATAATTCAATTTTAAATAGTTTGAACAAAACATGTGCACTGTTGTAAGTAAAATAAGACTTTTTAAGCCTATCCTTGAGTAGCAACAGCTAAATAAATATGCTACAGAGAATTTACCTTATTATTGTTATAATAATAGAAGGCAAATGGTAATAAACAATAATAATTATTAATTAATAATATTAATTTAACTCAAGTAAACGTTTATTAGCTTATTAAAATTTAATATTACTGATAAAAATTACTATTGTTGGTTTTAAAATGTACACAATTTCACATTGACAATGAATAGTATTGATTATTATCATTATTACATAATAATAAATAATAATAATTAATAAATTATTACTTTTAATACTACTCTAGTCATCACTTTTTAAAAGTATACTACTACCACACTTTTTTTTGAAAAATTGAACTTACTGGCAACCGTTGATTATTTCTTCCTGAGATCGCACTTGCACTGGAGCTATGGTGGAAACATTGTTTTTATAGTCCCCAAAACATTCAGAGAGCTGCTTATCAAATGTGTTGACTAGATCTTCCAACGATCCTGATTTTCCTTTTTCTAGAAAACTGTCCATGAATGAGGATAGGTCTTCGCTGTTACAAGAACTGGACATTTCAGTAGTACATTTCCTTCCATCAGTAAACAAATTGTTATTTTTCATTTGTTCGTTACGGACGTCGCCATGACTTTTCTCTTCTTCACCTTCTTCTTGTTGCGGTGGTGACTGTTCGGTGTGTCCATTGCTTTCAGAAAAATCATTCCAATCATCCTCAAATTCATCACTTGCCAAGGGGGCTCCTACCTTTAGATCAGCCATTGCCGGCCAGTCTGTTTTTACTTCAATAGCCAGTGAAAATCCCTTTTCCCATCTACCAACTCTAACACAAGCACAACCACAGCGTCCACTAAAATAAATAAAGAGAAACGACCAAATCAGCCTGTTGCCTTACTTCTAAACAAACGAGCCTACCCATTGCATTAAATACTTATACATCATTTACTAAAGTGAATAAAGACGTCGTAGGCAGAAGCCGGGACACCAAAACAAACCGATAATATTTTAAAGAGCGCAGCTTATTCTAGCGATTCGTACTTATCGATCACATGGTACTTCACGTGACGTGATCCCCAGCAGACTAATGTTGAATAATGTTGTTGATCCGTTTGTTCTGCAGCTATTAAATATTATTGTTATTATATTTATTAGTTTATTCTTATTAACATTTATTGATATACTACTCAGTACATCTGAAGCAACAACGAGAAATATTGCAAATGTGACACTTATTACTATTATAATTATTATAATTATTGTTATTAAATTTATTATTTATTATTATTGCTCGTTGTTATTATTATTAATTATTATTATTATAAATAATAATTATTATAATTATTATTATTAGATTATTATAAATATGTATTCGTCAACAACTACTTACTTACTAACTTAAATTATTATTTACTCCCTACTACTTACTTACTAACTACAAACTAATAATTAATAACTAAGTAAAGTAATTATTATTATATATTATTTATTAAATTTTTCAGACCCTAATATTAATAATAATAATCATAATTTAATTAATAATCTTCTAATCATCATCATCATCATCATCATCATCATCATCATCATCATCATCTTATCTTCTACTAACGATATTGAATTGAATATTATTATATACATAATTAATCTAATCTAATGATGATATAATAATAATGATGATAAATAATAATTATTATAATAACTAACAACAATAGCAACAACAACAACCATGTATATTATTATTATCATATTACAAAAGACGAAGGGGTGTCCGTATGTCGTTCTGTCACGGGCGTCGCCCATTTCCGGTTGAAAACGGGCGTGTCACACTTCCGGTAGGAAACGGGGTCGAAAGGTCCGCATCTCGGCCCCAGGTGGTCCCGGGGCTCCGGCTGCGGGTTCCCCGGCATAGCTGCCGGGGCGGGGCCATAGCCTCAGGTCCTCGGCCCCTCCACCCCGGGTGGGGTGGGTGCTCTACCCGCCCTGCCCCAACCGGCGGGTGTTGAAACTTGGGCCATAGCCTCAGTTCCACGGGTGTCAGAACTCGGGCTACAATGCATTGGGATTGCTTCCTGGACCTGGAGTTGTCGCCTCAATACAAGGGAGCACGACTCCTGATGGAATTCCCAACAATGACCTCACCAACTGAGGTCATGCACATGGTGCGCGACCCTGATTATGAACAAATCGAGCAAATACTGCAATGAGACGTGCGTCGCAGACCAAGCCCGAAGGGCTTGTATATAAAATAATAATAAATTAGATATAATAATAATGTAGAAGAACACAACAACAAACAATATCGATGGCGCCGTACTAGTAATCTCAAAACTACAAGCTGTCTGTAATAGGTGCTATGTGGAGACAATTCTCCTACACTCGATTTACTGTGCGTATGTATATATATATAAATATAGTGTTTGCAATCATATATCTTATTATTACTATCATGCATGACTAAATATCTTCTGTCTGATGTTCTCACACTGGGCGTGACTTAATCCTTGACAGTATAAATACTGGCACAGTATCTTTAGTAGCCAAAGTTGTTTTGACTGTATGTATGAGAAAATTATTAAGTTCTTTGAACAAATACACTATTCTGATACCTCTCAAACTCACTCTTTTTCTGTAAAAAGTAAGCAGACAATAGTAGTGGAATCAACTATTCCGTCAGTTGAATAAGCACAATGGAGCCATTCTTGCAGGGTGGACTAGGCAGTAGTGGACTAGGTGGTGGGGCCACCTCTTCCAGCTTGCCAGCAGCAGACAAAGACGATCAGCAGTCAGCCTAGGCCAGTCATGCCAAGGAACTGCTGCTGATCAGACCTGTCCACTGAGCATTGCTGACAAGTGACGGCGGACTGTAGCCTAAGGGTCGAGCGATCAGGGTAGAAGGTGCAGGTGGCGCTACCTACAGTGTGTCCTTTGAGAGGCCACCATAAATTCCTGCACAATAATAATATAATATTATTATTGCACATCACTCAGTCACAAGTATCCCATGCAAAATGATGGAACATATAATATATGTAATAATATAGTATATGATGCATTATCTCCTAACTACTAGATAAACACAACGCTCCATGTTGTACTTCACTTAGCCGTAGATGAGCAAGATCATACATGGATTCAGGAGAAGACTCAGACTATCTTACCAAACCTAGCTTTTTTGTGCGACCTATCATCATCATGCTTTTGTAATAGCTGCTGACAGCGGACCTACCACTCACTCATCATGCCATAGTATTTGGGGGATTTCAAGAAAGCTGTTGACAAGGTCCCTTGCTTGCTACTGCTCCAAAACCTGCAGAAAATACCAGGAGTAAATGGATACCTCATAAACTGGATACGATGTATATTTCTATCTGACTAGCAACACACCATTGTGCTTGAAAAAAAATTTCGCAGAGCAATTCAGCCACCTTCGGTGTCACACAAAGGTCGGTACTGGGTCCAATCCTGTTTCTCTGTTATATTTATGACCTGCCTTGGGAATTGGAACGAACGTAAACAGGAATGAACGTCGACCAGAATTAATGCAGACACAGCTGGAATGAACGCAGACACATCCTGGAATGAATGTCGACATACCTGGAATGGATGTCGACTATGCAACAAACCAGAGAATTCCGACTTATCGGCGATATATAACATATCATTTTGATTTTCATTCCAGGAGTTGTCTGTTTAGGGAAAAAACGATAATTTATTTTACTCCTGGAATAAATTTCGAAACGAAAGCTTAAATGTTGCCAGGAATGAATGTCGACCCTTCCTAGAAGGAACGTCGAATTTTTTTTCTCTCTAACATAGTTGACTTACATTCCAGGTCTGTCGACGTTCATTGCAGGATGTGTCTATGTTCATGCCAGCTATGTCTGCATTCATTCCTGTCGACATTCGTTCCAAATTCCCCTGCCTTAATGACTATCCTGTGATGTAGGCATTTATGGTGATGATACCTCACTATACCAAATTGAGGATGGTTCAAAAGACGCTAGAGTGTTTCAAAACGAAATTAATTCAGTAAATGAGTGCTCGAGCAATTGAAAAATAGTATTCAGCAAAAAGAAATGCCTTGCAATAAACTTTAATCGTGAAACTCGTGAATTTACATATAAACTCGGTGATGCATACGTTGCCTGGACAGACAACACAAAGTATATTGGAGTAACCATACAATCAGACCTCAAGTTTGACCAATACTTAAATGAGAAGTGCACAAAGATCAAGAAGATACTAGGAAGGAATTAACACTCTATGTACAGAACTAGAAAAACTACTGGCATACACTAGTCTATGCATGTCTATCTCGGAAAATGTAGATGTGGTCTGGGACCCTGCTACAAGAAATAAAATGTAGAAAATGGGACAAATACGAAATAAAGCCATTCACTTTTTGAGAAACATGAAAGGTCATACGGGCAGTGTGACAGAATTAAGGAACCAGCTCCAGATAATTTTATTAAAAGACAGGAGGAGAAACCACTGCCTGTGCCTACTAACAATAATTCTCCAGGATGAAGAACATCGCCGTGCTCTTTCTTAGGCATATGATAAAATCACGAAACGCAGGTAGCACACGCACCACGATGATCACACAAGCAGAAACCATGGAAGAGCCAAAATCATTAGCAGCTACAAAAGGAATATTTCACAACAGCTTTTCACGATTGATTTGTGACATCAGAGGTCGCAAAACAAATAATCAATTCTAAACAGCAGCATGCTGTAACATAAGTAAAACCTGACCTAAAACCGGTACCTTCAAACTAGAGGCTTCCATATAAATTGCTAGGTAGTTTATTCAAACTCAACTGAGGTAATAATAGTTCTATAATAATGATAGTAATTATTAAAAATAATTGATAATGGAATATATTATTATTGCTCTTTTCTTCTTTATTGTTATTCGTATTATTGTTTTTATTATTCTGTATTAATATTATTTTGTTCTTTATTATTAACAAAATAAACGTCGACAATAGCAGTCAGCTGGCCAGTTCTCTGGTTCCTAGAAAGCACTGTGATATATTATTATTATTATTGCTCTTTCCGTATTATTATCATCTTTATTATTATTTAGCAATGTTATTTAATTATTTATTATTAGAAAAGTAAAGGTTGACAGTAGCAGTCAGTCATATTTTTTGTTCCTAGAAAGAACTATTTTTTTCAATCAACAAAACTTGAAAGTTTTTATTTTTGGTAACTGGAAAGAATAATGCTTCAAATTTCAATAAAAATTATTGAATCCGATTGATTTTTTATAGCTTGCTTTCTTTTTAGTATGTTTTCGTAACAACAATGAATATATTATAAAACTAGCTAGCAATGTTACTGGTTTTCAAATATGCCCTTTGCCCACCTCGCCCCTTGCTTACCCCACTCTGTTTGTCACCCTCACCTTGCTCTAGCCCCATCCTGTTCCACCCTGCTCCACTTCACCCTTGCCATCTTTCCCTTTCTCACTCTTTCTCCTCGTCCGATTTGAATGATCAACTTGCAAAAGCAATGTTACGAAGAATGTTCTGATCTATGCATTTGGTAAGGAAATAATGCGAATTACAAACTAACATAGAATTGCTTGATTGACGTTCCAACCAATCACTGCATATTAGCAAAGTGTAACTGTTTGTGATTCTTTTCCACTTACATTGTTGAAAAGTACATGAAGTCTTCAAATGTCTCTGGCTTGAGAACAAATGGCAAATTTAAACCCCAACCATACACCAAACTTGTCGAACAGACTAGTTTCACAGCAATTTTCGTTTCTCTCAGCATAATAGTTTAGTCGCACATAGCCATTTGACACTTGAATTATCAAAAGGTGATCGTCTCTGTCTAGCTGAAAAAATGTTAAAGCGACAAATATCTCCGCTTTGAGATTAAATGGCAAATTTAAACTTCCACCATATATTATATTATTTCAATAGAATATTTTTATTGCAATTTTTATTTCGCTCAGTATAGCGGTTTCGGCTTCCATTCACCTGGAATGACAAACAAATATACAGACAGACGTTTTTCATGTTTTTATATAGATGATAAAATGATGTTAAATATACTTGTCATATTCAATTACATCCTCCAGCTTTGCTCCTGCCTGCTCCAGCCCCAACCTCCACCCCCAGCCCACTTCACCCCCAGCCCGTTCCACCCCCTGCCCGCTCCACCCCCAGCCCAGCTCCCCTCTCACCCCTGTATTGCTTTGCTTTCACCCCACTCTATCTTCAAATCCCACTGTAACCCCGCCTTACCCAATGTGCTTTTCTCTAACCTCAACCTCAACTTTGCTCTACCCTGCCTGGCTCCGCACTTTTCATCTCCCCTTTTCCTTCAACTCAATTTGATTGGAGACACTGTAGTAAGACAATGCGCTTGCACATATCTCATCAAGCCCCTTGTTAAAAGTTGCTCATGGATTGTATTGTATAAAATGTTGCAGCCAACTACCACAAACACAAGTGGAAAAAAAGCAGTACAAAAAAATACTGAAAGAAAATGGTATAAACATCAGTCAAAATGTAATTATTTATTCAACACTCCATCCATCTGCTGCTGGCGAAGCATTTTTTTCTTCTAAATTGTCTCCCCTGTCTGTGGCAAAAAAACCATTAATTCTGGAAACATCTCCGGTTGAAGAAGAAATAACAAACAAAGCCGGATCATTGTAACTAAGTAGTCCAATAGCTGTTTGTGCAGCAGTTTTCAATGCTCAGTGTAGTAGAATTTGCGTACATGTTTAAGCTTGAACAGATGAACGGGCAAATACTTTTCACATATATATATTAAATATATAATATTGTCGCTTTTAATGGCTCATGGAGTTTATAATTCTTAAAAAATATTACACAAAGTTGGTCCACCGCTTATCATCCAGCTGAGCATATCTGCAACCAAACTTATATCTCTCCACATCACAACACCGATTACTCATAACAATGCATGTTTTTTCAAGCAATTTCCAAAAATAATTTAGAGTGCTTTAAAATTATTGCTATGGATAGTGAGTTGTCTTGGCCCAAAAGATTTTGGCAATTCGACACTTTACATCATGAATTCTTTAAATTTTTTAGTAAAACTCATGGAGATGTAAACCATTTCTACTTGATTTTATATAACAATTATTTAGTTTTGATGATAGCAATTGAAGAATTGTATGTTGATGCCACTGAGTGAGCTGTCATGCTATAAGACAACATGGAGCAGAACTACTTTGAAGGTCCATTTACAAATCAAAAGGATGAGCCTGGCCGTACTAGTAAGTTGATGTGATGGAAATTCAATTTAATATTTGATTCTAGTTTGAAATTATATTGGATTCAAGTTTTCATCGCTTGAAAAAAACTAATCTGAAAAGGTATAAAAGTCACCAGTTTATTACAGGAACTTTAGTTCATTCTAAAATTTTTTGTTGTAGTTTGCTTTGAAGTGATACCTATTAGCTTTTCTATGCCTAAATATGGCTGTCTGGGCTTAGCGGTTATAGCCATCTTACTTCTTGCATTGACTATCTGCATGATCTGCGTGTTTCTGTAAGTATATTTCCTAACTAGCTAATATGCGCAATGTCCACAAAATTCTATGAAAGCGTGTGAAGCTTTCCACATCTACATTCAATATGCAATGCTATTACACATTTGACTCACTAAAAAGTCAATGCCAAAATATGCCATAAAAGGATCTAAATTTGTCTCTGAATTAGTTGATGTTTTTTTACAGATGTAACAATTTAAAGTTTGCAGACAAGCCTTTACTGCCACCACCGTCTACCAGAAATCTCGTTCCACATTCTATTGACTTGAAACCACCAAGTACCACCTTGCAAAAGATAACTTATTCTCGCGCTCCTCTCACAAAACAGAGTCATCAGAGCTCTGCGCTTCACACCAACAGAATGCTATGTCAGAGCATCAAAATGAACGAAAAGCCTAGAAAAATACCAGACTGATTTGACACGGAAAGACTTTAATGGAAAAGACTAATTTTTTCAATAATTATTGGGTTTCTATATCAGTCTGCTGTAGCTCTTAGGAAGTATCTCAATAAACATATATGATAGCACCCAGTTGTTTGATAACACAGCTTCTACAACTGTGCTAGCTAGCTCCATTATAATGCTTCTTGTATGCTTCAACAATAATAATATTTCTATCATATTCATTATGAAATGTTATATATTAATATAAATGTGTTAGGAAAGAACAACAGAGAGGTTAATTGTTTGAAATACTGTACTGAAGTTGTATTAACTTGCAGGTTTACTCAACAAAGATGAACTAGATATCATGTTATGTTAGTTGATAAGATAAATGTTACAAATATTGGAGATTTCGTGATCTAAAGTTGACATGGCAAGCAGCATGCCCTTTTTCTTCCACAAACAGAAAAAATGACAATTCTCATGGAAGCAATCATTTGTATTCAATGCATTAATGTATGGAACCACATCAGTTAACATTTAAGTCTGAAGTCATTCACTTGGTTGTTTGGTTTTTTCTGCATCGTTTTATATACAATGCATAGAAACCTAACCAAAGGTATAGACAGTGCTTTATTAATACAGGTTTATTACTATTATTACGTAAATTTTTTATATAGGGAGTTGGTTAATTTTGTTTTGTTGGTAATTTCAATTCAAATTTCTGTTCTAAAAATTCGATAGTTGTCAAAAACAGTTGTATGGCTCTTGTATTCTTTTGTTATCTGTTACTTTTTGAGTGCGGGATTGGCGATTTTGAGAAGCAGTTCGGGTTATTTTCCTGACTCAAACCCTAGTGAGGGTTACTGCAATAAATCTCTGGTACGGCACTAAACTGTACTTCCTAAGAATAGTTTAAACCTTTTAAAATGAAGCTAAAATGAAAAACTGTTGTATTCGAATGTTTGCATGAAATTACAAAAAATTTTCTACTGCCGATAAAAAAATTTAAGTCAATTTTTTCTTATTTTGAGCTCCATTTCAGGGTCAACGATGTAAAGTAGCCTGGGATATCTATGATTTGTGCAACTTTCTCTCATACCAATGTTAAAGAAACGTTGAGTGTAAGATATTTGTGGTGTTTCAATTGTTGCATATTACTAGTATTTTTGGATTGAAGTTAAATCATGTCTGGTGAAACTTCCCCAGTTTCAACAGCTCCTACATCTACAGAGCTACTCACTTCACCGTCTGGAGATGCAAATGATGCAGGAGAAACTGCACTCACGACTAAAAATAATACTGGTATCTATTCTTTATTACATTCTTTGGCACTCACTGTTTGCACATCGGTACTTACCATCAGTAAGCTGTTTTGAGTAATCTTATTGTATTAACATGGAATTTTTCTATATAAAGAGTTTTTTGTGCACGCGCTGATTGATTGGTTTAAATAACAACGTATGTTGATTGGTCAAAATTTTTGTTTATGTGGAGTACAGTAATACATAATAATTATGTTAATCAATTATTGTCAGTAACATTTAATTTTTCTACATTTTTTCTATTTTGTTTTTCATCTATGCCACCAACCAATCACGTTCCAAGAATTTTTAAACCAATCATCGTGTGCATGAAAAACTCTTTATGTAGAAAAATCCATTAAAATGTTAGTAGCGTCCAAGCATTCCGTATAACGAAAAAAGATTTTTCTTTATTCGGTTGTAATTAAGAGTTATCTTCTCTATTTGATGTTCAACTTTTTTGTATGTTTGTAGTGTGTTTCAATTCCATAGAATTGCCATTTACTTTGCCTGAAACTTATGGATGTTTCTTACTTTTTGGTGCAATAGCTGTTGTTGTTATCACCCTGATCATACTCATTGTTGTCTGTAAGTATGCACTGAGTTGTAGGCAGATTGTTTACCAAAGTTTGCCATAGCCATCCACAATCACAACAATACAATAAATTTAATCTCTAATTTTAACAAACTCACAATTTTCTTTATTAATAAGTGCAAAAATTGCTGAATTTTGGTCCTCATCATGACCAGCTTTATTGTTGAAGCCGCATTCACCCATAGACCTATAACCTATAGGTCTATAGGTGAATGCATAGACCTATAGGTCTATGCATTCACCTGATGAAAGACATAATTTGATAATTTTGAAAATAACTTTAAAACTCTTTGTGGGCATCATGGTAAGCTGGAAATTACTTAAATTAATTGCTAGGTAATGCTGTAATGTTGGCAAATGATCCTTGAAATACTAAGAAACTGATTATTAAAGTTATAGTAAATGATAAATTAGTTTTTTAAAGTTGGGAGTTGCTTACTCTTACATTGAGGGCGTGACTTTTAAAATAATGCAATTCACCAATGAGATTTCTACTCAACGGTCAGTAAATGTAAAAAAAAATTTTTGCAGAAGTATTACCATTAAACACGGCTGGTTGTAATTTTGACAGTTACCTTTAGCCGCAAGCATGTTTAGCTTTTCCTTATCTCATTGCTCGCTGATTTCTTCCTTTTGTAGTAATAGTACGAATAAAGAAAAGAAATATGAGTGAAACATAAAACAAACTTGGTAATTCACTCAGCCAACAAACTTTATACTGGGTGAGGATGAATCTTGGTTTTGACTGAACCAAGTGAAAAGTGTCATCAACTGTTTAAGTCTTTTTCCTTGTATATATAATGTACTGTCACTTTGTATATCACAGAAATACAATTCTCATGCAAGCAAGTTCAAATTATTTTAGCTGTTTTGTATTATTTTCTGCCAGGTGAATCTAAAATGACTCAATTATTGATATGAAAAAAAATAAATAAATAAGGGCAATTACTCTATTTTTGCTTGTCAAAAATCAATATGCTGTTGCACATTGCGTATGTCTGGGATTTTATTGCTAATTAAAATTGATTTGATCATTTATATTGTAAACCTGAAAAACAAATTGATGTTCTATGCTGGAATATTCCTCAATAAAAAGAATTCGTGGTTTTTTAAGTTGAATGAAGTTTGCTACGCTGAGTTAAACTTTAAGTTAGACTATACGTAAACAAGTTCAAATGAAGATGACTGTAAGATATCAAGCAATCCCCCACCAGGCTATTGATATACCCAAAACTATTGAGGTAAGCAGAAATGTGCGAATGGAAATATTTGAGTCCAGTTTCTTTTGAAAAAGCGTATTTTTTTTTTTCCAAACTTGTTTTCTTGTATATAGTATAATAATAGAATGCCATTAATTAATAATATATACGATACGAAACAGTAAAATAATCTGTTTTAAGTTGTTTTGTGAATAGTTAGCGGCGTGATGAGCCTGAAGTTATTATGGGCATACTAGATAATGCGGTGCGACATGAGTTGTTGCTTGGTGCAGGTTTAGAACCAACTACCAAACATGAATATTTGTATCTTCTGATCTTTCCAGGTGTGATGTGTGATGTGTGTGTGTGTGTGATGTGTGATGTGTGATGTGTGATGTGTGATGTGTGATGTGTGATATGTCGACAAAGTAAGAGCTATTTGTTTCATGCTCTTTTAAAAAGGTTGATTTTTATTAACTGTTGCACTTCTAATTTCAGAAATATTTTGATTATTTAGTCTTACTTATGCATTTGAGACAAATCCTATTTAAATTGCTAGTAAAATTTCAATGCTGTGGTAAACAGGTAATCGACACATCACACCTGGAAAGATCAGAAGATACAAATATTGAGGTAGGTGCAGAACTGCCTATTTTGCGGCGATGCCCATGTTATTTTCCTATCTAACTAACAAAAATCGTCTACCTTTTGTCCCCAAGAGTATTATCGCAATAAATCGCCAGTTCTGCACCTAAATGGATTTTGAAGTGATATAATGCATCAGGCAACCACCAGTTTCATTTTGCATATAATCTACGATCTACCGACTACGGTTTGCCTCTTCAATTGATTGTTTTGGCCACTGTAAATAATCAGTAAATATTAATCTCGACAAAATCGATAACTGTTTGATTTTATTACATATCAAAATAATAATTAATTATTTGGTAAAAATTAATTATTATCTATCCAATCATTTAGTTAATTCTACAACTTGTGAGTTCGGCAAAAGTTTTTGTCTTTTCCACCTTTGAAATACCGTTGCTTTTACTTTATGTACCATTTCGCAATTTTAACCCGCCCTCACTTGCTGTAAAGCATGGTACCATATGATGAGAATCTACACACCAATACTAGCTACTCTCCCATTACTGATAAATTACTTCAGAAGTTTTTCACTAGATTTCAACATCATTACACGAATTACGCGCTCAGATAAAGCTACAAAAAATGAATAATTTCTCAGATGTTTCATGTTTTTCAACTACAAATATGCCAACTGCAAATTAACGCATTCCATGAAAAAACCTTTTACAAGCGGTTTTGAAATTTCACTTTCTTGTTTGAGCAGTTAAAAATCGGCAAAAATACTTAAAATTCATTTTAATCAACAGAGCTTTCTGAATTGTTTAAATTCCAAGATTTAAATAGCCACTTAATTTGTCATAATTATTTGTTTATACTTTGGTTGGTAGGTAGAGAAGTATACAGGAACTGTGGAAGCACCAAAAGCCTGGATAGGACTGTCTATATTCACTATGCTTTGCTGCTGCTGTCTTGTTGGCATCATAGCACTAATTTTTTCTATCTTTACTGAAAACGCCAACAGCAGGGGGCATTACTCCAATGCTTGCAAATACAGTAGGATTTCTGTTTGCTTTAATGTAACAGGCATTGCCATTGGTTTAATCAGTATTTTAGTATTTATTATATGCTCGTTAACATGGCACGGAATTGACCCTTCCCGTGAAACCTCAGCTATGTAATGATGGAAAACTGGTTTTGTACATCTTTTAGTGCTACAATAAACTATATAGTTGTAATATATACACTCTTGTCATATGATTGAATATCTCATTTGATTTTCTTTTTAGAATTTTCAGATAAACTGATTACCATAATTGTTATGTTCTAACAATTTATAAAAAATTCTATTCTGTTTCCACCAGCCACTAGGTTGTTAAAGTTACCAATATCAAACATAACAATGATTTCAAAATTACATTTTTTGCTCAGAATAGAATGATAAATTAGTACATTTCAAGTTTGCTCGATCTATATATATATATATATATACATAGCAAATGTTAATACCCATTTTACATCACCCGGCTTTTAGCATAAATATACTAACCGTGTTATGTAGTGTCAAACCAAATTAAAGCAAAACACTGAGCCAGCCTAATGGGATTAGGAAGATATTGGATTGCCATACTAACCAAATCCTGTTATGAAACAATGTAACATTGATTACAAACATTATGTTGCATGCCAGCTAATATGTAAACAAAGATAATTATTTATTACTGAGTGAAATCTTTGACTGTAATTATTGATATTGACTTGCTGGATTAAGGGATTGGATGGAGTATGGCAAAAAAACGAACCAATCCTTAAAAAAAAAGATCTCCACCCAACATAAGCTTGGGGAAAGTGGAAAAAAAAACGAAACAAAATAAAACTTGCAATTGCAACCAGTTTAAATGCATACCAAATAATCAACGTACATGGGGAAACTAAATTTGCGCTATAATAGTTTATTTATTTGCGCCTTATTTATCCAATCATAATGGCTTCACATGCGCTAAGGCATTTGTTGCATCCGGCTTGTAATTTCATTAAATGGAAACAGACCCATTTTATGCACCCACTGCCTTGCTCAAAGCAACTATTTATTTAAAAATAATGCTGATAGGCAATAATTCAGAAAATATTGCAAAATTATTAAGTTAACATCATTTAAATTTGAAACTGACAAACCACAACTTTTCGCGGAGTGTTATAAGGTAATTCAACCGGCCACCTTGCTCAACCTGTAACATCAGATTGTGGAGTAAAGCACGTTATTGTTGTCCAACACCCGATCCTGCATTGCCACTAACGAACGATTATATATTACAGGACACTGCTCTCTGTTGCAAATTTTACTAATAGAGGTATAGTAGTAAATTTCAATAGCTGATCCTCGCAATAATAATAATAATACCCTTCTTCCTTAATAATAATTATAATAATTAATAATAATAATAATACTTAGACATACTTAGACAGACTACTACTAACTAAGTAATAATTATTATTATTAATTAACTAATTCATTCAAGTTGTTGTTGTTGTTAATTATAATAATAAAAATTAATAATAATCAAAATTGATTATAATAATAATTTATTATTATTTGTTGTCATTATTATTAATGATTATTATCCATTAATAATTCATTATTATTATAGATTATATTATTATTATTATTTGATAATAATAATTTATTTCTTATTATTATTAAAGTGATAAGTAAGTTAGTTATAATAATAATTTCTATTAATAATAAATGATTAATTAATGATAATAATTAGTAGTTTATTATTATTAAAATATTTAGTATTGTTCAATTTTCATTATTACTCTGCTAGCAGCAATCAGAAAACAGAAACCAGAAAACAACAAAAGCAACAACATTCATTGATCATGATCATCATCATGCAGCAGTCACTAATAGTAGTGGTAGTAATAATAATAGTGGTACTATTAGTTAGTAGTGGTACTATTAGTTAGTAGTGGTACTGGTAGTAGCTGCTTGTGAATGATGAAGGGAGTAATTTTGCTATTATCATTTATCATCTATTAATTCTTATTATCATTGGTGTTATTATTTTGCTACCACCACTACCATCCATGGATGTTGTTTGGAAAGATAAACCCAAGAAAATGTTGTTGGTTGGCTGTTGCTGGTTGGTTGAACAACAACTGCAGCCTTCTAAAAATCGGACCATGAGGAATAAATCGTATGATCAGGGTTAATAAAAAGAATAATAAATAATTTGTAATCATGAACAGTTACAATAATAATAGTTATTCTCAAAATAACAAAATCATTGACTTGATCTATAAGAAAGAAAAGGTTGTTGATTGGCTGTTGTTGGTTGGTTGGTTGATCAACAACAACTGCAGCCTTCTAAAAATTGGACCATGAGGAATAAATCGTATGATCAGGGTTAATAAAAAGAATAATGAATGAATTTTAATCATGAACAGTTACAGTAATAATAATGGTTATTCTCAAAATAGCAGCATCATTGAATTGATTTATAAGAAAGAAAAGGCTACTGTTGACGCTCATTCTCCTTTTTAACATTATTATTATTTAATTAGCTGTTGCATATTGTTATTATAGTTATAGATAGTGGTAGTAGCAATGAAGTAGTAAATAATAACATTAGATAACCATACTAATGATCAGGAAGGATGAGAAATACTTAATTATAAAGAAGCTACTCACCAATTTATTTCCATAATAATTAATGATTTTTTCAATAACTACTTATGTTAATGATAATAATGGCATTGACAACACTCTGCATTACTAACTAAATACTGTTACTAGTAACATTATATTTTACATTTAGAGTAAAACCTGTGTAACCCAATACCGTAGAAATCAATAAACCGCAGTATTCGGTGCAACCATGAAGGTCCCAAAAATCAGCCATTGAAAATGTCTAACATGTTTTAATATTATCATCTCTAATTCGACAGAAAATTTGCAGTTTTTTCATTTTTAAAACCAATTGTCCTTGAAAAGTTTTAAATAAAGCATGATGTTTGCAAGCAGTTATAATTATTAGAACTAATATTGTTCTTAACAGTGTTGTACAGTAAATTTTAGCTCCAAATCCATATTTTAAATATGAAGCAATGATAATGTTAGCTTCAATTGTAATATGTATTTCATTTATTGCTTGTAACCTTGATAAAAACGCGATGGGGATGATATATTCAATACATTCTAATTGTCAGGGACATTGACAGCAGTAGTAGTAATAGTAGTAGTTGCTGTTATAGAGGGATATGACGAATACAAATAATAATATCACTTATAATGATACATGAAATTCTAAATGCCACATTCATTCAATATTTTTTTTAGTGGGAATTAAGGCTGTAACCATTCATGGAAGTTTTAAACACTTGCAATGAAACAAATTAGTTAAAGAAATGATGTCTTAAGCCAAAGCCTATATTTTTAATTTTTATTAGCCAAATGAAGAACAGTTCATCGCAATTGTAAATAATAGTTTCATCTGTTCCTCAGGTTCACAGAGTGGCAGTATTGAAAATTCAATAAACTGGGGTCTATCAGCGAAGTGATGTTTTTCTTTACTACCACTAAATATTAAAATCTTACTAGTCCTATTTTCAATTGTTACCGAGACGTCACTAAACCTGCTTGACAACTACTGAAGCATTTTGTTCACCCAGTGCAAATTTTCTTTGTCTTTTTAGTCACGTTAATTATGAACATTGCAACAATTTCAGACATGTATAGCTAAATTGAGGTCGGCTGTGGAAATTATGTTTTTTCTCGTTTACTGATTCCAACTTTATAAAACTGATAATAAAATTTTTACTGAAAACTTTGGAAGAAAAAAGTTAGGAGTACAATAGTAGTTAAAAGTGTAAAGGCTTATCAATATATTTATGTATCCACAATATAGCTTTGCTTTGGTGCCTACATTTATTCAGGGTTCGCTAAAAACAAACAAATAGTTTTCAAAGCAAATTCTGCTGGTATATGATTAGTAGCAGATTATTGCTGTGCAATGTCTGGCATTTTTTCATTGTAACTATTGCTGTTAGTATGTCCTAAACCAGTGCGCTCACTCAAAAGTTTCAAGTAGTCTTATTGTTTTTTTTTGGTGTAGCGTGAAAATGTGCGTTTTTATGTCCATGAGCTTTTTGCAATGTATTGCAATGCAACGATGTAAACATGCAACTATCAGTGAAAAACTCTCGAAAGACTAGAACACCAATTTTTGTTTCGAAAACTAAAAATGTGTCTGTACGCAATTTTTTTTGTGTGTTTTTGCAAAACATGATGACATAATGGTAAAGCATTAAATGCTGTTTTGTTTTCTATTTTAATCCATTGCTAATCTTCTGAAGTATCTATAAAATATTGTGTAACATGCTAAAGCAAAATTCAAAAGCTATCGTGTCAAAAAGCAAAGCCCCAGATGATATTGCAACCAGATGTTAGGTTTTTCGAGTTTTTTTGTTGTTGTAAAATTAAGCTTGAATTATAGGAGGTGTAAGCGAATTAGATTTTAAATTTGATGCATCTACTTAGCTTTGTACGCAAACCCTAAAATCCACCTGGTAGACCACAAACTTTTTATGCAGAAAGATCATACCATTTTGTAATTGCTTTGAATTACAAAATTCATTGTTCATTTTGATTGACCCAGTTTGGTCATGGTTAAAACCATTGAAACCTACAGTATGAATATGTTATTATGCTAGATTTTAACTATATACTAATTGCTACAATGCGCAGAAAATTGAATATTTAAAAGCTTCTGTTTCTTAAAAACATTATCTTTGATAATTTAAACTGCAAATCTTGTAATAACAGACTGGTGCTGGCTTTACCGAGTTCTTGAAACCGTCAACCCCTCACCCACATTCCCTTTCTGGTCCGATAGTTTAGTAAACCTATGCCTCTTTTATGGACTGGCCACACATATGACGCTTGTGCGGATCCGGCTCATGCAGACAACGAATTGATGGGATTAGTGAAGCCACGCTGGCCACCATCCAATCTGAACGGCGCTGTACTGTGCCGTTGAACATGCTGAAGTTTCCAAGCATTCTGATGTCTAGAATGTAATGTAATTGGATGATCTTTACATGCCCTCCGTCAAGGTTATTTTTAACAATATTATGGTCAATAATAACTTATGGTATAAAATTTATAATCGTTGGGTTGTTATTATAATAAGTTTTAATAACATGAAGTATGATGATCATCACTATCGATTCGTGGTATTTTGATTAGTTATTGGTGTGATAAATATAATAATAGGCAAAGTAAAATATTTATTACTAATACCAATTTATTTGTGATTATTCACTAAATACTAAGTAATAATGAATTATCGGCACTTTTGTTGGAAATAATTATTACAATTTACTGATCATTATACGCTCCACACTAATAATAGCAATGTGAATTATTATTCTAGTTATGCGAGTTGTTAGTTGCACCTAATTAACGAATCGTGATGATTATCAATTATTATCCGTGTTTTTAAATCACCACCTTCAAAGGTGGAGATGTCACAGTTGTCGAATCGATCGATGTGGCCAGTAGAAAAATTTTGTGGAGTTCAGCTTCGGCGCCGTGTCGCGCTGACAGTGCCGCCAAAGCGGCACAGTTCTGGTATGTGTGACCCCACCATTATTTATATATGAAATGAAGAGGCATTCTGTAGTGTCCATTTCATAAATTGGACAGATAAATAATACATACACTTGCCAAGGAGCACAATTCTAGTAAAGTCTATTACTAAATTTGAACAAAATTCGTAAATTGTTTTAGAAATCATGTTAAAGTTTTTCGTGGATACATAATAAAAGCGTGCTATCTATATCTTGTAGTTAAAAATTAATTTGTATGACTAAAGGCTACACTTGATTTCAGTTCATATGCCATTTTCCTTGTTCGTTTGCTTTTTTTGCAAAAAAGCTTCAACTCCTGCAAGTACTCGGCCCTTGGTTGATACAAATATGTACAATAATTGGGAATGGACAGTTACTAGCAAAATTTCTTCATAATTTTATTTTAACTGCAGCTGATGATTACCAATCGAACATTTTTGTTGATTCTTTGACAAATCTCACCACAAATTTGTGTTTCATCAATAATATGGATCAAATCTCATATATACTAAAAAATGTATAGATTGAAATGATTGCTTTACTAATTACTGTGATGCGACTACAATAGCTATAACACTATCTTCAATGTGAAATACTTAGTGTCAGGTTAAGAAGTAAGATCCAATTAGCTATGTCTCTTATTCTATAGAAATCAACGTCTCTTTGATTTCTACATTCTAATCACAATAAATCAAATAAATAGATTTATGATAAGGATATTTGACTAGATCAATCTTGTTTTTGTCTATATTTTATTTTTTACTGATTTGACCGAAAACTTTAATTTATTTGTCTGCAGCGACCGGTTGAAAAATTTAAATGTTTTTATGTAATAGTTTTTGCTCCAACTATTAATGATGACAAATTTCTTCACTTTTTTGGATATCTAAAAAGAATTCAGTAAAATTCAACTGCTTGAACCACATTTGCATACACTTGATTATAACCCAAAAACTGCTAAAGTATTTTTATTCAGAATGCTAGTTTTTGATTCCGTCATTGTATTTTTCCTAACTCCTTTCCCAAAACAAACCTGCAATCCATTTTTGAAACTAACGGAGTTAATGAGACGGGAGTACATTGTAGAAATATATAATCATAAATAGTGATTTGATTAATATTGTTTTCCTTTACTGCAATTATGGGGAGTTCTCTTGTTCTAGTTTCTGCATATTCCTCATCATTAAACCAGAGATAAGGACATATAGAACAAATATAAAGTTCATTTATCAAATTCCATCTCTATGTTTATCAGCGAGTTTTCTCAAATCTTTTGCAAAAGCGAAACACTGCAATCATAATATTTAATTAGGAATGCTATTTCGATCCAAAATGTTCATTCAGGTGTTCTATTTTCTGAGGGATATTAATTGTAAGGTTTTAAGCAAACGCAAGCTTATTTTCTATGGTAATTGTTTTATTTAATACAGTTGACGAGGGATGTGATTTTAAAATGAGCTCATTCTGTTATTTTATTTTAGTACTTGCAATAAAATTATAGTTCTAGTTGTCATTGTTTATTGAAAAAGTACACCTTCAACATGCCCTGTAACTTGGATATTGATAAAAAAAACTTGAAACATAGTTGTGAAATATTTATTTGTCTAACAAATGCTTGATTACTGCTATTTCCTAATAATAACAACAACCATGAATACCATATCATGATAAACCTTGATATCATATTTTAGAATGCTGTGGGCTGTCAGTTGTGTAGATTCATCTCAGGGCTGAGCTGCGCCGGTAAATGCATATTATAGTTTTGATTCATCGAGAAAAGACTTCTAACTCAGTTGTTGAGGTTTTGGTGGAATTTTTTCTGCTACAGCATTTGCCATGTGGAATTCAATTAATCATATGATGATACACGATTGTCAGATACGAGTCTATCATGCTGGCTCTCTCTTGAATAAGCTGATCCATATGATTGATAAGACAGGCTAGGTTTTGCTGTGTTTGCTGTAGTAATCGGATTATTAGTTACCCTTGACCAAGTCCACCTGACACGAACACCTGGATGATCTTTAATTTCTGTAATGGTGTCGGCCTCTTCACAATTTACCATATTGAATGTTAGCTGCATAATTTCCATTTTATAGGCTTCTGACAATTTTTTTATAACTCTAAGATAGACTCGAAACGATTTGCAAACCTGGCTTCAATTGATCATGGTTTTGTTTGCTTTAAGAACTAGATTCGTATTATTCAGTAACATTGCCATTAAATACAGATATATTAGATCTCACATCGCCCATCGACAGTCATGTTGATCATTTAACCACTCTCAGAATTTAATCTCCACAAATTAAAATCCATGATTTTAGTTGCTGATTACTAAAAGATTGCACCAAAATGCTTTTATTTCAAGTCTATTTGTGAAGATAAAAACAATGTTTCTCGTCCAGAATCAAGCGGGTGATTTTTGGTAGTAAGTAACTGGTTTGAGCTGCGTCGAATCTGGCAATGTTATAATTTTCATAATGTTGGTTATGCTCGCAAAGAGCTAAAAGTCAGCAAAAAGTGTCTTTTCTATCCCATCAGTTGTTCAAGTGATACAGGGATGTTTGCTCATAGCCATTAATGTCTTCGTTATGGTAGACTATCACAAAATAATTACAACGAACACAAGATTAATTATATCCTGAGGACCTAAAAGTCACATTTCTTGTCACCGTCTCTGAATGGGGACAATTGTTGCGGAAATCAACTATTCATTTAATACCTTACTAGTAACTTAACATGGTTTATCATTATAGCAGTTGTTGCAAAAGTAAAGCTCTAGCGACTGAAGCTACTAAAGGATTTTTACCACTTCTGTATGTTTGTTACATTTTTTTTTTTATAGAATTACCCATATTCTTGAAGTTACATTTGCTAGAGACTTTCCTTTTGTAGTCTGTAAAATTTAACGATGCAATTTCATAAAGAAACTTTTAAATACTGAAACAGTTGTAGATGGTTTGTTAGTTCATGACACAAAGTTCTGTCTTCCTCCGTGTATCAACTGTCTGTCATCTCTTGAAACTGAAATAGATAAAGATGAATGATTAAACCTTTAATGGCAATAATTTCAACAAAATCAAATTGAATAATTGCAAGCAATTTTGGAATATTGTATATTGATGAAAATTTAACATATACTTGTGATAAATAATACCATTTTGATTGAATATAATACATACTAGACAATAAATAATATTTTGATCACATAGCCTACGGTTTTTTCACTACTATAGCTTGTTAACACAAACGGAAATTAATTGCAAAAAATATGTGATTGTTTTTATTATCTAAAACGCTCAGGTTCATTTTTGCAACCCACATTTTCGAATTGCCTTATTAATCATAATGCACCTAAATTTTATATCAAGTAAACAGAACCAGTGCTGTCTCTTGAAACATGTATTTACAATACAACATTCGTTATTATGTAGTTTGTCCTGGCGTCAGCGGCTGCGATAGTAAACTTGATTATAGAGCACATTGTCTGCATGAGTGAACACTACTCAGAGCTGTGAATAAAGGCCACTTGCTTGATTACAGTTGATTTGATAGTATAAATTTTCTACATGGCTGAATTCAAGTAAATTATATCTTCAGTACACATCTCCCTGGCTCCCCCAGCTCACTTGTCTTGCTTACAATATGAGCAGAAAATCATTACACTAATTCAAGGTCAATTAGTTTTCCTGAAGGCATTTCTTCTCAAATCCTGGTAAGATCATTGTGTATTGTAACATAATGTGATAGTCATTAAAATTTGAACTCAGTTATTATTACCCTAGTATTTATTTTCTGCTTGAAAGTTGTTCATTGATATTTATCCTTGTAGTTGTCGGTCACAGGCTATTAATGTACTACCGGTTTTTTTTATGTCCAAAGTTGGTGTTTTGTCAGTGAATATTGTGACTAGGTCAGTCTGTGAATTAGCAGCAAGTTGAACTGCCAGCCTTACATAAGTGTGCTCAAGATGCAAATAGATTTAGTTAGATGCGCTGTATATGGTATCGTCTGATAGTGCGAAAGTTGATTAAACAACTGGTAATAGACTTGAACTGTCGAGGTTAGGAGAGGCTGCACACTCACTTAAATACCCCCAGTTTCTTCTCCCAGTTTTACTGCTTATTAACGTTCTAATCAGTTTGTTTCATTGGACACATCTCTTCGTAATTTTCTAGAGTATAATCTTGTAGCTGAGTTTGTAAATCTAATTATAATGGCTCCTAAAACCTTAGCCGCTCATCAATCATGCTGTTCTGATAGTCGAGTAGAGAGCATCTCGTTTTATTGTTTGAATGTGTCAGTTGTAGTTTAGTGATCAGACCTGAAAGCGTTGCAGTTGCCAGTCTGTACAAACACTAGCATACACTCAGTTGTTGTCTCAAGGGTCACGTATCTCGTCCATGCACTCTGTTGGTAAGGTGTATTTCTTGTGTCCTTTTGTTTCTGTTTCATTAGAAAAGTGTGTAGGCCTTTCCAAGAGTTCTGTGGTCTTGATTTTGCTTTGAATCTCTTGCTGTTTGTTACCACATCCTAGTCACCCCATACTGAGCTAATGCGCTAGTAGTTCTACTATTCGTAATAGCAAATCAGTTTTCAACTCTATATCTTGCCTAGTAGTAAAAGGTCAGGCATTGTTTAACTGCATGATTATACACTTGCATAGCGAACATCTTTGAATATCATATAAGATACAGCTAACTCATTTGCGCTATCACTACTTTTCTTTACCGTCCATCTTTGAATGCTCAAATGACAAGGTGCTAAGATTTCAGTTGTAAACCTTGGTGGCATGTTTAACAATTTGTGTGGCTGTAACAGTCAGTCAGTGGTAATAACAGTTAGTGCTCTATTGCTGAATGTTATCTGCCTGGTAGAGGGGATGGGCCGCATTAGCTGATTGATAGACTTTACTAAATAATTGCTCAACACTATAAATGTTGATGATCTGATGAGGGGAGGAAAGTGAAATAGTTTGATTCAATATTCTATGTTTGCTTTGCAGAAAGATGATGCATTCAGTGCCGGTGTGTGTGTAGAACATCATGTAGAAGCGGTGAGCATCCGGCAAAGTTTTGCAGAGGTGGCCATGGATTATAGCATGATGCCACCTCCCCAAAGCACTTCCTGCGCCAGTGGCGTGGTTGTAGGAAGTGTCTCTGGAGACTTCAGTGGAGCTGGAGGTGGCGGTGGTCACTTTTCTGGTGGTGACTCCTCACAAGGTCAGCTGTTCAACAGCGAACAAAACCAGAAAACTTCACAGAACGGGACTCAGTTTGCTAGTGGACAATACAAGGTGCACTTACATAACCATGAGATTTTGTTATTACATTATTTAAGTCATTGGAACAGTTCCTGGAAAATTCTACCTCATTTATCTATTCTGTTTTTTAAACAAAATTTAGCATCACTTTTCCATCATAATGGTCTATCCTTACAGCCACACTTCTCAGGGAGAGCTCATGTAAATCGTCCCCCACCCATAAGTATTCCTCAGACTTACTTCAGGGACACAATGACGCAATCGCCCGCCCCTCACTACGCCGACCACCAGCAGACTCCCCATCATATCGCAGCCAGTCCCCACCATGTCTCCAGTCCAATGGTCAACCACGGCTCTCACATAGAGCAACCGTCTCAAAGAGTTCTTCAAAGTCCTCATCTACAGCAGACTACGCACATCCTACACAGACAGGCTTCTGCCCCCCACCTTGTACAAAGTCCTCACATTGCGCAGAGTCCACATCTGACCAACTACAACACTGCGGGAGAGATGAGTCCGCGCCCTACACCCGGTAGGTTTCACCTATTCTCCTGATTTCTATCCGACAGTAGATTTATTTTTTGCAACGGGGAGTGGTGATTTGTCTCTATGTAATTAATGTATCTGTCCTGTGGACGAGCCTTGCTGCTAAGAGATGGTATAGTATTATGTAGCACTTAATCTCACTACTTACCTGAGAACTGTTCCTAGAGAACATTATTGGTGTTGTGCAAGGTTAATGGTTTCTTTTCTCATTCTAGCGCACATGCAACAGAATTTATACACGGACAGAAATAACAGTCCCCTTTCTCACTCAGGCACACCATACGAGTCCATAGCCTCTCCTATACACCATCACAAACCTCGGCATTTTAGCGAGTCCTCTCAGTCTCCCCACCCGTACAACCATCCTTCTCTCCCACCCACACAGGTTCACTTGTACAACAACAATCCCCCAAACCCTTCATCGCACCACTTCACAGCTGACCCAAGTCCTTCTCCTCATCACTTCAACGACCCAAACCCCTCCCCTCATCACTTCAACGACCCAAATCCATCACCTTTCAACGATCAGGGACCCCACAGATCTACTTATCTCGACACCTCGCAACCGGGAACTCCTGTTGCTCCTGCATACAGCCATCCTGGTAAGTTGACAGTTGTCTCCCCTTATTTTGACAACAATCTTTGTGTGAAGATTGTTGTAGTCAAAACTGCTCTTTGAGTTTTTTTCAGTTCAGGAGAATTTGAAACTTAGTCTATTTTCTGTCACAGTTTCCAGTTTTACTTTTTCACAGAGTACTTTTTGTGAAAAAACTCCATTTGCCATGAAAATAGCCATTAGAAACATTAAATAGGTGTATTAAGGTTATGGAAGATATTAAAATAAACATCATATTAATTTTTATTATTATGTCATTTCAAGGTTTATTTCGAATAAGTTTTATCGACTCCAAGTTACTTTTTTATTATATTTTTACAGAAATAGTTGAACTCTGATTAATCGTAATATTTAGCATTAATAGCCATCTTTCTCTCTGCCCCCTGTTTTCAATCACATGACGTCTCATGCCATACCGACAGCTGCTTATCAAAACATAGCTGCTGAATCCATTCCTGGTTGTCACTTGTCGGAAGTTTTCAATTGATTCATCATTATACGCCCTGGAGCTGTAGGTTTGCTGGATGTTATAGCAGTGTTTTGTTCCCTCGGCTTTTTATGGTTTTATGGATTTGAATCCGGATGCCTATGGATTTGAATCCGGATGCTTATGGATTTGAATCCGGATGCTTATGGATTTTAATCCGGATGCTTATGTTTTACTTTCCGAGATTTTCAGTACAGCAAATGCCGTTGTCATGTTGACCTGACCTTGAGTTGGAAATGGTGGGCATTATCGATATCAGACAATCATCATGCACCAATGGAAGATGACTCCTAATGCATTTGTTTGTAATTTTAGTTTCTGTCTGTTTTCTTCTGAGTTATTGATTCAATTGCCACTGGGCTTTTGTTTAACACGAAGCAAAAATTAATTAGTCAGTTCGCGACTCTATTTTTTAACAAGTCTTTATTAGGTCATGTGACTCTCGATGGGACCAATGCTGTCTTCCTGTCATTAACTTACTGGGTCGCCAGTACTAACTTCACCATTTGGCCTCTGCTCTTTATTCACTATTCCCCAACTTGTTACAAAAATGTTATTATCCTGGGAACTCAACTACGTGCAGTTTCGAATTGGTTATTTTTCTGAGGATGGTTGGTAAACTCTACCATCAGTGCTTGTGGTGAATCAGCTGTAAATAGTTTGGAGGTAGGTACGGCGTTGCTCGGGTACCAACGATGATATGTTTGCTGCTAATATTTTACCACATTGCAGATATTTCCTACGTAATCCGAGTTCATGGTGTACCAAAAAATTCGATTAATTTTCTTCAGCAGCAAAACGCGCTTAGCCAATAAATCAGTTAGTTTTTTTATACTTCTTAATAATATTATGGCTAGTTTTTAATGTAATGGCAGTTGGTGGTTAGTTTGACAGGAGATTTTGGTAATGTTGCCAGGAAAACGGTTATAATTTTCAAGGTAATATTGATTATCAGGAATGATGTTGTTACCAATAGTTTTTTTTTTGTTAATAATCAACAAGGTTGTCAAAAAAGCTTTTCAGGAAGTTTAATCAAATTGCATTGGAAGGTATGCAGTAGGAGACTTTAAAAGCGTGTGATTTGAGATTTGGCAAGTATGTGTAGTTGACTAAAACTTCACCCTCTCTCTCAGCATTTCTCTAACATGCGCGCTAAGATGTCGTTTTTCAACGTTTTACAGTGTGTACACGAATGATTGATTACAAATGTATTCAGTTCCCTAGGTGCGACACATTCTTGGCGTTTTTCTGTCTCTGTCAGTTGATAGTTTGATGCGTATAGAAGTGGTGTGTGGATAATACTCGATGGTATGGTTGCACCATGCTAATTAGCTCTCTCCATTTCATATCCATCATATTTGGGCGTGAGGTTGTAGAGGTGCGTCGATGAGCACTGAATAAATTTGTTTGTTGAAGAACCTCGTTGAACTCGTTCTGTTACTGTTTGTCACCAGTGGTCACGTCTTGTTGTTAAGGAAACTGTTAGTAACTCGTTGTTATTATTATTATTTTAAAGACTTGTTGTTGTTATTTAGATATGAAATGTTTTAGAATGCCGAACTTTAGTTGATGAAAGTGCTTGTAGTATGAGAGTTGGTGGCTCCCTCACTGTATTAGCGTAGTGATCTGACCTCTAGCGTGTGATTGATATCAGGACATGAACCTAATTATTTAGGCTGATAAGTGTTCATTTAATTATTAATTATATTGTATTATCTTCACTGAAGAGGGATTTGTCTAATGATCTGTTTTCCAGTCATTCCTTCCTGCTGTCACTCTTTGATGTCATAGTCTCTGATTTCTGTCGTCTCCTCTTGTCACTGATAGATCATCGTATCATCCTTTGTCTAAAAAGTCTATCAAAAAATATTCTCAGTAGGTTTCCACTGGTTTCATGCGGTACACTACAGAAAATTGAATCCTTCATACGTCCTTACTTCATTTTTGTTTATTATCAATTAGTTTCATAAAAAAACTTAATTGGCATATCCTAAGCATTTAGGATTGTCGACAAAACCTGTTATTGTTCTGTGATTCAGTTGTTTTACATTTCAATTTGGTATTAGCTGTTTAACTGCAAAGATTTAAAAAGATTATAAATTTTTCTGGTTGATTACCAGTAAAAAGCGATCACACGCGAGTCGTCGTGAGTCAGTTGAATCAAGTGGTGATGATGTAATGCGTGTTAGCCGAGGTTTCATCTTGACATTTTGCTCCCGTTTTTATTGAGAATAGGAGTTATCTCTCTTTTAGATAGAAAATTTTAATTGTAACCGCTTTGTATGTGATACAATACAGTACTGTGTCATGTGATGTACTTGTTTTTTTTTTGTGAGCTATTTGTTGTTACTTGTCACAGGCACTCCTGCAGGCTATGTAGACTCCCCTCACCAACACCTCTCTCCACACCCTACCAGATCTGCTTACCAGCACTTTTTTGGGCCGAACCTTCCGCTCCCCGTCAACGGAGGTGCTACCAACAGCAACGGAGGTGACAACTCCGCGCTCGACCTGGTCAGCACGGGCGCAGGAGGGGGACAATTCAGCCAACAAAACTCCACTGACAGTTCACAGGTGTGTTGATAGCTTGTCAGCTGTGGTTTGTGACCTGACAGCGCTGCCTTTGTTTGATTGGTTGTTTGACTGTTTGTGTGATTGGTTGACAGCAGGTTATGTGCAGCGGATGGCCTTGCAGTCATTGTATGAAATACTTCACCATTATTTCTTTTATTTGTTATCACTCTTTTTTGCTCAAAATTGGTGAATATTTGCTGAAAAATCTCATCGCTGCCTGCAAATGTTAACTTTAAAGCTTTAGTGGGTTTGCTCGTAAGTGGTTAGTGCGAGTAAATGTTAATTGGAGGACACAATTACGTAAAAGCTAGATTACGTAAGAGCTAGCGATGCTAACAAGGATCAAGTAGATTATCTCATCTCACAGCTCCTTCTCTCGAAGTATTCTGTTTCCTGTCGGCAGTAAGTTTCCTGCAAGAGTCAGTTTGCACGCGTGACGTCAGCTAATCCAACTTTGCTCCAACGCTCTCTCAACGATTATTGTCGTAATCAAACTTGCTAAGCGATTAACCCGATGGCTCTCTTACTTTGGTGTCCGTCTTATCCTTGCACCTGTAGCAGCAGCTAATCAGACATTACTTCGCTCGAGATTAGCATCTGTTGGTTTATGGAGTAAAAGGGATCACTAACAGTTGATTTATCGTGTGTGTCGTGGCGGGTGTTATGTCGAATGTGTCATGACTGCTTGCCGTTGGTTGCGTAACATGTCATCAAGGCGGTTGAGACACTTTTTTATCTTAATTGTTTAGGTATACATCAAGGTGCCTGATAGCACGAATATTATTAGCGTTTACAGCTAGCATATGAGGTGAATCTATTTGTCGCATTTACTAAATTGTTATGTTACTATCTAGCGACTCGGTTAGCACCAATAATACTGTTGTAGTAATATCGTCTCCGCCTAGTGTAACCTTTGTATCGAAGGTTGACCGACTCAATAGACCTACTCTTTTGGGACTTTCTTTACTAAAGACTGAGTGATGGATGACAATGCCAGCTGATGCTGCAGGTTTTGTCCCTAACTACAGGCGACTTTTTGTCTCCGAACTAACGCTGCTAAGTGGAATTGACTACAAAATCTCTCAGTTTGTTGACATCGTCACCATGCTTCACAAACATTCCAAGATTTTCATAATTTCAACTCTAAATATATTTACTATACTTGGAAACCGTGGAACGCATGCATTTTATAGCCTCGATCAATCTATATATGTACAAAATACTAAAATATGGTTGGTACTTTTGTGTAGACATTTGTTAGCAAGAGTTGTCTGCACTTCACAGTTTGTATATAATAATATGCTGCCGTCTCTTTTCTAACTGCTGACCTTTGAAGGTCATTCGCCCACGTCTTGTCTAGCCCCAGATAGACATTGGCTACTTGCTCAAAACAACCATTGATGACACAAAGACTTATAAATAAATTATGACAAAAATAATGTTGGTGGTTAGTTAGCGTTGACTTTTAGACCTCAACATGGACGCCTCACATAATGATTTTAGCCTAGTACTCTCCGACCTACTACAGGCTATGATTGCACCTAACATTATAACAACTAATGCATGACAGTCAGTCAAGAAAGTACTTAAGAACAATTAGGTATTTTTATTTAGTTGAGAACTTGGAAATTTTTTTATTATTGCCGTTATAACATCCATATACGCAGCTAGTGCTCAATCTAACTAATACTCTATGAAATATTACACCAATTGATTCTCATGTCTACAATTCATCCGTCCCGACTGTATCCGCCTGTATCCGGTTATGTATTATGCAACAGCGCATTAGTTTATGTTTTGTATGGCAATTATGAAATCTATCATAATATACATCTATTAGATTTAATGAGAAATACCACATGTTATTGTCTTTTGTTGCAAAAGTTGATAGAATGCAAGACCAGCCAACCAGTGGTTTGAATGATATCCTATTGTAGATTGTTTTACTTTAAACATTATGGTTTGTTATGCCTACATGTCTATTCCGACGCATATGGTGATGTTTTTGTAGCACTCTATGAAGTTTGTCTATTTTATCCCCTGTGAAGTTGTTCACCGTTTTGTCACTCATCGATTAAACTAATTCTCCATATTTTTTCCTATTTTGGCAAACAGTGTTTTAATTATTTCATTTTTCACAACTGGCAGGCATCAGTATTGGATGGTTTCAACTCGTTGTTAGTACGCATTCAATGCTTGCAATTGGTGTATGCTATTCACCATACAGTACATTATATGGGTAGTCTTATATCTACTAGTAGTACCACTAGTACTAGTTTGTGTTGTTGTAGCACCAGGCAGGGGCTATGTTACACGCTGGTGGGCAAGGAGACGCCATGCTTAGTGCCATAAACCTCAATCCTCAGGAATCTGAAGCTTCAGGTCTTCAGGTAATGTCCTTTTATCAGTTGATTTCTATTAATAGCTCTATCAATTATACGTATTACACTCAGAGATGTGTCTATGGTGAGTGTTACACTCAGGGATGTGTCTATGGTGAGTGTTACACTCAGAGATACGTCTATGGTGAGTGTTGCACTCAGAGATGTGTCTATGGTGAGTGTTACACTCAGAGATGTGTCTATGGTGAGTGTTACACTCAGAGATGTGTCTATGGTGAGTGTTACACTCAGAGATGTGTCTATGGTGAGTATTACACTCATAGATGTGTCTATGGTGAGTGTTACACTCATAGATGTGTCTATGGTGAGGGTTGCACTCGAGATACGTCTATGGTGAGTGTTACACTCAGAGATACGTGGATGGTGAGGGTTGCACTCGAGATACGTCTATGGTGAGTGTTACACTCAGAGATACGTCTATGGTGAGGGTTGCACTCAGAGATGTGTCTATGGTGAGGGTTGCACTCAGAGATGTGTCTATGGTGAGGGTTGCACTCAGAGATGTGTCTATGGTGAGCGTTACACTCAGAGTTGTGTCTATGGTGAAGATCCCTTGCTGAAACAGTTGTCTAGCTTTGTTTAACTCCATTTCATGGGTGGCCTAAAGTTGGCCATATAGAAAGATAATAATGAAATAATTAGCCAATGCAATAAATTACCGTACAATTTAGATTGTGATTTCGTTTTCATTGCTTTGCTTCCAGAGGACCATAGAAAAACACACTATTTTATAATTTTTATTATCGTTGCATTTAATTAATTATTATATTTGTTTAAACTGTCTATTTAATTATAATATTTGTTTAAGTTATCAGTTTTTATTTTTATTTAATTATATTGTATGTTGACCGGTTTTCCTCGATGGCATTAAATTGTATGTTTGGCAATCTAATGTTTGAATTTTTCTCCACTCTGTGTCACTGAATTAAATCGCATTCCGAAGTAAAAGCAGTATTAATAAAGGTATATATATAGTTGATGAAATAAAACTTTGTCGTAGATATACATGTGGTTATACAGTATTTATATGATAAATTATAGCGTCTTAGTTGTAATACTCATATTTTTTTTCAAAGTTTTCAGGTCATGGATTATTCTATTTAAATATTATACACAACTAAATTCATTTCATTTTTTTTTACATGCTCACAATTTTTTTTTGAAATTTGCCACAATTGTCAGACAGTAAATTGAAAAAAAAAATGCCTAATCAGCAATAGTATTGGCATTACGAACTGTACTCAAAAACTGCATATTCTAGCGCAAAAAAATACACGCCCAAAGTTTTCTTGGAATCACAAGGAAAACTGACAGAAAGGATAAGCATGTGTTTGTTGTTTTGACTTTCTAACGTTATGCTGATTTAATTCCAATCTTAATGATAAATCATGTAAAAAATTTGTTATGTTTGACTATTCGTAAATAAGGAGTTTACGGACAAAAATGTAAGCCCAAGGCTATGAATGTTGTGGCTTCTGCCAGAGATCTTAGTTTAGACTCCGCAATGTGTAATAATTACTAGGAAGTGAGGGGTGGTGGGAAAGTCTAACTTATTGGTGAAATCCTTTTCACTTTAAATTACAAGATTTGGTGGGAAATGTGGCTTTGTTATCCGTTTTATATAATTGACATCATTGTGGTTTTTGACATCCTTCAAATATTTATAATTTAATTTCCTTTTCAATTCCTGCAGTCAGATTTGAGAAAAATGAGAAGTTAGTGCCAGCTACAGGCGCTTCAGTAGCTGAACATTGACGTGTCTGCGACCACCTCAATTGTTAGTTATTCAAAAGTTTTTTTTAGGGTTTAACCACTGTTTCTTTTGTTTACTAAACATAATTATATAGCTGAAATGATGTAACCCCTTGTTGATTATTCTAGAAGCAAATCGGCTTTGTTGTAAATGATGTTCTTTCAATAGTCAATAAAACGCAAGCCGTGCACTCATACCTGTTTTTTATTTTCTAACTTTTTGTCCAATTCTCACACGATGTTTGAGGTCAGCTCTTGACAAATGATCAGTTCTATTATGTTGAAATTGAATTTTTTTTGCGTTACTCTGATTTAAATAAGTTTTTTAACTCGATTTTGATGAATGATGGCCCAAGCAGGTGTGCAGTTGTTTTTCAATATAATTTTAGCTACTGTAGGATACTGTATTTTGGTTTTTGTTTTAGTGTCATTGGGCTACTACAATAAATTTTTGTCTGTACAGATTTTTGTTAACAAAATAGATTTGTTGATCAAATTTTCTGCAGTTGCTCACGAGGCTTTTAATTTTTCCCAAATTTGGTGTCAGTCAAATGATAAACTTGTCAAACATTCCTTGCTAAACAATCAATAACCGAATTCTGTGGTTGGTTCGTAGCACATTCCTGGAGCAGTGCATATTTGGAGTTGTCCCAACTTAATCTTTTTAACCAACAAGTAACCAACATTTAGTGTTTACAATGGCGAACAGCGAGAATTATTTTTCTGTTCTCAACTATTTCATGGCTTAATTTGCCACAGTTTTGTTCTACATTCATCTTAACTTTGCCTTAAATGGTGATTTAAGCATTTTTTTCTTCCATGAAAATTAAGCAATGATTGATGTAACGAGACCAGTTGTTAATGTTTCCACCCCATGAGTAACCGACATCAGAACTATCTCTTTATACAACAGTACACTCTTTGGGTCATACTTCGTCATAGCTTATTGCTCCCCTTTGTCCTGCACGCATCAATCTGATAAGATAACTGTTGGAATCTTCATCAATTTTATTTTTGATTAATTTATGATAAATATAATGACAAAGTTATTAGCCGAGTTATTGATGTGCACTTTACATACGTGGTACTTTTTACTAGGCACCACTCCTCCCTTCGTTACCAACCCTTCGCATTTGCTAACCTTTCATTTTATCTATTATGCAATAGACATATTTTTATAGATTTCTGAGTAATATACCAAGATTTTTTAAGCTCCAAAGCTTTTGTTCGGCTAGATTTCTATGTTTAAAACCTTCATATAAGGGTAAATTATTTGAGGTTTTCTTATTTTAGTCTGAGTTGACCTCTTGTATAGAGATAATACCCTAAAGGATGAAAACATTCGTTGAAAGTTAATTTCGCGTTTATGCAAGTTCTAAATTCGCGAAATATTATTTTCATTAAAAATTAAAACCGTTTTTATTTTTACTCGATTTTTTGACAGATTCATATAAAATATGTGAAGTTGTCTTCTCTTACCGCGAAGGTTTCCGATTCGTGAAAAATAATATCCGTTAAATCATCAGAGAGAAGACAACTCGCGAAATTAACTTCTGTTAATAATTTCATTTTGTAGGGTAGTCTAATAGTTCAACACTTTGGTGCTAAGACTATAAAATATGTGACGATCGGCAGTCTTTAAGTATCTTCCTTGCAAGAATTATGAGCTATAAAAATGCCTCGTCAATCACCATGTTTATGATAATTATAGATGTAGTGATTGATGCCATTGGTCTTGTGCAAGGGACTCAAGTGTCACTAAATTTAAATAAAGTTAACTTTAACTCTATATTCTCAAATTGTTAATCAACTATTTTGGATTATTTTTTTAATTAATTGTTTGTCTGATTTAAGTGAATTACTCCTGGTATAAATAATTGGTGGAAATGAAATACACAGTAAAGTTAGCCTGAGAAAACCTTGATAACCAGTTATTGCCGAAAACAATGATGAAAAGTGAGTTTCACGCAAAGAACTGAACAGCTCTCTCTTGACCCTATCTATTCGATGTTCTCCATGTGTATTACAAGTATTAGTAAACTGCGTCATCTGGGCAGAATGCCATAATAATAATCGCTGGGTGTTATATTATTATTTATAATTATTCGTAAGATTATCATTTTGTTTGGGATTCAAGCCTCCAAAACAAAATTAAATGGAAAAAATTTCAGCGATATTAATTATACATCGTTTATAGCCGCTGACACTAATTAACACCCAGCAGTTATTTTAGTTCAATAGTATAGCTTCTGTTTATGTGCCTCAATAGATTGATTTAATAACAATACACATCATGGCCAAACTATTATTAGTTAGACCTACGTCTCGTTCTTTCTAAACAAGCACTAGTAATGGAGAGTTATCTTCCCTCTGGCCGTATTTTTCATGTTTTCAGATTAAGTTCTTATTTCACACTGATGTTCAGTTCCTTACGCAAATTTGTAATTAACAAACGCCAAATATTTATTTGTACTGTTTGATGAATAATTTAGAAATTCCCTTGTTGTTTGTTATGTTTGCCTGGACACTTTGGAGTCTAGCAGCGACCACCGTTACCTGAGTGGTCTCTGCTTGAATTTTTTATTATGATGAACAATAGATATATATGCTTGTAGCATTTAGTTTCTTGTTTTATTTTCAGGACACACAATCGAGTCACGCAGAGAATGCTATGGACACCGACTGGCCAAACACTCCTCAGAAACTGAAGTCTGCTCCTTCAGCGTCATCCAGCTTCAACTTGTTTGATAGTGCCAGTAACCCCCCCGGAGTTGATGAACTCTTATCTCAGGCTACGGATTTCATTGCCAGCAACAATCTATCGCTATCTGATGGTATGTAAGGTAGAGGATTTCTGGTATATTTTATCCATTTGAAAAATTATTTATTTAAAAATTATAAAAATGAATTTTATATTGCAAAAAGACATTTATTGAAGATGCACCGATTTTGAAAAGTTCTCATCAAAACTCAAAGCTACCAAATATTATTTATTGTACCCAAGTTTTCATGGTTTCAAGCTGAAAGCACATAATGTTACCTAATGAGTGTTGAAAAAGTTGTACAATGAAAGTTAATATGGTTTTATATTGCTTTATCCTAACGCTCAGCTAGTTCAGGTTTTTTAGGTACTAGCCGATTGCGGACACTGATACAATACACTTAGTTTTATCACACTGTTAATATTGTTCTAATAATCATTTTTAAAGCTTTGACATTTGTTGTGAGCTGAGTGCACGAGACAACAATTTCATTCATGATAGTTTTTAGTAAAATTTAAGAAAGCTGTCCATAGATTTCTAACAAAATAGTCATTCCCAATGCTATTTCTTTTACTGTCAGACCATTCATGAAAAATGTTTTCTTTTGTCCAACTGATGCTTTTATGAATATCGTGTGTACAATGAACTCATGGGTAAGATATCTATTAAATGTTAATGTTATGCACTGACCCTAATACTATTATACTGGATATTATCAATTATGACTAACCATCCTTGGGCAGAAGTTATGCAGCTGGAAACTCAGTTTTCACCTCGCCACATGACTTATTTAGGAGGCACATTGATAGCTTGCGCGCTCACTGATCGTACAACATTAAACATGACTTTACTACTGCACTCCTATTATTATCATTATTGTTGTTGTTGTTGCTATTACTAGTCTTTTAAATATTATTGTCATTATTATGTATATTCAAATATTATTTTCATTATTATGTATATTCAAATATTATTGTCATTATTATGTATATTCAAGATGTTCTAGTAAAGAAAAACTCCTCTAAACCAAACCAAGTCAAGCTTGGTTGGAATTATTTTGAAGTTGTCTGCCCTCCATGTAGTTGGGAAAATAACTCCTAATTTATCAAATGATAAACCAAGTTAGTTACTGTACCTGCACCGCACATGTATTGAAGTAAATTTCCGACATAAATATTTGTTGTTTTATGGTAAATTTGTTAAACTAAAGTAGCTCAAAATTTTGATATATGAAGTAGTAAATGCCGATCAAATTCTCTTAGCACCAACATAGTTTTATTTACAAAATGTAAATTAGTTTTTTAAAAACACAATGCTGCTGATACGTACTTTGATGAAAACAAGTCAAATTTTCTTCGTAGTTTAATATAAGCTATGGATCTTCGGAAAATGATTGGGTCTAGCTCAGCAGCAGATTTTAGAAGTTTCCTAAACGAGAAGACAACTCTGAATAAGACTATCATAAAGAATTCCAGATTAATAAATCTACTGAAATTGTTCATCATTATTCATAGAGCTAATTTCTTGATTTAACATTTTTTGGTGAATTATTTCTCAAAAAACCAAACAACAGTATTTATATTCTATGATAATTTAACGGGGTCCTCGCAGAATGGTTTCGCTTTAGTGATGCAACCGGAAGTGGCTTAGTCTATCGTTGAACTTATCATTAGAAATCACGATTGGCTTGACTGTTATTCTGATGTGAGGAACTTTCAGCAAATAATATGACAAAAATGATATTGTTGAGAAAGCTCAAAGAATCAATAAAGCCTTTGGAAGTTTTTTGGAAAGAAATTTGCTTTATTCAGTTGAAAAATAATAATTAACTATCATGTTCACGGGTAGAACCATAGTTTCGTATTTCGGGTTTGATTGAGCTTGCCAACGTAAGCTAATGAAAGCGCGCCCTTGAACGATTACTGTCATTTGGTTCCACAGTGCCGTTGTAGTGTTACAATTTATTAGTGCTGTGTCGAGCCACAAATTTGACAACGAGCTGAGCCATCAAAAAAACGAGCCGAGTCGAAAGAGCCAACTTTTGCTTCAACGTCTTGTCAATGCAATATTATGTGGTTGTGGAATTGTGACTGATCATTTTGTTATGAAACAAATAATAACAAAGAAGAGAACACCCAAATACATTGAAGGTAGCAAGGAACTAAAGGAACATCTCAAAGCTCTAAGTAAAACATAATTTTTATCTAGAAGAACCATCATGCTCACGATGTCATAATAATGTAAAAAAATCCAATATTTTAGTAGAGTTTTGCCTATGATTATGGTTATTTTGGTACGCATATTATTTCTGTGATGATAGCATTATGTTCCCAAAAATTATTATAACAATAGGCAATAATATATGTAAATAGTAGAAACTGTTATTATAAAATAATTGTTATTCTACGGGATTATAATTGATGATATTGTATATGAAGAGCAAACAATCTAATATATGTATAATAATAATAATGATAATAATAATAATGATAATAATAATAATAATAATAATAATAATAATAATAATAGTAATAGTAATAGTAATAGTAATAGTAATAGTAATAGTAATAGTAATAGTAATAGTAATAATAATAGTAATAATAATAATAATAATAGCAATAATAATAGTCTAAGTATGTAGTATATGCATGCATTAAGAGTAAACAAATAATAATACACATATTATATACATGATAGTTATATATATTAATATAACATCAATAATTCTTAATAATTATTATTATCATCATAATAATCAATGGTCATGTAGAAGAATAGTACTTTTACAATAAATAGATCAATTACTAATCATCATCATAGATAATAATAATGGAAAGCGGAGTTAATTTTACTGTTATATAGTAATAATAATAATATAATGATTAATGACTAGATTATGATAATAATGATAAATACAATAATAATAATAATAATCAATCAACTAATAACAATAATAATAGTAAGTAGCTTTAATTATTATTGTTATTATTACAATAATAATTAGTTTCCTAATAATAATAATTATATTACTGTAGCTTTTTACAACATATTCGTGAATACAATTATATAACACTACTGCAATTGCTTTGCTAATCATCATCGAAATTCTTCTTTAGTTCTGAATAAATGATAAATGACACTCATGTTTTATGCTTGGGATAAACATCAGGGGCCGAATAGATTGAAATACATTTCACTACAAAAATGCGCTAACTGCAAATAAAAGCACTGCTGCTAAAAAATGTAGCAGTAACTCTAGTAAAAAAAGTTTGATAAAGAGTGGGAGTATGGCAGACCTTCAACAACAAATCTATACTGTGTAAGATTTTTAGCCTACACTAGCGAATCATTTATTACTTAGTTTAGAAATTTGTCAGTAGGTGCAGGGGTGCACAACTCCAAAGTTTAATGGCTCACCGTGAAAATCGCTAGAGAGACTCGACTTGGCTCGAAGCCGGCTCGCGCATGTGATACTCGGCTCGTTGTTGGCTCGACTCGACAGATCACTACCGTGACCCCATTGACCAGAAAATTAAAAAGCTAGGACAGTAGCTAGTAATCGCATTAATAAGTAATCCCATTAGAGATCGCTAGTTAAAAAGACACCTGCTCATCTATGTCAGGCATTGATGATACATTGTTGATGACTTGATTAAAATGGGTTTATTGGGTTGGTTTTACATGTTATTAAAAAAGTGCTATGTCTTGCCAGAAAATTCCCAGATTTTTATCAATTTTCTATGACTCAATAATTATCACATACGACAATGCTGACATGGCTGCAACAGCAGACAACTCCCGCCAATAACTGCTCTGGTAGCTGTAGAAGTTATTTGTTCAACATCCAAGAGGAAGTAACTTTTTATTTAACTTACTGTCAAGTAAGACATTATTCGAGACAAGATTTTGTTGAAGAGGGAGTTGGTTCACAAATACTAATGTAGATGTGTTGTATTGGCTGTGTTTGAAAGGTTGGTTTGACAAAAATATATGAGGTATGAATACTTTGATTTATTTGTTACACTCTTTTAATAGCCTAAGTTTTAGGCCAACATTTGAGGTATTATTTGTATTTTGCTTGGAATATGCTGTGCGTTTTTTATTGGGAGTTGCTTGCCCCTTTGTTATCTTGACTATGTTTTGAAGGGATTTCATTGAATGATTGGGCCAAAAAACCCGCCCACTAAGCCAATCATCCAATGAAATCAATTCAAAAGTTGCCAAGATAACATGCAACTCCCAATAAAAAAACGGCGCAGCATTTTCCAAGCAAAATTTACATAATGCCTCAAATGTTGGCCTTAGTTTTGACCTAATTGTTTTAAATTTTTTTTATTGATGTTTGTTTATTTCACTGCGGATTTTTATGATCTACTGACATCTTGATTACTAGTAATGCACATGACTTTATATTGATATTTTTTGTGATGATTTGGCAACAAGGGTGAATACTTGTAATAAGAGCTTTGTACCGTGATGTCACCCTTGCCTTGGCACCCAGCCACAGTGATCACATTGACCAACACGGAGATGTCTTTGTTTTATGGAAAACTTGATGTTAAAGCATACAGCACGTCGTGAGATTAAGTTGCCCACCAAGAAATGGTGTGTTATCATGAAAATCTTTCATTTTTTTATGGAAGAGTAGTATGTCATAAAGTTTGGAGTTATCTCCTCACATATTGCCATGAGGCCTGCAACAGCTGTCACGACTTTGCAATCATGATTCTAGGTCAATCAATTGTACTTTTAAAATACTTTCTAGTCAGTACTTACGACTAGCGGCTCGTTTGATTTCATTTGGGATGTCTGCGGTTACAAGGAAGTCTTTTTCTGTCATTGCTAAGAGCCTTGCTGCTCCCCGGTCCAATCTTGTATAAACATTGATGTTTGGATGGAATATGTGGGACTCCAGGCATGTATATCTTTGTTGCGGTTTGTTGCTATTTAATTCATAGAAAGCTTTGGTTTCCGGGTGATAACGAATTGTGGTCGCCTGTGTCACTGCCTGATGCTATCAATCTCTGAGATATTGTTTATTTGGAAGGGGTAAGTGTGGTGGAACTAGCTAGCTATACAAATGCCCTAAACCTGCCATCAATCAACACAATGCTTTAATCCATTGATTTTTGCATAACAAATATATTTCTATACTTGGACATTGGATCCAATTTCTGTTGTGATATGAGCCCAATAGGTTGTTCGGAGAAAAATTTGCTTTCTTTGTTTCTGTTTGTATAACACACCTTACGTTAGACCCACGCAAGGTGTTGATCCTCCAATTATTGAAAGCTCCATGTGGGTCTTCCTAGAAACCATCCCAAATGACAAAAAAAAAGATTGATAGCGGATCCTGCATCGGTCTCAGAGTCGATTATCATTGCATTTCTGCTAGAATAAGTATTTCCATTCATCTTTATCTAAGCCCGCTTGAAGAACTTGTAACACGCTCTACTTTATTGCGTGCGCTGGTGTAAACATCACTGGTAAATGCATTGCGAATAGACTGGCATTGAGCCAATATATATTGACTGAATGAGAGAGGTTTGACTCTAATGAATATACGGGCTAGTCACGCAGCATCGACTCACGAGATCGAGCGAGGGAGCAATTGCAGGCCCCTCGCATTGGCTAATCAACCAGTAATGTACAAACACAACAAAACAATACTAGGCACTTGATAGGCTGGCCTAGCTCGTGTTCTAGTCATAGTGACTGTTAGCATTAATGCAACGTCATGGGTGGCATGAACTAGCCCGCGTCAGCTACTATTAGTTACCCTATTTGCGTAGGTGTTACTATATGTATTCTCAGTCGGCAGAAAGGCATTCCATTCATTATACGCTGGCATTGAGCAATCGTTAGGAAGCATCGACACACTGACGAGACAAGCTTATATTTATGTACAGCTAGACGATTTGAATGTGAGTAGTTGACAGGAAGCACTAGTAATACTTTGTGGATCGCTAGACGTAAAGAGTGGAAGTAATCATTACCATAACTAGCTTTTAATCAACACCTAGTAGAACAAACCATGTGAAATGGTGGTCTAAAGTATCTGAGATAGTCTTCTTTGGATTTATAAACTGAATCATGGATCTCTCTATGAAAACTTTGAGCAGAAGCATTTACGGGGGCTACGGACCAAGACTAGACCTCCATCCTTATGACTCGTGTGAGTCAAAGATATCTCAACCATCAGGTACGCTAGTTAGTTCAGTTGATCGGTTGAGTTGTCTATGCGAAGGTAATTTACTCAGTCACAATTACGTATTGGTGCGTTACTTGTGATCGCCGGCTATCAAGAAAAAAATCGTATTTAAAGTCATTCTAATCATTTGAAAATTAACTTGAAAAAAACAGTTTGTTTTCACTGCAGAGTTGAATTCAAAGGTCAAAAATTGCTTCCTTCTACATGTAATGGCTGTTATTGGCAGCATTTGATACGACCATTATAGCACACAATTTATAATTGTGTCATGTTCGGGCTTTGTGGGATGTTTTGACTCACTAAACTGCTTCCTTGTATTGGTGACATCGGTCTCTACTTGCTTTGTAGGATTTGCTTGAAGTCTTCTTTGCTATTCTGATTTATTTGGTCATTGTTGGGATTTGTTGAGGTTGGCCGGAATTGTTGAGATTGGAATTACCCGATTTACTTTAATCACTGTATTTTTCCTGACAAATTTGATAATTGGAAGTATCGATTTAAGTGGAGTATCGATGATTGAGGAGGAATATCTATGATTAAGGGGAGAAAGATCAAGTTCTACATGGAATAGAAATAGAATTCCATGATACTTGCCATTTTGGCCATTTTGGCACTCGTTCTATACAGTCATGTGATTCTTTCCTAGCTGATGATTCTCAGTATTAAACATTTAGTTGGCCATTACTGGGCAGTAATTTCTTTATTCCCTTTGTTATGTAGGAGCACCCTGGCAGGTGCAAAATTGCATTTCAAATTGCTATGACAGTCTAATCTTTCATAGCATTTAAAGTGCAGTCCAAAGGTTGAGCCCTCTCCCTCTCTCTCCGCTAACATCAAATATGGCAAACATTAATGTTGATGTCAGGCATACCTTTGCACTGTCATGTTACACTTACGCATCAGCTTATGTGTCTTTTCTCGGTTCAGCCCATCCAAGGGTGTATCATAATGTCACCTGATCGCAGTCTCGGGATAGGCTTTTATTGGTGGGCTGTGTTTTGGCTCCTTTTCAGCTAATTATATAAGTTGTTGCAATTTTCAGCACGCCGGAGTACCACAAATATGGTCGTCGGCACCATATTTTCTCCAGTTTATTTTTGAGTCGATGATTGTTATTGGCCCATCCGGCTGTCAACAATGTCTTTGTGGTTGTGCTATGTTTCTTTTGGCTGTCTGCCATTAGCACTCATCTATTTTCCATTTGGGTTTACCTTGACTAATCGAACTTTTTGCCCATTATTTCTTCCCAACCTTGTTGTAAATTTTGGCCTTGTTTTTCTTTTGTACCAGGTTTTCTTTTTATACTACGCATCATTTGTTAACTCTAAGTTTTGAGCGTTCGAAGCCAATCTCTGTATGAAGCCAGATGGCTTCCTGGTAGTAACCTTTGCTAGATGATTGATTGGTGTGGTCCCTGGTGCTCTAGGCCTAACATTCTCTTGAAAGTGATTTGCCTGTGCCAGCCCTCATCAGGTATTCCACATAACCCCTGGTTACAGCCATGGTATGCAGCCACCCATGAAACGTGATAACGCTTGCTATTGCAACACATACTCGGAAGCTCAACGTTTCCTCCCGTCTCCAGCCATACTTGACAAAGACAAACGCATTGCAACTGATCATCTAATCCCCTGGAGCATACAATGCCTTCTTCATTAGTTGTCCTTGTTTCTTTTGTAGGGAGGTGGCTTTGGTTGAATAATCCACTAAACTATTGGCCAGCAATAATGCCTTGTTTCAGTTGCAGCCATTAATAATTGATAAATTGATGACTAGGTCATGCTGTTTCACTGATATTATATAGGTTAATTTCTGGTGTAGGTTATGAAGTACAATAACAGCAGTTTAATAACTGCTGGCGACTGAACTTGACCTTTGTTTATTTGGGAAATTGGTCAAATGCTGAAACTACTTTTCCTGCAACAAGGTAGTTATAATTCTCTGGCAATAATTATTGTTTCTCTTAATGTCTACAAGTGAAATGAGGCTGAAGTAGAAACCAGCGAAAAAGCAAACCAAAAATTTTCCCCAATATCATTTGTCCTTTGTATATCGTCGCAATGAATTGGTACCCTCTCGCTGGCCTTGAAATTGATTCTCTAGACTTGGTACCCTTTCGCTGGGCTTGAAATGGATTCTCTAGACTTGGTACCCTTTCGCTGGGCTTGAAATTGGTTCTCTAGACTTGGTACCATTTCGCTGGGCTTGAAATGGATTCTCTAGACATTTCAGAGTTGCATGATTTTAGTTACTGAATGATATATCAATAGCCGTTTTACACCTACCTACATCAGCATAGCCAACAATTACCAGCAACAACCTGATGCCCAGTGATTCATCACACTCACCCAGTGTTTACAATATAGCGGTTTACTAAATACTTTCAACTATTGTGAACATTTTGTGGCTGGTCCATGAGGTAGCAATGTAAATACATTTTGTATAGGCCATCTTCCGCTTAGGCAAGGGCTAGATCCGATAACAATCTTTATATTACACAATACAGTTGCACAATACATAACATAGTCCAGGGTTCAATACTTTTCGCGTCTGCTTAGTTTGTTTGTGTAACCTGAGGCAATCAATTCACTGTTCCCTAGAAGGTATGCTAGGAATGTGAGGAGCAGTATGAGTTTGATTAGCCTTTGTTCTTATCTGAAATGTTAGAAATAACCTCATGGAAAAGTCTTTTGATCCATCGAAAGCTTTTGTCTTTGTTGATGTCATTTGTCCTGCATCCTGTCCTGGGTTGGTTTCCCTACATCATGCTGCCGTCATGCCACTTTAAAAGCTCAATCCAAATGCGGCTGTAACACCAAAGTTCCAAAACTTGAATATATAAATCCTTCTTGGCACGCGATTGTTTTTTGTGCCATTGGCCGTGAAATTATTGGCTATATTCGGAATTGTCAAAGTGTTCTCAGCAAACGCGCGCACCTCTATTTTTATTTCTGACTCATATGCGCCATTAATATAATGGTTGTGCCATTGTGAACTCGTTCGCCTCCATGGTCGAGTGTTTGCGCTTTATACACTCTTCCCAACAAGTATTGATCTGTAAAAGCAGCCCCTGGCAATGATTTAGGTTGATTAAAGCCAACATCGTTATTTATTCTATTTATTATCAGACAAATTCCAGCGCTATAATAAACATTCAGGATATACCAAAAATAGTACAAACATACGTATGTATGCAAGAAATCCATTGAGAAACAACAGCCAAGCAGTATTGTGTAATTTGTGTGATGTCATGCTTGAAAAATGATATCTGACGTTTCCTTTGCCGTTGCCAGGCAGTAGTTCGCATCGCCTGATTACATGTGCCAAGAGTTGTTGTTAGTAAAACTTTTTCATTCCCTTCACTTGAAAATGACAAGAATAGACAAGTGTCTTTCGGCATAGGCGTGTCATTATGTGCCTACTGCATACTCTAGTAAGACTGGATTGTCAATGACAGCGCCTCCCTTGATTGATTATTGAGTAGCGAGGCAATCTGGCATTCCTGTGATTAGGCTCTTTCTTCAGCATCCTGCAATCTGATTGGTCGTTGATAATTGTGAATGAATGGTTGCCTAGTTCCGGCCTATCTGAGGTGGTTTTGTGGTGGCAATGGATTACGGTTAAATACCAAGCTGCATACGTGACTAAACAAACAGGCCAGTTCTATTTCACAACCTACATTGCTATCTACATGATAGCCAAAGAGACTAGCATTATTCCGTTGCTGCTGAGCTCTACAACAATGCACACACATGGTCAGAAAAAAAATTAGTGACGGTGACTGTAACAGAACGAGTGAGTTTAAGAATACTCTGGGACGGATGTCTCACAGAAGCACCTAGGTATTTTGGCGCTGTATGGATAGCACCATTGGGTGCTTCTCGACTCTGACATTTTGATCATTTACCTCAGCAAGGATAGCAGTTCACTGACATAGATTACATATTGGCTTGCGTATCATCTGAATTTCAACCTTCAGGCATGTACAGTTGATGTTGAACTTTTGATGAATCAACTTGGCGCTGCAAGGTGCTCAGTTTATTAATGAGGTCACTACAACAATCAGGTTATCAAACGAGTTAATCAAAAATGGGATGGATACAGAGGTGTTCCCGAGAGAACTGGAATCCATGGTTTGGCGTACATTCCCCCCTCCCCCCTATAGGCAAGCATTTGATTAATCTCCTAGGACGTTAAACCGTTCCCAGAGGTTTCATCCTAACCTACCATATACTATTGTGGCCTTCAGAATTTCTGTTGCGATTTTCTTGTTAATATTCCGGCCCGCATTGTTAAGTTGAGGGTTAGGCAGATTCGCTATGGTCCAGTAGCTCTCCTTACAGACCTTCTGTCCTGTGGTCAAAGGATTAGCTTCTATTTATATGCCTGGGAATGGCACAGACATTGATGTTTGTTGCATAATTACCCAGCTGTCTATGGTTAGTCACGTAGATCTGTTGTATTAGGGAAGGGACGATTGCACGGATTGCTAATGTGGCTCACCCACCGCATCAAAAACCCATCAGTTTTCTTATTGGACATTTCTGCACAGGCTTCCACAGTATTTTGTTTTGAAAGGCAAAATCCTTTGGCATGATAGTTTTTGAAATTATTTTTCAACGTTTGTAAATATTATGCAACTTCCATGTGGACAAATTTAACAAATTTAAAACGATTAAAGCCTATTGATGGTTGGAGGTTTTGTACCAATCTATGCCATCTTCCACCAATCTATGCCATCTTTTACCAATCTATGCCATCTTCCACCAATATATGCCTTCTTCCACCAATATATGCCATCTTTTACCAGTCTATGCCATCTTCCACCAATCTATGCCATCTTCCGCCAATCTATGCCATCTTCCACCAATATATGCCATCTTCCACCAATATATGCCTTCTTCCACCAATCTATGCCATCTTCCACCAATATATGCCATCTTCCACCAATATATGCCTTCTTCCACCAATATATGCCTTCTTCTACCAATATATGCCTTCTTCCACCAATCTATGCCTTCTTCCACCAATCTATGCCATCTTCCACCAATCTATGCCTTCTTCCACCAATCTATGCCATCTTCCACCAATCTATGCCATCTTCCACCAATCTATGCAAAGAGAAACGATTTGTAGAATATGTTTCACTCGGCACCAGCATAATAGCTTTTGCCCATAGCCCCAGGTGTTCACTTCCGGGATCTGGCATTTGAAGATCTTGTTTACCGTGTGTAATGTAGCCTGTGCTGCTGCATTTTTTAGTACCAATTATTGTAACGAATTGGTACTAGTACTAAAAACAATTACGGAGTTCGATTTTTTGTTAGGTTTCTCCCGGTTGTTATCACTGACCCAAATATTTAATATTGGCAAAGTTTTTGTTACTGGACCTACCCATCCTTCCTGATGTACTACACACGTTCACACTATCACCCCTGTTTGGCTGCCTTCAATTAGCGTAATTAGCCTTAAAACAACTAGAAATACTTTGATAGATATGCAAAATTTTTTACAAGTCATAAGGCATGGTTGAAGAAAAACTAAATACAATTAATAAATACAATTAATAAATACAATTAATAAAATTCAATTAATAAATAAAATTAACAATACAATTAATAAATACAGTTAATAAATTTTAATAAAAAAATTGGTCAGATAAAGTTGAGCTTTGGTTAAAATAAAAGGAAATAAATGATTAAGCGGTACGAGGTAGATAAATATTCCATGCTTGAATTAGTAATAAATGCTACAAAATCCAAGAGATGTTTAAATGGATAAATAAAGAAAAAATTAAAATCAATCCACCTAAACTGCTGTTTCGACTTCATTTTGTTCGTTGAAACCTTGTAACCTTTCTACCGGCATTATGATATTATTTAAACTTCAGGGTGCTATTACATCATGTGAAGCAACCAGTGAGGGGCTGTTGTTTATTTATAAATAAAAAGACCCGTCTCCTGTTTTTGCAATGCGCAATCGCAAAAAATAATAATATGCCTTAACAGTGTTTTTCCATTCAGACAAAGCGTGTCATGTTCTAAATTCCCCAATTAAGCTTTGAATGACTTGGATCTTCTATTGTTACCAAACAACAGTCCTCTACATATCACTTTTTTCCATGATGCAACATACCTATGTAACATAATAATGAATGTTGTTTTTTAGCACCCAAAGAGGCTGCTAAGTTGAAGCCAAGACCGAAGGGCAGGCCAAGTAAGAACTCGATGTCTCCCAGGTCATACGGGGCCCAGTGTCCCATATGCTTCAAGACTTTCAATAATTCTAGTGCATTAGCCAAACACAAGCTTACCCACAGTGACGAGAGAAAATACGTGTGTCAACTATGCTCCAAGGCTTTCAAACGACAAGATCATCTGTGAGTACCTGCAGTAGGTGTTGTTCCACAGTAGACAGCACCAAATGTTGGCTGCTCACCAAAGTCAGCGCTCACGAATGCTCACGGGTATTCTCTGTGAGATGGTTGGTGTTTGCCCGTATTAATCATGCATTTGGCCTTGACTGTTTAGAAAAAGAGTTTATATTATTTATCAATCAGTGTGTTAGCTCACCTGTCTAGCTGTTAGAAGTTAACAGCAATTCAGCAAACCATGCAGTAAAAACTGCATTTTGATCAATTTAATTATTTATCATTTAATAATAAATAATTATTATTTTGATTGCTGTTACTATTATTGGTCTCGCCAAATGAATAACCATAAAAACAGTACGTATTATCTTCAATTAAAACTGTTTTAAACCAGACTAACTAAAATAATCAATTAAATAATAAAGAAACCACAATAATAAATAACGCCTAGAATGTAACTCGCGACGTGATTATGATACATAATTCACGAGATCTCAAGGTCCAATATGGCGACATATTTGCTCGTGCTACTTGGTTTCCATCAGGTGGCGATACTGCTTACATGTGGATAGCAACCTTCCCTGTGTCAACTTAACTAACTGTCACAAAACTTGAAATTTTGAATCGTTAGTCATCAGACCAAAGACTTTTTGGGTTGCTGCCAGGCGGATGCGGTGTGGCCATAGCAGGTATTGATGAAAGTTGACATTAATACTACATTTGATAAAGTCGAGGGATCCATTCGCAGCGTTGAGCACCTGGTTACTGCTGCCGGAGCCTGAAACCAGGCAGAATAATTGCTCACCTGTGCCTTAGCTTTGCCTATAAAGTCAACAATTGCACTTTTGTTTGCTGCCCTGGACTGCATAGCTGGCAGCCAGTGATGAGAAATTGAGTTGAAGCAACTGGCTATATACTTGTATAATGTATACACATACAAGTATACAATATATATATTGTGTACTTATATACTTGAGTTTGCTAACCCTGCCTCACCTCGTTACCTACTATTCTCATCAAATTGTAAATTTTTTTTGGGATTAATAATGCTAAAAATTGCTTTTTGTTTTTATTTCTGCTGAATCTTATCGTATTCTATCAGTTTTTAGCGAAAGTTTTAATTTAATCGTTTTATAGAGTTCATTAATGACTCTGTAAAGTCATTCTGACACTTGCCATATTATTAATTTTAACATATTTTTCTTCTAAAAATTTATTGAAATTACACTTGTCAGTTACGACATGCTAGGCGAGACCAGGCCGTTGGAAAGAATTAACCAAGTTTTCAAGTCGTAATAAAAAGGAACTACTATATCCATGCCCAAACACTGCCAATGGATGCCTCTCATATCCTGTCAGCTGCGAATGATGAAGACTCTCCAATGGCGTTACGTAATATGTACATCAACATAAAGCTATTTATGTTTAAAAAAAAAAAATCAATTTTCTTACTTTTCGCGCTATATTTAGCCTGGAAAATATATGCATTGTGGCTAAAATAGATTTGTCAAACGTATCTACTCGATCATGGAAGCAAACAGGTCCCGGGAGACGGTGCTGCAGCACTCCTTTAGATATGTATGTGTGACGTATGCCTCGGTAAGGAAACCTGGCCCTTGTAAATGCATAGCGTAGCAGTAGAGATGGGCTATATTTAGATAGCTGTTGGCCATAAATATATTTAGTGAGATGTAAATAGATAAGTTTGTGTGAAACGCCTTCATAACCGTGTGACGTACATAAGCACCCCCACTGTGTCTCCTCATTCCTCGCTCAAAAAGGACCAATTATCGCGTTCAAGTTAAATCAGATTTTTTCAAGAGAACTTCCTGTTTCTTTGAAGTCATTCTAAACTACCTTATTGCAGCAGTAAACCAAAAATGTGTCAAACAAAAACGTTAGGAATCGAAAAGTCAATTGATTATTGTTTTTAAATAATAATAAATGATCGATATTCAATAATTAAAACCGATAAATGTTGTAATTTGTTAGCATTTTAAATAAATATTTGCGAGGTTGCGCGAGTCGATGGTGTTATCTCCCTTGTAGGAATGGCCATATGATGACGCACAGGTCTAAAAAGCCATTTGAGTGCAGTTTTGAGGGGTGCACTAAGAGTTACTGCGACGCCAGGTCTCTGAGACGCCACTTGGAGAATCACCACAATGTGCCGACAGAGACCCTCTATGACATGTCACTACCCAACTATGGCCTCAACGGTGGTGGTGAGTCTATGCTTGGCTTGGCATCAGCTGCTTCATTGAATCATACTGTATACAATGCTGTATACAGTACTGTATACAGCATTGATTTTGTTTTATACATGCATAAACCTTTGGTTGCGGTAAATTCCGCATTAGAATGTTCGTGTCATTTTGGTTTTTCCAAAAAATTCCACTTAGCTGTTGCATCATATTCACTCATCCTGATCTGACGTGTCCACCGGTAGCTCTTATCTTAGGAGGTGGGGAAAGCTGATAGCGCTTTCAATATGAACGAGGCTCTCAGCAATAGTAATAAATTAATTTAATCGTTAATAATTTATTATTTAGTTTATTCAATGTGCGGTCTTTTTGGTGTTGGATTTCGTATGTTACACCACCCAAAGAGCACAAGATTATTTCATTTTAAAATTATCTACTAGCTGATGATTTTTTTTCATATTTTTGGTAAAGCCAACTACCTTTTTTACAATGTTCAATATCAGAATCTTGTTCCTCTGCCACACAACCAACACCTGGTGTTACAGGTAGTGTTAATAACATGTACCAGTCATTTCATGGAGATCCGTCTACACCGTCACCTCACGCTTCCCCCAGCTACCCTAACGCAGCAGGACAACAATTCTTCCGTTTTGACCAGCACTCTGCTTCTGGCAATGAGCCACAGCAACCTTATTTGTTCAAGTGAGTACATGCTGTTGAATCTACATGTAACCTGGCCTTAAATGGTCGGAAAAATTGTTTTCCTAAAGGAATGTTCGTGAATTGAATTTTAGTTGCCGGTTTTTAATTTTTTCTTAGCCCATTTTTACACCCGGATATAAGATCCCGTGTTGATAGTTTTCCATGAAAATAATTACCGTTGGCAACAAAAAACAAACATGTATGACATAATTTGTACTTTGGCCCATAAGGCTCCTCCTCTCCCCTCTGAGACTATCCTGTCCTACAAGGAGTGTTCTCCTGGGAGTTACATACTTCCCAGCGCACAACAACTTGTAAATTAAACTGTCTATAGATTGAAAATGAGTTGAACCGAGCTTATCAAAACATCTCACCACATTCGTATGGTCTCACCGCGGCTGGCCTGGGCATGAATTCTAAACTTTCGATTTGACAAACTACTAATGCCTGCACTTCACTAGAAGCTCATTTATTCTGCATAAAAATGTTGTTTTGATCATAGCTTGAATAGTTGTGACGTTTTAGTGATTGCTCATCCCTGGATGGGTTGATAATTACTTCACTTCTGTCGGTTTAGGATTGTCCCTCGGGATATACCACTGTAGTTTGCTCTATGACTGATAGCTGACTTTGCTTCCTGCATATATGCTTCAGTATTGCCTGATGGCAGCATAATTTAAACTAATTTTTTTCATTCTTTTATATTTTCAAGCTATCATCTGGCAAGGGTGATGGTTATTTGTAAATCATTAAACTTCTTAAAAATTCCCGTTCTTTCTTTGCCAAGAAATTATGTTTTGTTGATGGTTAGTTCTGATAAATAAGCGATATTTCCCTCATAATGTGGTCCGGAAAAATTATTCGGAAATAAATAATAATTTTTTATTGCGTTATATAGCTTTTATGTGCTGAATGCTAATGGAAACTGACAGATACAAATAGTAATTAGTTTAAAAATCCTGCATAGAAATGACTCAACGTTACTGAAGACTGTTGAGTCCCCATTTACACTGGTACGCACCATAGCAGAAGGGCCCATTCCGTACAAATGTAAACACTAAATTTTGTAGCGAAAATGTCAGCTGTTCAAATAGGTTCGCATCAATACCGGTTACGTATCGTCTCAAAACTGAAACGGGTTTTGTCCTACGAATACGGAACTGATGCGCTAAATAAACGATCGTCTAAACAGGTACTTTGGTGCGGACCAGTACCAAACCGTAGCTGTTACGATTATTTATGCTATTTCGTAGCGTAATACTATAAACTCAACAATGCTATTCAGATATTTTGAACTATCTCTACTGAAGATTTGTCTTCTCTCTGATGAGTATATTTGTCTAGAATGATGTTATACATAAAAATATGGTGAATGTAAAGAGCGTTGAATTTTAATTTTTTTTTTGTTGTCCTAAAATTTGGAATAATTCCGTAATTGCCGACCAAATGGGAGTGAAGTAAAAAGTGTACGGTAGGCATCACAACAGAGTCTTAATTTGGCTGATTCGGCTAGAGAAATACTGACAACAGTGCGGGAATGTTTGGCGCAACCAGCAGTGAGAAACTAAAACTCTTTGGGTTCATTTGCTGTCGTTGAAACTGCTGTATAAAAATTCAGAAACGCTGACTCGTTGAAGGAGTCTCTCTGAGTTTTGTGTGTTTGTCACCCACTGCATTAGTATGTACTGTTAGCTACTTCCTTTCCCCACTTGAGACAGGCAGTAGGTATTAGATGGTTGAAGTACTCTAGCTATCCAGCCATGCCTCTCACCACATACTGACTGTAAATTAGAGGCAAAACTAGATAATTGAGTTTTTGTCTGGGATTTTGGTTTTTATGAATATGGAGACTTCCATGCTAATACCTGATTAATGCACTGAGGTCCTCTTTAGTAACTAGACTGCTGTGTCATTTGCTTATGTTTTCTGTAATGATATTTTGATAGAAAGGTCGCTATGGTACCATGACACAAAATGATGCAATATGTTGAAATTTCCATGAAAATTGATAAGAGTGTTTTACACCTGACCGATTGTCCAAAACCATAAGCCTCTATTGCATTCACTGGCCATGTGACGGCGCAGCCTTTAAAAGTTGGCCAACTCCACTCAACATGTCTGCCACTGTCGAACAATCCTGTATTATCACCAGCAATAGTTTTGGGTTTTCCAATGTTGCCAAAAATTGGGCTTTTGTTTTTTAACTGTTTTACTGATCGGAAGTTTTAGTTAATCCAATGAACCGAGTCTAAGATGGAAACATCATTTTTCAAGCTACTTCAACATTAGAGAGGAGATAAGCCCTGATGTTTGTACTGTTTTTGTTACAGCGACGCACCCCAGCCGGCCGAGTGCACTATCTGTCACAAGAGGTTCAAGAACATGCCAGCTTTAAACGGCCACATGAGGTTACATGGAGGTTATGTCAACGTCAAAAAACCGGTGAGCATGATTGTCACCCCTGCGTGAGACGAATGATAGCTAGCATTGCTCAGTATTGGTAGCTTCAACAAGTTAGTATTGTGACCCCGGAAAAAACTTTTACCGCTTGCAGCTTGCAACCGCGTTATGATTTGATTATATAACACTTTGACAGCTTGTCAGTTCAACCTTCCTCCAAGAATTTTTTTTAACATTTATGGAAATGATATAATTTTCAGTGACTGATAAGTTAGCTGCCCATACCAATGGTGCTGATGAATCGTTTCATTTACTTTATCAAAGCTCACAAACACCATATCAAGATTGTATAAATTTGTTTACACTCATTTTCGATTGTTTATAAATGTTCGTAGATTCTAGAACACTGAGCACTGAGCAGCACCAAAGTTAAACTAAAATCTTTGTATAATAACTGCAATCCCTTGATAATAAATTGGTTCTAATTCTTTAAAGCTTTTCAACCTTGCAAAACCTGAGGGCCGTGTTCATATTTTGCCTCACAGCAATGGGGTCCCGGCAGAGTAGTTTCGCTTTAGCGATGCAACCGGAAATAGCATGGTCGATCGTATAACTTATCATTAGAAATCACGACTTGCTTGACTATTATTTAGATTTTAGACAGTTTAAGCCATTGATATAACAAAATTTATGCAGTTTAGGAAGCTCAAGGAATCAATATAGCCTTTGAACTATTTTTTATTTTAATATTTTGTTTCATTCATTTGTTAAAAATTAATTAAATATTATGCTCGTGTGTAGAGCTATAGCTTTGTATTTCGCGGCTCATTGAGCTTGCCAACATAAATTAACGCCCTTATTTTGGTGATCTGTCGAGCACGGGCCAAAAACATTCCGTGGCCGTGTTCACTTGCTATAGGACTGTCTTAATTTCAAATCATTGGCCGCCATTGCATTAGTTGGAATCATCATCAAGTGTGATTATGAAAGCCTCACCCTATCTTGTTTGAAGGAATTGCTAAAAAAAAAAAAAAAAATGTACGGACAACTGAACGCAAGAAGGAGCTGATTGACAGGTTATAATTATTATTAGTATAGTAATAACAACGGTTGGAACAACGAACAACAAGAACAATTATAATAATTATTATAATAACAATAATAATAATTAATGGCAAATAGTTATAATTTTATTATCTTTTAATTTCAACTGTTGCGGCTGTTGTTATTTAATCAATTAATATTATTGATATGTCTTATTATTTTATTTATTATTTTTATTTTATAATAATAAATTATTGTTATTTCATAATAATAAATTATAAGATGACTTATGTTAGCGGCGCATCGTCAGTTCTATACACCTCCAAACCCATCAGCTGCCGTGAATAGAAAAAAAGTCCTTCAGTATCGGATAAAATGAAGCGACTTTCGTTTTAACAGTGCTATCGATGGAAAGCATGCTTCCGGTTCTTTTGATAATAGCTCCGCAGAAAAATCTGCCGGGACCCCATTGAATAACATATTCATGTCATGTGCCACTGAGAGAACCTGCTAGAACATGCCATTACTAGCCAATGCCTACAGGCTAATGAAGCTCTCAAGTGTCTATCAGGAGAGATCAGTGCTCCCACGTCTAATGACTACATTATTGCCTACCTTCTCTATGTCATGCGTGCAGTTGTGCTGTACATATTCGCTGCGTCATATCATTGTTCTTATCAAATACATGATTGCCTTACATCGTCAACAGTAGTCTTGTGTCTCATGTTGGGAGTTGTCTGTTCTTGCCCGCCCACATAACTTGGTAAGATAACTCTTAAATGTGTCCATTTTTCACGTTGCTTGGTTTTATGTAGCCTTGGTTTGTGACATTGTTTTATTCAGCAAATGGAATCCAACTGGTTTTTTTTTTTAAATAAATATTGTTATTTTGCGAGTTATTATAGTTTATTAATATCAGCGATTTGTTTTGCTGCTGAAATGGAATGCTTGCAGCACTTCAGCTGTCAACATGTTATGTTTTTCTTGTCAGTTATTTGCTTTAGCCGTGGGGCCAATGACTACTGTGTGTGTACCAGATACTTGGATGATTGGTGTGTAACGTCCTATTATCCACATGACAGGGAAGAGAGTGTTGACCTGTGTATTAGCTGGATACGCTGTGAATGCTGGCTACTAACTACTACTGGCTTACTAACCACACTCATGTTGTAGACTTGAGTGTAAAAGTAAACATCTATCCTCATTCAGCTTCCATTGGTCTCTTCGAAATTATACATTATCTTCATTTTCTTTGGTGTCTGGCTGTTCGAACCAAACTAAATATTAATTTAATTCAAAATAATGTGTTTATTTTATTAGCTAAGAATGAATACGATTCTTATTAGGTACTATAATACTTTCATTTCATGCGGTGAAGGCTGTGTCCCGGCACGTCCACAGTAAATCAATTAACTTCAGGCAGAACGCGATCACAACTAAAGTCATTTTCCATGAAGGAAACAACTCCATATTTGCAGCAGTCATATTTTATTAGAAATATTTATTTGCTGTACACAGTCTTTATGAATGATAATGAGATGCAGCCAGTTTCTGGCGAAGATTTAAACTCGGACAGTTGGTGCTGCAAAATAATGAATTTGTAATAAATTGTCAATTTGATACAGTCACTACTTTTGGGAAATATATTTACTTGTCTCGAGTGCTAAAGAAGCTAGTGCCACTATTCGGTGTAATAATATAACCTAAAGTTGAATACACGGTTCACTTTTGCTATCTTGACCCAGGTGCTGGTTTGTTAAACCAAATGTTTTTTGAAAAAAAACGCTCGCAGTCCCCATCGCACTATTAATAATTAGTTACTAAAGAGGGACTATACTTGCTTTTGGAGCGTATAAATTGAAGGACTGAATTTGAAACTACATTTGGCTCTCAGTTGAAGGAGTGTTGGAGGTGCAGAAGTTTATAGCTTACTTTAATAGTTGGTACTTATTCGGTGTTAGCATTTGTTAAAACCTGAAAAGACAACTCCTATCTTGAGCCAGTTTTACTGTTGTCACGTATACATGCATTAATACTGTTTGCTCAGAGCCGTTGTTATCGTCGCTTGGTCTTATAATTTTCATTTTCCTGGTTGGAATGCTCCACACTTGCGGTGATAACTCCGTTAATGTGGTGTGCAGCTCTATTGTCTAGCCTGGCTACTAGCCTTCTGCTAAGCACCTGGGCATTATTGGTTCCTTTATTTGATTGATGGCGGGTGAATAGACTAATAACAAAGACCATGCGCACAGTGTGTGCAACTCTCAGCCTACGTCACGCATTGATAACACTCATGCATGAAGATCTAGCGCTAGCTAGATATCGCTATAGCTGCGTATGATAACGGAAGAGTGTGAAGCTAGCTAGCTGCATATGGACTCTTGTACGTTTGTGCACTCGTCAACTGTATCTCTATCGTTTCTCTGATAATCTTCTCTGTACAGCTTGTGTGTAGGCTTCACTTACTGATAGCCTAGCAGGAAGTTGCCTTTATGTGGGGATTCAAACTTATAGGAGTAGGTAGGCTTCTTCAACTAACTGCAGGTTTGCCTTCTCCTTGTTGTTTTAAGCTTTATCTCTGCAAAATTTTTATAATTCTGTTTGTGCATTATCTCTGTGCGTGTGATTCATTGTACGTGTACGACTGAGACTTGAGCTGGAGATCGTTTAGCTGACGCTGTCAATCGTGACTTGTTGGTGTTCCACCACTGTGCGCCTGTCTATCCATTATAGGCGTCAATAATGGGAGCTTTTGTGTTTGAAGTATCCAAACTTTTTCACTATCAACACATTCCAGGGTCGTGTTTCACCTCAGGCCATGACCACTCCACCTTCTAGCCAACTTCTTTGTGTGCTATTTGCTTATGTACAGGGCTGTTTCTTTTGTATCTTTACATAATGGCAGTAACAGCAGCGTTCATTTGTTGTATCTACTGGATAGCAGCTGGGTCTAAGGTTCCTCTTTTGCTTGGGTGGCAAGTTGAAAAAGTACTAAATCACTCAGTGCCTGCTTTGCATGACTAGGTTTCATAGGCAACATTGTACGTACGTAATTGGTGAATGTGTAGAGCTAATGCTAATCTTCGATGTCATAGCTATGATGAGCGAATTCCTCAAGTCTCTGAATTATGCTAATAAACTCCCAGTACCGTGTTACAGCACCTTTGCAGCTAGGCAACCATTTCTTCAGCATACTTTGTAGGTAGTCAGTGCAGAACTACTGTGCCTTACCTAAATTATTGATTATTGACTGTTCTTGCAGCACTGCTCTTGTGACAGCCTGTGGGTGCCAAGACGCCCTCTACTAAAACAAAAGCAGCGTTTTGGAGGGAATTGTACAGTGGTGACTGTGGTCAGTGAAGGTATGTTGTGGTGAGAAGTCAGAACTAGTAACGGTTTATTATTTTGTAGGACACTGACACCAAGAGTAATAAATCAGACTCCGGAGATGGCATGAGCAGAGACAGTAAGAAACAGTTGTCTCGACCTCTTCAACAACATTCAACTAACAACAAAACTGGTTTCTCCACGACCTCTTCAGCCTCCAGAGACAGTAGTGCCAGTACCCATAGTCTAATGATGATTAACAATAAATACAATATGGAACAGAATGTAGGGAACAGTAACTCTCTGTCCATGACCTCTCCAGCTGAAGATGCTGCAAGCCAATCTAATATCAACCAGAATAACAACCAGGGAAACGTTAGGCAGGGCGGCGATGGACTTGTCGCACTCGCACCATCATTTTTAGGTGCGGGAGTGCGAATGAATGTGCCGTCGTCGTCCGAGCCGTCAACGTTTCCTGCCAATCCCCTTGCTAACCAATTTACTTTCTCTTCCATGGATCAACAGAGACACATATTGAATGAGATTGTGATGGCTCAGCAACTGCAGAGGCAAATGCACAATTCTGCAGTGGCCACAATGCCCATGTTGCCCGTCAACCAACCTCACCAAGTGCCAGACCAGATGTTTTTAGGGATGGCAAATAAAAGCCGTGTTGACAACTTCCACAGTCTCATGAATAGTCCAGCTACTAGTAAAATGAGTGACGCATCACACGAGGGCCGTGGCACGACTCCTGTGAAAGAGAGTTTGACAATGCCTCTATCATTACAAATAGGACCAGATTATGAGCAAAGAAGAGTGGACAATTCCTTTCTGCAGCTAGACAGGGAGGACCATGAGGTGTCTAGAATTACTAGCGGTCAACAGTCAACTGAACAGAATAGCTCTCACAATTTCCTTGCTGACAGGAAAAGGCATGCCAGCGCGCCAGATAAACTACCTGACTCGAAGGCTTGGACAAATACTCATGCTGGTAAGCTTTGCACTGACATGGGAAATGTGACTGTTAATGATTACTGTCGATTGTGCTCTGTCATTTGCGATTGATTATCAATTTCTAAGCATTCAAGTAAGCTTGTCGTTTGCACACAAAGTCAAGGCACTGTCTCTGCAAAATGCTTAAGAGTCTTTGATTGGTCGAGTGATTATGCTAACTATATTGTCATTGGCTAGATAATATCAATGATTGACCAATGAGAGGTTTTGTTATGCAAGTTGGCTCGGCGCTTACATATCAATGCGCTTTTGACCAACAGTTATTGTGTGCAATGGATAGCTAGGCAAGGGCTGTTAGAGCAAATGAAGTGAGGCGTAATATACTCACATGCCTCGAGTATTAGCATAGCGATAACCTGGATCGGTAGCCATTTTGGTTAGTAGGCTAGTAGTCAGGTTGTTGTGGGTAGCCAGCATATAGGAGGAGAGTAGATTGCTGGGACAAGGAATAACGGCAGGCTATGAATGGTTGACTAGTGACAGCTACACTACACCATTCACAATCTTCATATCAGTATTGTTTTACATATTATTATTTGCTCATGGAGTTTATTCCCAATGGTCGGTATGTCAATCCTTGGTTCTTTCACTCAACGACACAGCTCATAGGTAAGATAGGGTGGCTGTGTTTAGCTTCTGTCTAAATTGGGTTCAACTTGTTTCTTCTCAAACCAATGGACACTTATGAATTCCTCTGCCGTCTCTGGTGAGAACTTGATCTCTTTCTCTTGTAGATCAGCAGCAACATATGAATGAACAGTACGCCAAAGCTCAGGAGCAGGCGCTGCAGCCGGCATCGACGCAGCGTAGGCATCGCAGGATGTCTGCTGACAATCACCAACATCGCAGCAGAGAATACAAACACTCCTACTCACATAGTTCCGGTGGTAAGTAATTCTATTACACACCGCTCTAGCATCAGTCTATGGTATTTATCTGTTGCTGGTCGGTGTGAACACTGACTGCAAGCTGCCATCAAATTTAGTGCTGACACTGTAGTAGTAAATTGTACAGGTGTATAGTTACATAGTGTATGCCTTGCTACATACCGGCGCAGATGTGATATTTACTAACAAACTTTGAATGTAGATAACAGTCTGATAAACATAGCCCCAGATCTAAAACCACAAGCTGTTAGATGGATCATTAACTGGTTAAATGGTACACACCCGTACTCGTTACATTGATTAGTTTTAGCCTTTGATAAGGCTATATCTTGGCCGCCACTGTTGACTGTATATAATATCGGAGCCCAAAATGTTTAGTAGTTTGACTGTGGCCGTAAGCTCACTCACATACTGAGGCTGTCACACGTCTGGCCCACATAGCTCTGGCCCACATAGCTCTGGCCCACATAGCTCTGGCCCACATAGCTCTGGGCCACCATAGAATTGATGGATGGCTCTATAGCTGGTATTGTGTGATGGCTTGAAGCCAACGCAATGCTAGTTGTGGTTGTTTGGTTAAGGCATGGTCAACCACACATCTATCTAGTGGACCTACTAGTCATGCTCTCCTAGTACAAACTCCTCTCTACTTGCTTATCGTAGATTTGCTCACAAAATCTGATGGTGCTGTCATGTTCAGAAGTCCTCCACCAGGTGGAGTTAAAAAACGTAAACCGAGGCCAGAACCTCTTGTTATTCCTCCGAATGTGGCGGCCATACAGTCTCGGTTGAGATCACCTCGGATATGGGAGCCTGGCGAGGGTCAAGGGTGAGTATTTGTGTGATGTAATGGAACTGTATGGAGATCTCTATGTATGTGCTGTTAGATGTCTATGTATTTGCTGTTAGAAATCTATGTATGTGCTGTTAGATGTCTATGTATGTGCTGTCAGATCTCTATGTATGTGCTTTTAGATCTCTGTGTATGTGCTGTTAGGTGTCTATGCATATGTTGTGTTTGTACAGGGTTCGTCACACAGGAAAGACTCCACCACCGTACACCCCTCCACCAATTCTCTCCCCGATGAGGAGTGGTACGGGACTGTTTAGGGGCCCCTACTACAGGCCTCACATAGCTGCCAGCGGTGCTTCTCTTAGCTCATCGCTGCCAGCAACCAAAATGCATCTACAACAAGAACCCATCCCTGAGGAGCCTCCCCAAATACAGGAGGAGATAATCTATCAAACGCAGCCGTCTCTAGTTGAAACTATAGTAACTGAGGAGACGCCTCCGGAGCCACAACTACCTCCCCCTCCTGAGACAGATATACAGCCTCATATAAACATTGGCCCCGAGCACCAAGCAAACCTTCCAGCTCTTAGAAGTAGGTTGTGTGTAGTACCACAGCTAGATTGCTTCCAAGTTATTTCTTGTTGCAAACTGAAAATCTGAAAATAGCTCCTTGTAGCAGTTTTTTATTGCTGGTATGCTGTAAGTTAGCTGATACTTTTACTTTGCTATTATTTGTGGAGTGGCCTTTGCGTGGGCGAACTGCTGATCAAAAGAAACCAATACATTCCAACTTGTGTTTAAACATGGATTAACCGTCTCAATGTTTGTAGGGAATCCTAGAGATGCTGAGAGGGACGCTGATCATGCCACCCTACTATGGACACCAGAATGTTTGGATCACTCGTTAACAGTTCAAGAGTGTAAGTACAGTTTGTGTGGCTATACTGACCCCTCTACCCATACATCTATGTATTGCCAGCTACGAGTCCTGCTTTTGTAATAAACTAGTTGATAAGTAATTAATTTGTTACTGTCACTGGTGGAACGGTTAGCTGGTCTGGTTATGTAGATAGTGGTGAACGGGTGCCAAGCCTAAGCGTCGCAATATGTACCCGGTTATGTACGTGACTGTTTGACTTATAGCCAGCTCTTGCATCACAACAATGTTGGCACTTTTGCAAAAATTGAAATACTGTTGTTAAAATTTGTGTGTAGTTCCTAGACCCATCTCTCAGCTAAGTGTGCTGGCCAAGTGCCAAGGCATCCACCCGAGAGGTCTGGTAGAATTATAACTTTCATCTTAAGAAAATAAGAACGATTGAGCTTAGCGCTTCAGCTTATCATTTTTAGGATGGATTAGCCCCATTTCCTGACAAAACGTTGGCTATCATAACTGTATAACACCTGCATTCGCTCTGCCAGCCATCCTTTTTTCTGGATAATATCTATGATTATGATAAATTTTACTCAAAGAAAGTCTTGGGCTAACCCGTGTCATCAAAGATTTATTGCTTTCATGAGCAGTTAGCAACTGCTAGTGTGTCACGCCAACTTAATTCTTGGTGAATTGCTAATAAAACTGGAATATCTTACGAGACCAACATTGATGTTGCCAAGTATTGTATGTTTTAGTGATTTTTTAATAATTAAAGATACAAATAATTCTTTGTGTCGAGGCTCTGAATGGAAATGTTAAATTGGCTCGTGTGAAACTTTCATGTTTGCTCAAACTTGATTGAAATATTGTCGGAGTATATATCACATGACACGTTGGTTGTAGTGACGGCTTACATGGACTTCTCGTGTAGTGCTGCCGTACCTGGCAGCGGCTCCAACAAGGAGTATGCCTTACACCAGCTGTACTTCAACAAGGGAGACATCAAACGGTCCATTCTATGTCTCATGTCTAAGAAGATTAGCCCCTCATTCGTCAAGTTTATAGGCGACTATCACTACCAGGACTCGGATATCTGGACTACCGATGAGATTGAGCTCTACACCCACACTATCATGAAAGAAGATAAAGATTTCAACTCCATTACCAAAGCAGTAAGTATTTATAAATAGTGCAGGGAATTTGTTCTGCTGTGGAGTTGTATGCTCTCTTTCATTGCCAATGGAAACTGACTGCAATATTTGGGATTTCTTGTTTGCTGCTTCACTAAGTGAGCAGCTGTTTTTTCTCATTCACCAATACGGCTGTTTAGTTGTTAAGAGTTGAACTACTCGTCATCTGTGCTTTCGAAGTGAATCGCAGGCTGTGTCTTCCCACACGAGGCAAATTTGAATTATTTATTATGCCGACTGTAAAAACCAAGTGGCTGTTCTGTCTCATAGCTTTCAATTTGGTACATTATCATCAAGTTATAGTGCGTTGTTGTCTCCCTTCTGTGCTGATGTCTGATTGGCTGTATTTGTAGTTCGCGGGAAGAAAGACCCACAAACAGTGTATAGAGTTTTACTATTTATGGAAGAAGATTTGCCGTGAGGAGTATAAACGTTTGAGAATAATCCGTCGCAAGCGAAGGCATGACGAGTTGTACAACCTCAGATCGCGAGTTGGACGTGAGTCTACACCGGCTGATTACAGTAATGACTAGTTCACATGTTTAACTTTAGCCTATGCTCCAGCAGCCAGTTGTGTTACAGGGAAGGAGGCTGAAGCTGACCCTATCGCTGCTGTAACCCAATCAGATGACGAGGACTCGGTTAGCCAAGTTTCTGACTATGGCGAGGCTGATGATGAGGACATGGTCAGTGACGCCCACAGTTCTATATCTAATGTTCCACCTCCACTTAGGTCTATACCCAATCAGTTCCCTTCACCACAGCAATTATCCTACCTCTGTGAATATCCAGGCTGCGGTGCAGTAAGTAGCTATTCCATTTAACTCTTTATTCATTTATTTATGTAGTGAAAGTAGATGGCTATCAGAGATTTTATCTGCCATGTTTTGCAGTTTGCATGAATTCTCCGGTTGGATTTGTCTATCTAGTGTCGCGGTGTGAGATTTGCTGTGCTTATAATTTCCCTCCAAGTATGGGCAAATGATATGGCTGGTGAGACAACTCCTCATGACTCTTTGTAGATGTTCAATGCCAAATCAGCTCTAAATAATCATTCTAAGATGCATGTGCTTCCTCGACAACCCCAACCTATGGAGATAATGAGAGAACGGCACAGTCCGGCACCTAAAAAGGTCAAGGCTGAACCTGTAGCTCCTGGTCCCGGTAGTGAGGAATTTCCTTGTAAACTCTGTGGAAAGTACGTGCGGGTGTTCTCTCTATTATATGCTTTCCTTGAGTAAATCAATATCTTGGAGTTGTGTCACCGCTGAATATTTAATAATCTATCAAGGATGTATGAGCCTGTGTGCTTTCAATATATCACTTCGCAATTTCTTGGATTTCAGTCTTGGCATTTTAGCGGTTATGCATGTTGATAATTTTGCCTGTTTTAATGTACATGTGCTGTATGTGCAGTGTACGTCTAATGCACACGCTTTACGTCTAACACGCACACTGTATGTTGTAGAGTATTTTACAAAGTGAAATCTAGAAGCGCTCACATGAAAAGTCACAGTGTCCTAGCAAAAAAGGCAAGAGAGGCTAATGCTAAACAAGGACTGCAAGCTAAACAGCCTTCTTGATAGATATTAGACTATGCCAAATTACACGACAATATAATATATATTAGCTAACTTCACCACAATTGTGCCAACCTTATCAGGCTCCTATATATGCACCGATATCAAAATATTCTATGTCAACATTTAACATCAAAAGATAGACTATATCCTGACTTGTACAGGGTTGTGCAGTGAGTGTGTATATTAGATTCTATTACTTGATGATACCAGTCTTGTTTATAAACTTTGGTATACAATACTTTGTTGATGTATAATTGAGATATATATTTTATATATTCATGATTTTTGATAACATAATTGTATTTTCTGTAAAGAAAATTTGTATTTAACTATCCGATGATGGCATTATGTGTAAAGCTAGATATGAACTATTGTTTAGCTTAAAGCAGATGTAGAATTTACCCATGTATTGTGTTTAGCAACAGTATTGGATATTTTTTACTTGTACAACAATTAATTTTTTTTGCCTTTTGAGAAAATCAAACGTTTGCTGAGTACACTAAAGTATTTTTGTACATGTTATTATGGTATTATGGTGAAGTGTTAGATTCGTAAATATATTCAATTTATTATTATCTAATTTTGTTGTGTACAATAGTTCGCGTGTCATATTGAGTTTTGGTTCTGGCGGTCAATGTACAAATCCTCGCTGGATAGGGCTGTTCATTTTTTTTTTATCTGTGTGAGCCCATTTAATTTAGAAAAGCAGAAAACAAGAGCCAGTACTGTTGCCATGAAGAAGCATAGGTTAGGCATCTGCATTTTGAAATATAATTAATTACCAACTGGGGGGTCATAGAAGTGTACCAACTGGAGGGTCAGTCATAGAAGTGTACCAACTGGAGGGTCAGTCATAGAAGTGTACCAACTGGAGGGTTAGTCATAGAAGTGTACCAACTGGAGGGTTAGTCATAGAAGTGTACCAACTGGAGGGTCATAGAAGTGTACCAACTGGAGGGTTAGTCATAGAAGTGTACCAACTGGAGGGTCATAGAAGTGTACCAACTGGAGGGTTAGTCATAGAAGTGTACCAACTGGAGGGTCATAGAAGTGTACCAACTGGAGGGTTAGTCATAGAAGTGTACCAACTGGAGGGTCATAGAAGTGTACCAACTGGAGGGTCAGTCATAGAAGTGTACCAACTGGAGGGTCATAGAAGTGTACCAACTGGAGGGTCATAGAAGTGTACCAACTGGAGGGTTAGTCATAGAAGTGTACCAACTGGAGGGTTAGTCATAGAAGTGTACCAACTGGAGGGTTAGTCATAGAAGTGTACCAACTGGAGGGTCACAGAAGTGTACCAACTGGAGGGTCATAGAAGTGTACCAACTGGAGAGTCAGTCATAGAAGTGTCGCTAGTACCTTCACAGTTTTTCATCCGATTAATCCTCATCGCTACACTTTTCAATTAATTAACGGGTAAATAGTTCTTGGATTAAAAAATGCCTATTGAGCAACCCAACTCGCCTTTTCGCATATATTTAGTTTGGAATAGTTTGCTTCTCTGACGTTAGCTAAACGTACTTCTTCTGTGATCGTATTTGAGCATAATATTGTGAATAGTGTCAGTTCTACAATTTTTGCTTGTAAACATTTTTTGTATAGGATTGTTCTTGTTTTCTGCTGAGGTTCTGATTTTGCACGAGGTCCCATTATGACGACTAAAAACTAACATACATGATTCACACCTATAAAAACTACGAAATAATTTTGTTCCAAAATGAGAATAGTTTTGTATAGAATACTCACTTAAAACAATCGTAGAATCTTAATCCTAAAACGACTGTTGTTAATCTTTTATCAACTCAATTAAGAGACAGCACTACTTGTTGTGCTGTTTAGCTTACTGCAGTTGAACAGTTCTAAAACAACAAATGGGATCAATTTGAATGTCACCACCCTGACTGTTTAGGTCAGAGAATATTCTATGTCCATAATCATTGCCTACTCATGCCTAGGGGTCACTGCTTAATCCTATTACCCCAGGGCTGGGCTGATACTCCCCTTAAAATGGCCCATAACCATAAGGCTCGGCCTAAAAACACGTTTTAGGGGTGTTTTTGCGCAAGGTGCATGCATATTGGATTTGCTACTTTAGGGGGGTGTTTTGTCCAAAGAACCAAGTGTTGCATGTTACACTCTACTGTTGTAAAGTGTTCTCAATTCCAGGATACGCACTAAATTGGCATGCAGTTGCATATTTAAACACAGCCAGGCACATGTAGAATATGTATTGTGCTCGTAACCCATGCTAACATCATACAGTGGGATGCGGGTCACCAAGTGTTTAGGGGGTGTGGACTGGACCGACAACCAAGTGGATAGGGGTACATTTTGTAAGTGTTGGCCTAGCCAGGTGGGTATATTTGAAGGAGTATCAGCCGCCAGCCCTGGGCCTATTACCTGGTTTACTGCCGATTTACTGATAGTAGACCAAATTAAATGTATGGGAGTTGTATACACATTAATTTAGACTATAATCTGAGGGTTTCACTCAAAGGAATATCTGCGTGACGTAGTGTATTGAACAAAATACTAGCGCACGTGCTATTCCAGTTTGTAAATTAATGAGTCCAATTACATAGTTTCAAGTTGAAATTATCCAAAAACTTTCCTGTCCCCATGTTTTCTGTAGACACAGCTGAGTAACAGATAAACAAGCTCTTCCTCAAAAATTGTTTCCGAACAGACATTACTGCTGAGTTAGATGAGTTTACATATACAATAGAGTTTCATTAACTATCATGTACGGAACGGTAAGTAGTAATAGTCCAATCGTTATCAAAAAGTTGATGAAATAATAATAATTATTTTTTTGATTATTATTATTATTATTTAGTTTAATATTATTGTTATTATTTATTGTAGATAATAATAATACTTATTATTATAATAGTATTAATTAATAATATTAATAACAAACGATAGCTATTATTTATTTATTATTTTCGTACACTTACTACTGAGCTTGATCGTCGATAATGAGGATTGATTATTATCAATCATTATTATTGATTGGATGGGTACTAACTAACTAACTACTAATAAAATAAATGATAATAAATAATATAACAGCGGCTAATAATAATAAGCAGAGCTGTGACAAATCATAATTTTTACAAGTGAGTAAAAAAGTCAAATTAAGTAAGTCATGCGTTGTTCCAAATCAAATATTATTATTTGGAGCGTCATTCGCAGCAAATTTTTCAAATCATCACTGGAACTATTAGAGATGTAAAAAAAAACCTTGAGCTTTTAATAGGCTGCCTGAACCAATTGACCCAAATTTAGATCACAATGTGTGGTTAGCTGGCCTCTATAAAACAATATTCCAACTTGTTTACTTTCGCAAACTTGCATTTTCCTTTGTACACTATCGAGTGGAACTTAGTTATTGGTATGCTGACCGATGTATATTGTGATGGAATTGCGTGAGAGATTGTGTGCGGCCAGATGCGCCAGGCGTTACCTTACCTTACTGAAGCAGATGTTAGCTTGGATGCCTAGCAACCTGAAGAGCCTGTGTTCCTACAGATCGGGGAGATGTGGTAGCCAAAATCAAGTAAAGAACTCGTTCTAGGATCGTTCCGGTAGCCATCTTGCTTTTATTAATTATTATTATTGTCATTGTGTTGCGTAGTTCGTAATGCGCCTGTTTATATTATATGTATGTCTGTGCTTGGCGCTATTGCGCTTGAATGTAGTGCCCCTAGTTTTGTCTGCCAATCACATTATGTTATTTTTATCCAATCGCATGTTTTAGTTTTCAACTGCTTTATTTGCATATTGTTTTAATAAGTATAAGGGCAGATCGCCCAGCAGTCAGAGTTCTTGGAATAGTTTTGTTGAGTTGATCACTCGAAGCGTTAGGGTAACGTTGTGCATCCTCATAGTCTTGACTGGAAGTATTGGTGGGTTTTAATATTGTCGACTATTTATAGCTACACTTCGAAACACCTCTCGTTGTAAGTTTTGTATCTTTACATTGAATATATTATTGCTGATAACTACAACTCTCCTTGTGCTGTATGAACTGGTTAAGCAGAATAACTTTGTCGGTAATTACACTCTTAGAGATAACGTACACTCTTTGGAATTGTCGCAAGTCTGCGTAACACAATTGCTAAAAACTATACACGTGCTTGCTAAGCAAATTTGAGAAGTGAAACCGGATCTGTGTGTGTTGCGTAATAGATCCCCGTATTAGGAAACCGAAAGTCTCCGTATTGAGTCAGTGAGATTAATTAAATAACGTATACCGTGGAGTTATACTACCGGTTAGTAGATACTGTATAATGGGTTGTGCCTTGACACTAGCAGGCTACGCTACCAACACAGCTCTAGTGCTCAATTGTCTAGGACAGCTATTCTAAACAGTGGTCCGGTGAAGGTACTGTGGTAAAACATGGGCAAATCCTTTACAATATTTTCATTTAAATTCCAAATCAATGCTTACACTAGCGAAATGAATGATCCAGTTCCATGCAGTAGATAAAATGTACACCCAGTAAACAAAACAATCAACCACCATAGGTTATACTTTTCTAAAATTCTTTCATTGCCAAAAAACTGTCATTGTGCTAGCCTATTGCTAATAGTACCAGCGATACTAGATAATTGATAAATAATAGCAAACACTGAGCATTAGTTTGCATATGTATTAAAACAGTTATCATTATAGTACATCATCAATTAATGCATTACTCACTACAGATAAGTAAATAACCTGGTCGACATTCATAAACACTCTCAGCTCACCACATTCAAGTCACAAAAGAAAGCAGTCAACTGATGATTCAACTTTTGCCGATGAAAACTTGTACATAAAATAAAAGGCAGCATAGTTTTCCATGATCCTTGATTACTATAGACTAATAATTAGGTAGTTTCTTTTTTTCACTGCTTTTATTCATTTGCTACAATTGAATACTATGAGTTTTTGCAATCTCAGGTCAATTATAAGCATTAAGAAAAGCTGAAAACATCATCACTGGTTTTATTTGATGATTTGCTATATTTTTGAAAATATTTGGTCAAATCTTATGGAAAGCGGCAAATCAAATAATGATGAAAGTAACCAAATCGAATCGAAGCACCAGTTGTATCAAATGTTTGAAATAATCATTTTTTAAAAATTTGAGTCACCAAATATTTGAATCATGGTGATTTTGTCACAGCTCTGGTAATAAGTTGTCGATGTTGGACGACTTGTTGTTGTCGTTCAAACCAGAAAAATTCTCCTAGTAAGTAAGCATGATGATGATTAATTATTATTACTTCTTTTGGTTCTTCAAAGCACACTAGATCTGATATGGCAAGAAGAGCCAGGAGCCTGAGGGTTGCGTTTCAGTTTGTTGGTGACGACGATGATATTATTATTATATATATTACGATAATTGTTATCATGATATATAATAATATCATCGTTGTTGAACATCTACTATTATTGTTGTTGTATTGTAAATGATAATATACCATACTATTAGGGTATATTATCATTTACAATGCAACAACAATAATAGTAAATTAAATATATAATATATTATATTACTGCAGCATAATTCATTATTTCTGCTTTCAAATTCATTCATGGTCGATGGTATTTACGCATCAAGTGAGCTTAAAGGCAGGTCTCAGGTCTGTTTTGATGCATATACAGAGTTAGGCTCTTCCCGTGTTGAAGCTCTTATTTTCAGAGTAGTCGTTTGACCACTGATGCTGTCAGTTCTTATAAGCTGATGAGAGGAAGTCATTTTTCTGTTTTTTGGAGAGGATCCGCTTAGCAAAGAGAAACTTTGATGTTTTCTTTTCTTTGTTTAAGTCTTGACTTCAACCCTTTTACACTCCCTTGTGATGCGATCACGTCATTGGAGGTTGGAGATGACTTTGATTAAATTGTTTTGTAACATTTTAATATTGTACATTTTTGGTATGTTACTAGGATCCCATACTGCGTGTTCTGCAATTGAATGGCGTGAGCTAGTGTAGGCAGGTAGTCTGGCTCTGACCAACTAATAATAATAATAAATAATAGTAAAACTTATATTACTACAGTAATAATTAATAATATTCCTCATCCAACAGAGAACTCTGTCCCTAAGTAGTATCCAAAGTGTGTGGGTAGAAGTAGAAGTGAGGTTTATATCAATCAAGATATAAATCCAATTAATAAAAACTATAGTTTGAGTTCAAATGAAATAATAATACTAATAATATTTTTATTATTGATATTATTATTATTAGCTTACTTTATCATTTCCTACGAATGCACCTTTACTCATCTATTTCTCAGACAGTAATTACTCAACTCAGTGAATGAATGAGTATTATTACTCAAGTTAGTTAGGTTTTGTTATTTATTATCGTCGCTTCTATTTTAATTATCATTGCAGTAATAATCTCTTACTGCTATTTTTGTTATTACTAGTTGTCACTAGGCATTAATTATTATCATTACACAACAGCATGAATTATAAATGACTTCTAGTACTGCTACTGCAATTGTTGCTTAATAATAATAATATTACTTGCCGTTGTGTAAATAATATGAGTACAGTTATGATAATCAGAGAAGTATTTTTACACTTGTCATTTTTTTCAGTTATAATAGTCATAATGTCAGTTTTTAAAACCTTTAATGTTTTTCTATTACTTGCTATTATCATTGTCATTATTATCATTGTCTTCAGTGCTCCACTCTACTACCAATGCTGGAGTGTTTATCTAGTAAAATTTTGTTGCTTTCTAGTCATCAATTTTTACCGCTGCCGCCACCCCCATCACCAGTTGATAATAAAAAGTGTAGTAGCAATTCTTCTTCATTCCCGGTGCATTGGTAAACATGAAGGACATTAAGATTAAAGGGATGTACACTAAGGTTGTGTAACTTTGGAAAATTTTTGAGAATGAAACAGGCTCAGTTACAGTTAACTTGTATGCTAAGTGATTGTTTGTAGATGAAGGTTATTCTATTGAAATGAAGTTCCAGTAGTAAAATGTAGAAGACCTGTCTGGGACTTTAGGAGTTCTTTGATTTTTTATTACTAGCGTCCACCAGCTTCCACAGAAAGTGAAGGTGGATCTTCGTGGAATTAATTTCTTCCTACGTATTGCTTTCTATTTTATTTAGTGTCCCGACACTGCTAAATCTATCAATTTACAAGTTTCAATTATGTATTCAAACCTAATCGTTTTTGTCAAGGGTGGTTGTAGAATTTATTACACTAGATGAGACTATTTTGGAGAAAACAGTAATGGTAGAAGTAGCAGGCTACTCAACCCTGATACCATACGCTAACTAGAAGCCAAAACTGTTTATTCTGTGCAGACTATCAATAGTATGACATGTTTATCAATTTACTTGATGTCTGCGATCACACATCCTCACTAATACTCTTTCAATAAATTGTGCCAGTCGTAATTCACATATCCTGTTGGGCAGGGTCAAGGTTATGCTCAAGCTCATGCACCTCCTGGTGGCCAGCATGGCGTGAATCAACCCCCACAATATGGTGCCCCTCCTAATCAATATGGCGCACCGCCAGGCGGAAGTTATGGAGCACCTCCTCCAGGTGGCAATTATGGAGCACCACCGCCTGGTGGGCAGTATGCTGCTCCACCGCCTGGTGGGCAGTATGGTGCGCCTCCACCTGGTGGGCAGTATGGTGCACCTCCACCTGGACGACCAGGCGCACCTCCAGGTGGCCAGTATGGAGCACCACCTTCAAATCAGTATGGAGCGCCACCACCTGGCCAATACGGAGCACCCCCATCTAATCAGTATGGGGCCCCGCCACCAGCGGGGCAGTATGGTGCCCCGCCTCCCCAGGTAAGACTTAACCACTGTTTTGTGTGCATTTCTTTATCAATATTTCTTGTTTATGTCATCTACTGTTAGACAAGGTTACACGCAACATACTTTTCCACCAATTAAATGGAAACAAAAGTTCTGTTTGGCTGAAACTTTGCTTTTTAAACCAGTTGAAATCTGACTGACAGTTTTTTGTAGCGGTTTGTTTTAGTTAAAACTTTATCTTCTGTAGTGATTTGAGAATTTTTTTAAGATAGCTTCATGTAAATTAGTTATGACATAGCTCATTGTTTTATATGGATGGTGAGGCTTGGGATTTTTAACGGATAGTTTTTGTAATTTAACGTGTCTTAGTTTTGATGTTAAAATTAAGTAAATTGTTTTTGTGGATCCTTGAAACTGCTGTTATCATTACTTTTGAACCCTCTTTTATGAGACTTTAGATCGACTGTTAACGATGTCTTTACATACGTTTCCTTAGCAAGGGTATCAAAGCTATGGTGCACCACCTGGACCCCCAGGACCACAAGCACCTCCTGGTGTAGACCCTGTTGTCTTTGGCTGGTTTCAGGTAATTGTTAGCTTCTGGCCTTATTCATTCTCCATTTAGCAGTCAGTTTGTGCTGAAAATATGCAACTTCAGCTGTTAGTTACGGCAGCATCTTTTAGCAGTATGCTATATGCATTTTATTGTGAGTGCGCCTGTACTTAGTTATAACTCATGACCTTGTCATATTTAAGCGCGTTCAAGTCAGTCAATATTAGATCGTTACAAACGAATGTGTGATGTAAAGTGATACAACAGGAAGGGGGTATATTATAGTCTGTAGACTCAGATCGCTCTGGACAAATCTCGGCTCTTGAGCTACAGCAAGCCCTCCACAACAACAACTGGTCACACTTCAACCCAGAGACCTGTAGGCTAATGATAGGAATGTTTGACAAAGACAGGTATACATGCTTATAGCTCACTCGATAGGCTTTCCTTGTTACTTACACATGAGTTGGCTCTGCATTCACTTCTCATACTACTTCCTCATTTTACATTGTAGATCCTCGTGGTAAGCTGGAGGTTTTTTGTTTAGTTATGGAAATCCCATTTCGTTTCATTTTAATTTTTTGTTACAATGTTAACAAAACCAAAATTGCGTTTTACGGCATTAACATTAGACAAGTTTGTTATTGTCTGGTGATAAAATATCAATGCGCTTCACCCCTCTGCATCATAAGTCGACGCAATGATGCGACTTTCATCGTTTCCGGTGATAATAAAATTGGTATGTGTCATTCCGTATTGTAGGAGCGGCCAAATTGATATTCATGAGTTCGCTGCTCTGTGGAAGTATGTGCAGGACTGGAAGCAGACTTTTGATGGGTAAGAGTGACAGTTATATTATATGATATGTAAGTGTGACAGTTATATCATTTGATATGTAAGTGTGACAGTACCTATTGTCTTCCATTCCCACTCTGTAAGCCACTAATGCTTTACATGGCCGTTAGTCTTAGTAGTCCCAGTGCCTCAACGATTCAAATTTGCCATCTTTTATTGCTCAGTGTTTATTTTATACGCATTTTGTTTACACTCAGTTTCACTGCAGTACAATTTCAAAGTTGTCTTCTCTTTTATACCAAACGATCAGACTGGCTTAGTTTGACTGACCAATCGCCTTCATGACAACCTATAAAGCCTTTAATAAATAATTTGATAGTCACAGATTTCAATAATTTTTGGTCAGATTAAAGATTTATGTTGTTAGCAGAGAACATAACCTGAGTATTTGATCTCAATAGGTAGAGGATTTCTGTGTATCACATCAGCTGAAAGAGTACTTTATGTATGGGTGACTTTCATGGGGTGTGAAATTACTTCCTGCTACGTCGGCATTGATTCGCACGCGCTGAGGGTAGATTTTGGTTTGACTAGTAAAATGCTTTTTGCAGTTGTTCATTTAAATGTACAGTAAATACCCAAATCCTATCCACAGTTAACACCTGTAACAGATTTTTTTTAGCGAAAATGTTATAGTTGTGGCTAAATATTGACATTTTTTTTTACTGATAACTGAAAAATTTAACTGAGAAAATTCAATTGACGTCTAGCAGTAATCGTTGGCTGGTGTTGCCAACTATTTAAAGGCATTTACTGCATTCTCTTCATTCAAAACTAATGAGGAAATGGCCAAGTGGTAGGCTGTTACGTAACAACTATTACATCATATAAAGTAGTGAAATTATCTTTGGACTTCTGGATCTTGGGAATGGATGGATTTGCAGGCACAAAACTTTGCATGTACAAACATCACTCATAGTTTTATTGATGATGTGAGAATCGGCTAAATCCCAGACTTCATCAATAATAACGCTTGAGGTTTTAGAGGAGACAACTCCCAACATTACATGCCATGGAATCGGAGAATAACAAACATTAATTCTTTGATTGACGTGTTGTGGATAATCCGAACTACGACAACTTGTCCAGTCACTATAGTGCCCCTCCCCCTCCTCCATTGATAGCGCAAATTTTAAGCTGTTTCACTGGTTTCGCGTTTTTTTTTCCCAAAAACATTTGGTTGGCGCAAAAGATTGCTTTTATCAGTGAAGTTTTCAAGACCGATGTGACGTAAGCAGTACAGCAGTAAAGGAAGATAATGGCTGACTGTGTACTGTATTGTCTTACTTGATAGGTTTGATAGGGATCACTCTGGTAACATAGACTCCAATGAACTCCATCAAGCTTTCTCTGCATTCGGTTATAGGCTGTAAGTCTATATGTACACTCTGATGTTACGTCTATGCACACTCTGATGTTACGTCTATGCACACTCTAATGTTACATCTATGCACACTCTAATGTTACATCTATGCACACTCTAATGTTACGTCTATGCACACTCTAATGTTACGTCTATGCACACTCTAATGTTACGTCTATGCACACTCTGATGTTACGTCTATGCACACTCTAATGTTACATCTATGCACACTCTAATGTTACGTCTATGCACATTCTAATGTTACATCTATGCACATTCTAATGTTACGTCTATGCACACTCTAATGTTACATCTATGAACACTCTAATGTTACGTCTATGCACACTCTAATGTTACGTCTATGCACACTCTAATGTTACATCTATGCACATTCTAATGTTACGTCTATGCACACTCTAATGTTACATCTATGCACACTCTAATGTTACGTCTATGCACATTCTAATGTAATGTTGCATCTATGGCACACTCTAATGTTACATCTATGCACACTCTAATGTTACGTCTATGCACACTCTAATGTTACATCTATGCACACTCTAATGTTACATCTATGCACACTCTAATGTTACATCTATGAACACTCTAATGTTACGTCTATGCACACTCTAATGTTACGTCTATGCACACTCTAATGTTACATCTATGCACATTCTAATGTTACGTCTATGCACACTCTAATGTTACGTCTATGCACACTCTAATGTTACATCTATGCACACTCTAATGTTACGTCTATGTACACTCTAATGTTACATCTATGTACACTCTAATGTTACATCTATGCACGCTCTAATGTTACATCTATGTACACTCTAATGTTACATCTATGCACACTTCAATGTTACGTCTATGTACACTCTAATGTTAAGTCTATGCACACTCTAATGTTACGTCTATGCACATTCTAATGTTGCGTCTATGCACACTCTAATGTTACGTCTATGCACATTCTAATGTTGCATCTATGGCACAGGTCGCCACAGTTTTGTACGCTGTGTGTACGAGTGTTTGACAAGTCAAACAAACGCTCAATGAAGCTAGATGACTTCATTCAGTGCTGTGTGATGTTGAAGACTCTCACAGAGAAGTTCAGACATAAGGATACTAATATGCAGGGAGTCGTCAACATCAACTATGAGGAGGTAACTCCCTAATACGATGCCTCTGCTGTGTAAACACTACTTATATTCTTGAGTAGACTTTGAACTTACTGTCAGTGACCATATGAAATACATTTAAGCTGCGTTTACACAAGAGCAACCGTGTCTCTGTTCTATTCGATGGTCGCAGGCGCAATTGCAAATTATTGCCTTTTACACAGTTACAACAAGCTGAATTTTCGAGTTTGTTGATTTTGGAGTTGCGCAATCACCATAGCTGATATAATTTAAGTGCGTGTCTGTTCGTGCAGTTGGGTTGGTGAGTTGAGATTGATTATTAATGGTTTTCTACCATGCAGTGACCAGTTACTGTTCTCTTTGCATTCAAAGGTGTTTTTTATTTACCTATAATATGAAAACTTGACATGATTTTAAAAAGAATAATAATTTGAAAAAAAATTGACTTTCTTTTCATGTAGTTGCATCCGAAATAATAATGATTACTCCGAATACGAGTCGACTAAAATTATTACGTATATAAAATTTGATTTATTTGATAAATTAATAATAATACACAATCATTAGCATGCTGGTAATAATTAATTATTTGATAATAATCTTATTATTTTATAACAATCATTACTTAGATTATATCCATGACTGAATAAACAAAATATTGGACACACTATATTGAGCAACACAATTGGCTTATTTGTGTTACGTGACTATAATATCGCTGGAACTCGACCTTCGAACACGACACTGCTGAGTTGGTGCGTCTCCACCGAATGTTGTGTAATATTTCTGTGAAAAGACGCACCGACAATCTTCATAGGAAGGTCACCTTGTGTAAAAGTGGTTTTAGCATGTTTGTTACATCATTTTGGTTGTTACTTTTGACTAATTGGAAGTTTTCTGAAATTGTCTGTTCATGACTTGATGCATAATTGAAGTTCATCGCCATTTTTGCTCTTTTCCGCTCTAATTTTGGAATGACTTGAACTTGGGCACGAAGTTGTTGGTTCGTTTTCGTTACAGCTTTTCTATTGTTTACAGTTCCTAGAGATGGTTCTTGATACAACACTTGCTCAAGCTTAAGAGAGCTCAGCCACCCGACCCTCAATTGCTTAGTTTACATGAACCTAAAGCTATTGGCTCTATAAACGCTTCTTCAATTTTAGCGTTAGGTCTATTCATTACCAGGTATGTTCACTCGTTCTATTGGTCAGCTATAGCTGTTGAGTCTTTCTATTGGTCAATAGTATATGTCGAGTCTTTCTATTGGTCAATAGTATCTCTCCAGCGTTTTTATTGTTTCTTTATGTCATTCGATTCCTATTTCCGAGTTTAAACAAGTTTATGTATTTATTATTTGCTTGCCTTAACTCGTCCTGCAAACCTTTCCATTGATATCATATCCTTTTTTACTTTTGCTATATGCCTGCGAAAATAATTCTACAAAAGTAATAATTTATATTATTTGTTCACTTTTCTATGGCAAGACGCAGCGAAATTAATGTCACACTACCTACTGGTTACGTCATATATATATATATGTTATTTTATGATACAACTAAATATACCTATTATAGCTGATATTACCATGTTTGGAGCTGTCAGTGTCTAATGATGCCCCCGAGTATTAAATCTCTCTAAAGTTATCCCAAGTTTTCTAATTGAATCTGTTTGAATACCTGATACAAATTATTTTTTCTTCTCAACACTCCTGAGAGATTGAGAAGATAATTACCAATGTAACTAGCTTAACGTGGTAGTTATCTTCTCAACACTTATGAGAGATTGAGAAGATAACTACCAATGTAACTAGCGTAACTTGGCAGTAGGAGATGATAGAAAGAAGATAACAGGTTTTATTAGAGGCCACTCTAAATATATATAACCTTAACATTATATACAGGAACATATATCGCGTCAGAGTTATATATATATCCAGGATGAGGTCTATTAAAACACGCAAAATTTTAATTATCTCCTAAAACAAAGCTACAGTCAAGACACCACTTCACCCAGTGAAGAAAAGGAGCAGTGATTGTTTTATGATACGCCGTTTACTAGAAGCAGTAATTCACAAAGTTATTGACTGTAAAATATATGAACAGTTTCCTTGTAGGTTTTTGAGTCGCAGTATCTGCGCTTTCTACCGCTTGATAATGCCTCAGAACTAAGTATAAGTGAGTAAATTTAAACTTGAAAAAATATTTTCTATATACAGAAATACTGAAATTTTTACAGTTTTTTAATGGAAACAGCTACTTATTATTGAGCAATTTTCCATTTATGTATGAAGCATAAGTATTAGTATGTTTGGAGTTGTCTTTGCAAGTGAGACAACTGCTCAGTTTTGTGAAACTAATTGTTAGAAGGAATGTCATGTGACTACTGGCATCTTATTTGAGCTATCTACATCGACAGGGGGGGGGGGGGGTGTTACTTGAAAATCAAAAAATGTGTGAAACCACTACTATTTCATCTCAAGTGTCGACTTGCATATTCCATTAAAAAAAACCTTTCAAATGCAATTGATATTTTTCAGACAATGTATAATACATAAATAATAAAATAGTGATGTAATAGAACAATATAAAAGATACATGTATAACATATAATTTGTCTAAAAGCTGGTTGCACGGAACTAAAGCATAGTTATTCATAAACCAAAGACAAAAACGACTCTACAGCACCAGACTTTTATAGCCACCAAATGAAGAAATACAAAAGCCTGTTGAGGTCATCCTATGCTCTGGTTTGCATTGACATCTCCCACTGATGCATTCGGCATTCATGATACTTCTCTCACATGCTGTGGAACCTTCACACTTCTCCCCCAACTTGATCTCTGTAATAAATTTTAAAAGCCGATTTTAAAAATCATTGTCTGTAAATGCACTTCTAGCAGCAAAAAGTCGTCATATATAGTGAATGGCCTCCTACACTCCACACTCCTAAGCATGTGTTTAAGATTAATCTAATGCCTACTGTCATTAAAAGAATGTTATCTTCATTTTGTGGACAAGTATTTCTACATTTGTGATACGAATTTGGCAGGTTAAATTAAAAAATAGGTCCATCCATGCATGGTAGAGTTCTAAGAATATTGGAAGTTAATTTAAGACGCCTTGAAGTGTTACAGATTATTGAACTGGCAAATTCTGTCCTAGTAGATTGCTCTATGCAACAGTTTAGCACCAAGCTCTGTTACAAGCTTTGTTTTCTGTAACTGAAAGTGGCAACTCTCGGTTCAACTTAAAGTGAGAATGGCCTATTACACATACTTTTGGCACAGTAATACGGGTTTACTTCGTAATACTTCTCTTTACATTCGACCACATTATTTACACACGCTGAGTTTAGTATGATCTTCTGCACCTTTTCCTTGGCCTTACAAACATCTCCTGCAACACAAATTAGTTGTTGATTAGTCGGTGGACAAAACAGTTGCGTGTCTTTTGAGTTTCGAACTGGTTGTTTACTCACAAGTATCACCTCATCATACGATTGGGTTTGTTTTACCTATTTTGATGTGCCGTCTTTCTTGGGGTTTTCTTATTAGGTTTACTGATGCTGTGGCGATAGGCTTGACAGTGGTAGGAGCTCTGATAGTGGAGGTTGTGGTTGTGGTTTTCTTTGTGGTTGTGGGTTGTCTGGTCCTTGGTGTAGTGGCAGGTGTGGTTTTCCTCGTAGTTGTGGGTGGTCTAGTCCTTTGAGTAGTGGCAGGTGTGGTTCTCTGTGTAGTTGTGGGTGGTCTGGTCCTTTGTGTGGTGGCAGGTGTGGTTCTCCTTGTGGTTGGGGGTGGTCTTGTTCTTCGTGTGGTGGCAGGTATGGTTCTTTGTGTAGTTGTGGGTGGTCTTGTTCTTCGTGTGGTGGCAGGTGTGGTTCTCCTTGTAGTTGTGGGTGGTCTGGTTCTTTGTGTAGAGGCAGGTGTGGTTCTCCTTGTAGTTGTGGGTGGTCTTGTTCTTCTTGTGGTGGCAGGTGTGGTTCTCCTTGTAGTTGTGGGTGGTCTGGTTCTTTGTGTAGTGACAAGTGTGATTCTCCTTGTGGTTGTAGGTGGTCTTGTTCTGCTTAAAATGGGAGTCGTGGTTTTTTTTGGTGTGGTACTTCTTGTGGTTGTTATTGGTCTTGTCCTTCTTCTAGGTGCTGTTGTCTGGGAATGGGCTGTCTCAGGTTTAGGTCTGTGATATGGTGGTTGATTAGTTCTCTCCACTCCTTCCTCCACTCCGTTCTGGTTCAATCCACTGGAAGAAGTGCCCAAGTTGTAAGAACGATCACTCTCAAAGGCTTGATTGCTGTTTTTCTCTGGACTCTTGTGGCATCTGCTGCTGCCTGTGAATCCTTGGCGACAGCGACACCAAAAGTTTTCTCTCACTTGGTAGCATTTTCCTCCATTCAAGCACGGATTAGATTGACAATCTCCATATTCTGTATAAGTATACAACCAACAATTGAACTGTCCTTCCAAATAACTATATCTATGTATTATGTTATGCAACGCTACATGGTCTAAAAGTAGCAAGTAATATTCAAATTTAAAATCTCACAGCTGGCGGGCATGCATACACTACACTCAAGTTTTAGCAATTCAAACTGCTATACGTATATCTCTATACAAACAGTGAAACATGCAAATAACATCCCACAATATAAAAAACCAAACATCTAAATTCCATCTCAGTAAATGCAAGTTGGCTTGTATTTCAATTTGTACTACTTATAAAATAACTCAATCTCCTGGTCAGCTTAACGTACGATATATGTATGTTTGTACGATGTATGTATGTATGTATGTATGTATGTATGTATGTATGTATGTATGTATGTATGTATGTATATATGTATGTATATATGTCTGTACGGTGTATGTATGTATGTACGGTGTATGTATGTATGTACGGTGTATGTATGTATGTATGTATGTATGTATGTATGTATGTATGTATGTATGTATGTATGTATGTATGTATGTATGTATGTATGTATGTATGTATGTATGTATGTATGTATGTATGTATGTATGTATGTATGTATGTATGTCTGTCTGTACGATGTATGTATGTATGTATGTATGTCTGTACGATGTATGTCTGTACGATGTATGTCTGTACGATGTATGTATGTATGTATGTCTGTACGATGTATGTCTGTACAATGTATGTCTGTACGATGTAAAATACAATTTAATATTTTCAAATGTTCTATAATTGCATGAATATTACCGAGTTCAGGAAGTTCTTGAGGCTCCGGAAGATACCCGATTCTGTCACATTTTCTGCTACCAGTCCTGACACAAGGTGCGTACATGCCCTGATAAAAGTCTGTACGAAGTGTGGCACCACTGCTGCATTTGTAGTAATAAGACCTTCCTTGCCAACACTGGAAGTATTCGCACATGGAGCCTTTGCTAGCTACATAGTACCTCTCAGGAAAGTCTGGCATGCACTCTGTAAAATATATTGTCTGCTAAAGGCATCAATGAATGGTGAATCAAACCTCACAATCCGTCATCACACAATGTGTGAATATTATTCAAAAGTATATGATGCAATGACAAATTTAATGGCGAAATCAATTTACAATTATATGTGTGCATCGGTGAAAAATCTTGAGCAGCGAAAAATAAATGCTTGTTAAATACTACCATACTAAAACAAGTTCAGTGCTAAGAAAAATAATTTTTTTATGGATAACTGTTTCAAAATCATATTAAACATAGAAATGTATGCTCAGTGGAATTGTAGATAATGTTTTTTTGTCGTTGATTGAATTTTTTCTGCTTTTGTCTGAAAATGGAGAATTTTGGTGATATACCCATAAGTTGTATTTCTTCTATTACTTACTACATATGTATGAAAAAGAAATTAATGGTTACGTAGGAAGCATGCAAATCGATGATGTGCATCCTACATTAATAAATTTGATTACAGTAACATAAAAATAAATAAATGATAACGTTACAGTTAATTAGAATAACCAATAACTCAGTGAAAGTAAAATAACAATTAAGAAATATTTATTAAAAATGATTATTTATTATTAATTTTGAAGAGGTGTAAATAGAGATATTTTGAGCAAAAAAAAATGTATATGGAGGAGTCTTACCCACAATCTGTCTGGCATCTAGAGAGTCTCCATAATATTTAGTAAAAAATGCTGCCATGGCATATTGCAGAAGTCTGACAGCAATCCAATAATAAATAACAGATCTCATACTTTTGTGCTGCTTCTACCGGTAGACACAAGCTGTTCTCCTCACCTGTTCGTCTACCTGTGCTGTTATGTAAAAACTACCTGCTACGTGTTTGCCTTTACTGTCTAAAAATTGCATAATCTTCTTGTTATATAATAATTAATAAGGATTTTGACTTCTGCGGATCTTGTATCATCTTATACAATACTCCGACGTTGATCTGAATTATTGTATTGACTTTACGGATTTGGTCTAAGCAATCATTCGGTAAATCCTGGGCTCAACCGATTACATCACATTATCAAGGCTTTGAACTTCTCTAAACAAGCCCAGCGTAACAACAGACATAGCCTCTAATGACAAAAGGTTTATCTCTTTGCTCATGACTTAATGTGAACATTGTTGGTTAAAAAGTCTACCTATTTCAGTAAACAGTTACTACAGCTAACTTTACTAAATAGTCTTTTGGGCTCAGAATTATTTTCATGCTGATGCGTAATACTGTAGTGTTTCTACTGCTGGAAGCGTTGATAGTTTGTTACATAACTGCGACGTTAGACTTTCTTCGCCGCTACGAAACATTTAGTGCGCGAGTCACAGAGCAGGATCGGGCGGCGCACAAGTACATAAAACGTTCTACCAACATTGAAAGTTCTCTGCCGATATACAGGTTTAGTTTTAGAAGGTTTAATGAAGTTTTTGATTTAATACTGGATGAGAAGAGCCCACTAATAAATAACGCCACCCTGTCTATACATGACAGACCGGGGCAGTACAGGGAGTCACCCCTTGTTGTTGACTCTTATTATCATGGATCCCTGCAAGGTATAGTTTTAACATTAAGTTTTTTAGACAAGTTTTACAGTTGAAAATATTTTTCACCAAAATTTTTGTCACAAAATTAAGTTTTTAGTTTTCAATAATAAATTGAGTTTCCCTCTTTAGCTTCTTATTGCAAAGTTTTTTCTGTAGATCACCTCTTATACTTTGGTGCAGACGATTACTTTTGCAAGTTGATGCTTCAATTAGCCAACAACAAAACAGGCATAAATTTTATTCTTATGTAATTATTAAAATTCAATTCATGCTTCAGTTGGGACACTTATTGGGTTTGTAACATGAAAAAAATATTTAAAACTGCCAAGTTGAACCAATTTAGATAAACATCTTTGATTATTTTGCAGAATTTTTAAATTTTGCTATTGCTTTTTATGTTTAAATAAAGTGAATCATTTAATTTGAGTTCGTTTAGAAATAAATTTTGTGTCGTTAAAAATTTTTTAGTTTTTTGAAAAATAACGTAATGAAAAGAATTTACATAAATATATAACTAACAATAAGTCAGTTTCTATAGTATGTAAAATATATTAATATCGAATGTCTAAAACGTAACAAATAATTTCTCAATGCTTTACATAATGAATTGATCCATACTAGTAGATTGGCTAACATTACAGAGTTATACATGTTGCTGGTGCTTGTGGGTTTGCAGGAGACCCTGGTGCACAAGTAAGAGGTAAAGTGCATATAGATGGTACTTTTGATGGAATCATTCATTCAGGTAAACTGAATAACACCTACTTTGTTGAGCCTACATTCAGGTATCCTCAGCTGAGCACTAGAGATGTACAGATTATATACAGGTAAGTCCACCTGTACACCCGTACATGCAGGTAAGTCCACCTGTATACCCGTATATACAGGTAAGTCCACCTGTATACCCTTATATACAGGTAAGTCCACCTGTATACCCTTATATACAGGTAAGTCCACCTGTATACCCGTATATACAGGTAAGTCCACATGTATACCTGCACATACAGGTAAGTCTAACTGGACACCCTTAGATACAAGCAACTCAATATGTACACCTTCATATACAGATGAGTGAACCTGTACACCTTTATGTACAGGTAAGTCTGCTTGTACACCTTTAAATACAAGTAACCTAATATGTACACAACCTCTCTCCAGAGGTGACCCCGTGCCAGGATGGCACAACAACTGGTTGCAAAGGGGTATACTCAACTTTACCAATTGTGGTGAGCCCTCGGCTCAGACATATACTCGGTAGCTTCGAGTGAGATCGGCATTTATTCCTTTACAACATAAAAAGGTAGCACACACTAATAACATGTAATACAAGAGTTGTAACACAATGCAGTGTAGAACTTGTGGTGCAAAGAACTGAAGCAAAACTCTGCCTTTTATAGGCAGAGTCACAGGAAGTGACAGGAATTGTTTGGTCTAGTCGGCCAAACACTCCAATCACACATAGAATTCACAAGAGTGAACCAATAGTAATAGATATAAAAAGACTATCCAATCATAAATGAGTAAATATATTAAAGAGAACTGGTGCCCAGAAGTGAGGGGCCGAATCTATGGGTATAGGGACCAGTAACAGTTTAGTATCTCTTCTTTCAGTAGTTCCTAGCCTTTTACAGCATTGGTTCTAACTTTTCGGAATTCTGAGGATAGTAAGCTCCTGGATGTGGGTCCTAGATGTTTTTAGGCTATCTTTGCTCCCTCAAGCTATAGCAATCATCTTGATGCCGGCCGGGATAGCTACCCAGGGCCAGGGTAACAAGTACCCTGTGCCGGTATGGGTAGAATATGCCTTTATTACTTATCCAAGTAACAGAGTAGCTATAATAGGAGGCATGCCTGTTGGTAGCAACCATCGGGGGACCTTTGCAAGGTAGTGGTCACAGTTAGTGTTCAGTAAAGTCCACTACAATTGAACCTGTACACCTTTATATACTGGTAAGTCCACATCTTTATATACAGGTAAATTCACCTTCTCACCTTTATAAACAAATAAGTCAACCTGTACACCTTATATACAGGTATGTTCATTTGTACACAGTTATATACGGTAACTCAACATGTATGCTGTTTGTTGATCATATTCATTTTTGTTTTTGATGCATTCACCCATTGATTTACTTATCATATTTTACAATATGATAAGTCTTTGAGCTATTGCAAATTTCTTGCTCTGTGGTATTTTTTTAAAATTTGCATTTGAAAAAACTGAAGAAACCTCCTAGCTATATACAGTTTATTGCGTTTTTAAAAAGATTCAAATTTTGAAATCATTGTTTATGGCTTTTCATGTTTATTTTATTGCTACTAAATATGTGTCAGATCATAACATTGCCACAATTTTTACAGCTTGAAAACCAAATTATTTTGCTGCTGTTGTCAATTATTGGTTTTTCTTGAATTGTATGTATTATGTATGTATTATTGTATGTAATGAATCTTTACATCATCATTCACCATCGGGTAGTCACTATATATCTTCAGGTACAGAGATCTAGATTTTACTAAATACCCCAACCTGACGGAAAGGTCACGCGGAGTTCGTGTTGCGGAATGGCTGCGAAAGCACAAATATAAACTCACTAACAAGGTGAGTTTTAGAGAGTGTACAAGAAACATTTTAACATTGATTGAGTGTTTCACCTATTATTGTTAGTTATGTCTTCCTTTTAGAGAACTCGTCAAAAACGCCACGTAGATGGTAAAGGACTCCCTATTGAGCATCTGGCGCAGCAGAGTGCCCTTCCCAGCATGCATTGCCCCTTACATCTGTATGTTGACCATAACTTCTTTGAGATGATTGGTCAAAGCAACATTGCAGGTAAACGTATCAGTGTATTTATTTTTCGTCCCGATATCGTAACTTAATTCGTCTCTTATTTGAGTAGAATAACTAAATCTGTTATGCATACACCAAAGTATAGTTAATATTTCTTACCTTTTAGGTACGATAGACACAGTTGTAGACCACGTAGAACAAGCCGATGCTATATTTAGATCTACATCTTTCGATGGTCAAGGTCAGTAGTTACGTATCACAATGAGTGACATACAATGTTAAATGTAGGTAATATTCAGGTGTTTATACGATACTTCAAACAGTCAGTTTGGTCCCACCAAATCACGCGTTTGTTTTATTACATTTAGTTCTTGTATCTCATAACCTCCGGCAGTCGAAATATTGTATTCGTTTGGTGCAAGAATCTACCTGATGGTCTTTTCTAATTGTGGCTATAGACATCATAAACCAAGTTTGTTGGCAGCTTTCAATATTATCGTTATATCCAGTGCTGTCGATGGACATCAAAACGTTAAAATGGATGTTAGGCTGGCGACTGGAAATGCATATGTACACATGTACATACATTTGTACATACATACATGCATACGTACACATGTTCATACTTACATTCATACGTACATATATACATACGCACGTATATACATACGTACATATATACATACGCACGTATATACATACATACGTATATACATACGGATGTATATACACACATACACATACTGCTTGCCATCCTTCATTTCATTTTTAGGCAGCAACAACATTGGTTTTATAATAGCAAAGATCACTTTGTTTAAAACGGCACAAACCAATCCCCTTCGAGGGGTGAAAGATGGAGACGACTCCCAGGATTACTTGAATATCTTCTCAAGCTTTGACCACTCCAAGTACTGTTTGGGTGAGTCAGTCGGTGTGGTGAAGACATCATTGATATAAATATATACATGTAGTAGGATCTGTTTGTGGAAGTCATTGATTTATACGCTGTCTTTGTTCTGGCTTGTGCGTTCATTCTAAAGTGAAAAATGTTTTGTAACAATTTGGTTCTTTTTACTAAAACAATAATTTTGTCATTTAAGTGAAATAGTGGCAGGGGCTGTTACTAGAAATAGTAAATAGTTTAAAGTGGTAATTAAAGTTAATATGGTGTCTTTTTGTGAAAACTAAACATATGAATACTGTAGATGATGTCAGTTGGCTGTGACAAATGCTCTAACCTCTGTATATAGCAGTACCTACCTGTCACCTATCAGTTAGTACCTGTATCTAGTAGTACCTACCTGTCACCTATCAGTTAGTACCTGTATATAGTAGTAGCTACCTGTCACCTATAAGTTAGTACCTGTATCTAGTAGTACCTACCTGTCACCTATCAGTTAGTACCTGTATATAGTAGTACCTACCTGTCACCTATCAGTTAGTACCTGTATATAGTAGTACCTACCTGTCACCTATCTGTTAGTACTTGTATCTAGTAGTACCTACCTGTCACCTATCTGTTAGTACTTGTATCTAGTAGTACCTACCTGTCACCTATCTGTTAGTACCTGTATCTAGTAGTACCTACCTGTCACCTATCAGTTAGTACTTGTATCTAGTAGTACCTACCTGTCACCTATCAGTTAGTACCTGTATCTAGCAGTACCTACCTGTCACCTATCTGTTAGTACTTGTATATAGTAGTACCTACCTGTCACCTATCAGTTAGTACCTGTATCTAGTAGAACCTACCTGTCACCTATCAGTTAGTACTTGTATCTAGTAGTACCTACCTGTCACCTATCAGTTAGTACTTGTATCTAGTAGTACCTACCTGTCACCTATCAGTTAGTACTTGTATCTAGCAGTACCTACCTGTCACCTATCAGTTAGTACTTGTATCTAGCAGTACCTACCTGTCACCTATCAGTTAGTACTTGTATCTAGTAGTACCTACCTGTCACCTATCAGTTAGTACTTGTATCTAGCAGTACCTACCTGTCACCTCTCAGTTAGTACCTGTATATAGTAGTACCTACCTGTCACCTCTCAGGTAGTACCTGTATCTAGTAGTACCCACCTGTCACCTATCAGTTAGTACCTGTATCTAGTAGTACCTACCTGTCACCTATCAGTTAGTACCTGTATATAGTAGTAGCTACCTGTCACCTATAAGTTAGTACCTGTATCTAGTAGTACCTACCTGTCACCTATCAGTTAGTACCTGTATATAGTAGTACCTACCTGTCACCTATCAGTTAGTACTTGTATCTAGTAGTACCTACCTGTCACTTATCAGTTAGTACTTGTATCTAGTAGTACCTACCTGTCACCTCTCAGGTAGTACCACACATTCTCTGCTTGCAGGTGTGATGTTTGGTGTCACAGACTTTGCTGAAGGAGTTTTAGGCTTAGCATGGATAGCTAATGTAGACTCTTTGGATGCAGGAATCTGCAGTGAGGCATACACATTAAACAATGGAACTACACTAAGTTTTAATAGTGCCATTATCAGCTATGTCAACTATGGGGTATGCATGTCTGATTTAGCCATTATAAACCCTGGTCCAAATCCGCCAGATCCAATTGGGACATTTCTAAAACTGGTTTTTGCAGAAATGTTCCTGGATAAAACATTATTTTATATTTGAATCCACTTGGTTTAATTTCTACATTCACTGTTTGATATTGTATCATAGTTCAGTAATAAAAAAATAAGATCATAATTGTTTATTATAAACTGTATATCATTTATTGAACTGTGAAATTGTTTTAACAGTTTATTTTTTCAAAGACTTATCCAGCCTTGCCATTTTACAACAGCAACATTTCTGGTTTTTATTGGCACTGTGAGGACATCTCTCAGCTTGAATTCCTGAGAAGTTCAAGATAATTCCTCCTTACTTTTAACAGCTCTGATGTAATTTTAGTTAAACTAAAAACTTTAATAATGTTGAAAAATGATGAGCAAATAAACAAAATTTTAAGTTTTATTTAATATTTTTGGACAAATAAAATTAACAATAAAATCATGTTTAAAAGTAAATCTTGGAGATTTCCGCATAATTTTCCCATAATTAAGCCCGGCACTGTTTATATAAGTCTATGTTGGCTCACTCACTGTGCAGTGCAATATAATGCTGACAATAATGCAATTAGGAATTGTCTCCCTCAGAAAAGAATACCAAAACCGATGTTCACCATCACAGTAACCCATGAGTTGGGACACAACTTTGGTTCTGAACATGACAACTCTAGTCGGTACTCCTGTGCTCCTGGTTTGTACCTAAATGACTTCACTTCCTGTCTACCTCTATCTGTCTATGTGGCTACAATTACCCCGGTGGTGTACTTAGTACATGAAATGTATAATATATTAAGACATTGACAATACGGTGTTCTATACTAAAAATTTGCCTTAATCTTCATATAAATCTTGGTTGCTCAGATCATCAAGTATCTGAAAATATCCAACATCAAAATTTCTTTTGCGAACTGGAATTTTTTATTCTACAAAAAAGTTCCCAAAAATTTAGTTTGATCTTAAATTCTATAGACATTTTTTTGTTCTGAAAAAAAAAGCTTATCAAAAATTAATGGAAATAAATATTATTGTTTGTGTAGGTGGAGACGATGGCAACTACATAATGTTTCACTTATCCGGAGATGGTAGTAGACCCAACCACTACGAGTTCTCCTCGTGCTCCATCAACCAAATGTATAGAATATTACTCAACAGAATGCAAGTTTGCTTCCAGGAGCAGTACATCGCCTTCTGTAGCAATGCTAGGATTGACAGTAAGTGTGTTTAGGGCTGAGCTGGTACTTGATATTGCATGTTGTACATCATTTATGCATTAGAAGTTGGAAAAATTGAAAAAAAATGAATTGTGAAAGTTTTGAGCTAAAGCTTTTAAAGATGAAAAACAGTAGTTTCTCATTGCTATCCACGGCGCAGTCTTTCAACTGTGCAATCATAAAATGTTATTATCTTTTACCAACACCATTTAACTTGTTCCAATCTCACTCTAAGCTTTTATTTAGGTGATTCTGAGGAGTGTGATTGTGGAACTGAGTCTACTTGTGCCTCGGTTGACTCATGCTGCAATGTATTCTCACCCAACAGTTCAAATCAGTGCACTCTCAAGTTAGTAGTTGTATCCTTTCTTTGCACTTCTCATTCTCAGTTGGTAGTTGTCTTCCTTCTTTGCAATTCTCCACCTTAGTTTGCAGTTGTCTTCTTTCTTTGCAATCCTCATTCTTAGTTAGTAGTTGTCTTCTTTCTTTGCAATCCTCATTCTTAGTTAGTAGTTGTTTCTTTCTTTGCAATGCTCATTCTTAGTTAGTAGTTGTCTTCTTTCTTTGCAATTCTCATTCTTAGTTAGTAGTTGTCTTATTTCTTTGCAGCGCTTATTCTTAGTTGGTAGTTGTCTTCTTTCCTTGCAATTCTCATTATTAGTTGGTAGTTGTCTTCTTTCATTGCAGCTCTCATTCTTAGTAGTTGTCTTAATTCTTTGCATTTCTCATTCTTAGTTAGTAGTTGTCTTATTTCTTTGCATTTCTCATTCTTAGTTAGCAGTTGTCTTCTTTCTTTGCATTTCTCGATTTTAGTCAGCAGTTGTCTTCTTTCTTTGCATTTCTCATTATTAGTTAGCAGTTGTCTTCTTTCTTTGCATTTCTCATTCTTAGTAAGTGGTTGTCATCTTTTAATTAGTAATTGCCTCCTGCCCTTGCAGTATTATTTTTCAATTAGTTGCTTTCTTTTGTCTTTTTAGTTCCCATTGTTAATTAGTAGCTATCTTCCTTCTTTGCAGTTTTATTGTTAGTAAGTAGTGGTCTTCGTTCTTTAAGGTTCTCATTTTAATTGGTAGTTGTCTTCTTTTTTTTGCAGTTCCCATTCTTAGTTATTGTCTGCTTTCTTTGCAGCTGTTGAGTTCTTTCAGCATTTCTCTATTTAAGAACTGTCTTTATCTCTTTAAATCTACTTTCCAGTCCATTATTCCAGTCCATTATTCCAGTCCATTATTGTCTTTTCTTTCCAATCATCATTTTTAATTTAGAGTTGTCTTCTTTGTATGTGTACTTCTTTTTAGTTAGAAGTTGCCTCCTTTTGCAGCGTATCTCTTCCTAAATTGGTAATTTTTTCTTTTTCCTATCTCAGTAGCAGTTGATAATTGCTTTGTTGTGCCCAGTAGTTGTCTCCTCTGTGTGTATATTATCATTTACTCTGCAGACCGACAGCTAAGTGCTCAGCAGTGGCATCCCGGTGCTGTTCACCAACTACATGTGACTACACTCCAGCTAGTGAGAGAGAACTTTGTAGCCTTGATTCTGAATGTACTGAGAGAACTTATTGCGATGGGGCCAGTGCCTCCTGCCCTACTCCTGTCAGCCTTCCCAATGGGACCCTCTGTAATCAAAATCTTATGGTAATCTTCCTTCACTCCCCTAATCAATGCGGTTGAATCATGGATGTAATAGAACAGGATTGGCAGATAATCGATCTGGTCATCTTATCACGACTTCCACCAACTAATCCTGGTGAACACTTTAGTGAGCGACGCCGTTTGTGTATAAATGTTTTCAAAACATTTAAAATATTTCAAATTATTCAAACAATCGTATAATAATATCGCTGTTGCTGTCAAAGAAAACTAAAAAAATTCTGTATTTTTATGCCCACCTGAATGTTATCTTTCTAATGAGAAGACCACTCATTGCTGTATGGACGATTTCCAATATAGTACCTGAAACGACGCAAAATTACACTTTCAAAGCTGGTGACCTTGTCTGAGTCACTAATCTTCGTGACTCCTATGAACGGTTACTTTCCAATTTGACGAAAGTGGTATTACGAGTCCGCAGTTGGCAATCCTGTTATATTTTATCATGGTTGAATTGATTGTGTTACCTCTCTGTAATTTCCCACAGGAAGTTGATGGTTTTTGGAAATGAATAAATTTTACTGATGTTTAATTTTTATACACTCACGCATTTAAAAATCACAGAATAATTTTATTTAGAATTTTTACCAGTTCTTTACAAGTTAAACTGCTTTTGTTTATAAAAAGCAATTTTCTATGATAATACAAAAACAAACCTGGTTTATACATGTTAGCTAGTAATTTTGTTGCTATTACTAGCTACATGGTACAATAACTCCCATTTAGTAAACTTGTGCCTATCACAGCTAGTTACTATTGTATATTATATCTACTACAGGTGTGCATGGGTGGAACCTGTACAGTTAATGTATGTGTCTACCACAGCTAGCTACTATTGTATATTGTACCTACTACAGGTGTGCATGGGTGGAACCTGTACAGTTAATGTATGTGTCTACCACAGCTAGCTACTATTGTATATTGTACCTACTACAGGTGTGCATGGGTGGAACCTGTACAGTTAATGTATGTGTCTATCACAGCTAGCTACTATTGTATATTGTACCTACTACAGGTGTGCATGGGTGGAGCCTGTACAGTTAATGTATGTGTCTATCACGGCTAGCTACTATTGTATATTGTACCTACTACAGGTGTGCATGGGTGGTACCTGTACAGTTAATGTATGTGTCTACCACAGCTAGCTACTATTGTATATTGTACCTACTACAGGTGTGCATGGGTGGAGCCTGTACAGTTAATGTATGTGTCTATCACGGCTAGCTACTATTGTATATTGTACCTACTACAGGTGTGCATGGGTGGTACCTGTACAGTTAATGTATGTGTCTACCACAGCTAGCTACTATTGTATATTGTACCTACTACAGGTGTGGTATATTGTACCTACTACAGGTGTGCATGGGTGGAACCTGTACAGTTAATGTATGTGTCTACCACAGCTAGTTACTATTGTATATTGTACCTACTACAGGTGTGGTATATTGTACCTACTACAGGTGTGCATGGGTGGAACCTGTACAGTTAATGTATGTGTTTACCACAGCTAGTTACTATTGTATATTGTACCTACTACAGGTGTGCATGGGTGGAACCTGTACAGTTAATGTATGTGTCTACCACAGCTAGCTACTATTGTATATTGTACCTACTACAGGTGTGCATGGGTGGAACCTGTACAGTTAATGTATGTGTCTACCACAGCTAGTTACTATTGTATATTGTACCTACTACAGGTGTGCATGGGTGGAACCTGTACAGTTAATGTATGTGTCTACCACAGCTAGTTACTATTGCATATTGTACCTACTACAGGTGTGCATGGGTGGAGACAGTACAGTTAATGTATGTGTCTACCACAGCTAGCTACTATTGTATATTGTACCTACTACAGGTGTGCATGGGTGGATCCTGTACAGTTAATGTATGTGTCTACCACAGCTAGCTACTATTGTATATTGTACCTACTACAGGTGTGCATGGGTGGAACCTGTACAGTTAATGTATGTGTCTACCACAGCTAGTTACTATTGTATATTGTACCTACTACAGGTGTGGTATATTGTATCTACTACAGGTGTGCATGGGTGGAGACTGTACAGTTAATGTATGTGTCTACCACAGCTAGTTACTATTGAATATTGTATCTACTACAGGTGTGCATGGGTGGAACCTGTACAGTTAATGTATGTGTCTATCACAGCTAGCTACTATTGTATATTGTACCTACTACAGGTGTGCATGGGTGGAGCCTGTACAGCTAATGTATGTGTCTACCACAGCTAGCTACTATTGTATATTGTATCTACTACAGGTGTGCATGGGTGGAACCTGTACAGTTAATGTATGTGTCTACCACGGCTAGCTACTATTGTATATTGTATCTACTACAGGTGTGCATGGGTGGAACCTGTGCAGTTAATGTATGTGTCTACCACAGCTAGCTACTATTGTACATTGTATCTACTACAGGTGTGCATGGGTGGAACCTGTACAGTTAATGTATGTGTCTACCACAGCTAGCTACTATTGTACATTGTATCTACTACAGGTGTGCATGGGTGGAACCTGTACAGTTAATGTATGTGTCTACCACAGCTAGCTACTATTGTATATTGTACCTACTACAGGTGTGGTATATTGTACCTACTACAGGTGTGCATGGGTGGAACCTGTACAGTTAATGTATGTGTCTACCACAGCTAGTTACTATTGTATATTGTACCTACTACAGGTGTGCATGGGTGGAGACTGTACAGTTAATGTATGTGTCTACCACAGCTAGCTACTATTGTATATTGTATCTACTACAGGTGTGCATGGGTGGAGACTGTACAGTTAATGTATGTGTCTACCACAGCTAGCTACTATTGTATATTGTACCTACTACAGGTGTGCATGGGTGGAACCTGTACAGTTAATGTATGTGTTTTCCACAGCTAGTTACTATTGTATATTGTACCTACTACAGGTGTGCATGGGTGGAACCTGTACAGCTAATGTATGTGTCTACCACAGCTAGTTACTATTGTATATTGTTCCTACTACAGGTGTGCATGGGTGGAACCTGTACAGTTAATGTATGTGTCTACCACAGCTAGTTACTATTGTATATTGTTCCTACTACAGGTGTGCATGGGTGGAACCTGTACAGTTAATGTATGTGTCTACCACAGCTAGTTACTATTGTATATTGTTCCTACTACAGGTGTGCATGGGTGGAACCTGTACAGTTAATGTATGTGTCTACCACGGCTACAAAGACTGTTACTGTACAGATACAGAAAATGACTGTCTCGTCTGCTGCAAGGACAATTCTACTGGAGAGTGTAAACCTGCCACCGCCTGGGGTTTTGAGGGTAGGTTAACTCTATGGTTTGAGGGCAAGTTAACTCTATGGTTTGAGGGCAAGTTAACTCTATGGTTTAATAATAGATTAGTCTATGGTTTGAAAGCGAATTAGTTCTATGATTCAAAGATAGGTTAACTCCACAATTGGATGGTCGGTTAACTCTATGGTTGTGGGGCAGGTTAACTCTGTAGTAGTTTTTACACTGGCTACTAGACACAACGGGGTCACTCCATCAACTTCTAAATGTCACTTCGGGATCACTCCGAATTAATGCTGCCAACTGACGGGGTCCTAGACCCAAACACACAACGACAAGGTTTAATTAATAATACTTTATTTATTCATAATCTACTTAGCAATATACAAGGGTATTTAGCAAACTCCACTAGACTTCTGCTCTAATCACACAAGAAAAGCTCCTTTTATAGGAGAAGGGGAGGAAAACTCACCCCCTTATTTGGGTGAGCCAACCACATAATACAATAGAAAATACAAACAAATCACAATATAGCATACAAGAGTATATACAAAGTTAGCCAATCACAGTCTTGAGCACATGGTGTTTTACTCTGGGCACTTGTTGCCGCTCTTTTCTCCAGCTGGTAATTTTCCAGTCCTTATTAGGGTATGCTTGTACTTGGCCTGCTCTCCTGGGCTTCGTAGTTGTCTGATTTGAATCCTGATTGGGGCATTAGGTAGCTTAGCTCCCAGGCTACCTCTTCCACTTCCTTTCTATCCCGGCTTGGGGTAGCTGACCCGGGGTATACCCGGGGAACCCGGGGTAGTTTTTTAGGTGTAACCTTCTCTCTCTACGGGGTCTGAGCCTTTGGGGCCCACTCTCAAGGGGATGATTCGTATTTAGATTGAAGGGGGAGAGGAATACTTATACAAATCTCCCACAATTCTATGACTTGAATGTATGATTTATTGACCATCTTCCCTCTCTCCCCATGTCTCTCTTACACTGATTGGCTGCCATTGTTTAGCTGGGGTTGACGGGTCGATACCAGTTAATGGAATCTGCGTAGATGAGAGCGGACGTTGTGACGACAGCGGTTTATGCAGGTTTCCTAACGGCACTTATGCTAAGGCAGACATCATACTACTTGTTAAGAAGTCAGCAGAAGATTTCATAGACTTGCTGACAGAGTATTGGTAAGTCAGCCTTTTCCTGCATACCTAGTCTCGATTTGTGAAAACCCTAGATATCTGAAAAACGTAAAATTAACAATGTTTTGCACTTGGTGAAATCTAGGAAATGAAAGCCGTTTAAAAAAAAATAAAAGATTTTATTGCATATCAGTTGCAGGGAGAAGGAGCTATTACATAATCTCCCTTCCACAATCCTGCTATCTCACTGGCTTTCTATACTCTGTTGTTGACTCGTCTTGAATTCGTTGTTTTTAGTTTTAGTTAGACTTCTGCTCGTTCAAACGCTTGTATATTTCACAGTTACTCACGTTCACCAGAATAAGACCTATGGACGCCATTTTAAAATCTAATTAAAAATGTTTTGAGAATTTTTTATTTGATTTTCTATTTGTTTGACTAATTAGTTACCTACACCTGTACAATCCCACAAGCCATACTTACCTGCAGGTACTACGCCATCCTGTCATTTGCTGCAATGATTGGTCTTCTGGCAATGTTTGTTTTTATCCATCGAAGTAGCAAACCGGTGCAGTCAATCGCTTACAAAGATGGCCGAATGGCTTATGTGTGGTTTGAGGCGCGACACCGTCTGGCTAAAGTAGGTGTCATAATTTGCAGAAAGTTTTAAATAATTGATTACCTCACAGCGGCAGCTGATAACTGGCAGCAATTATTGTAGATAGAATCTGAGATTGAATCTCTGAATAACTACAACCCTCCTCATTCGCTGCCGTATCCAGTCGCTGCCAGAAGAATAGCCTATCAGTTTCCAACTGCACCACAATCTCTCTACTCCAGGTAACACATCTCTGCTCTACTACAGCATTGTGGTAGATAGTTGTAGATAAAGTGGGGGTAGTGGTAGCCATTGAGAAATCAATGATATTTGTTTTCAGATTCGTTTTTTCACTTGATTCACTCCGCGACTTGTGAAAACCTTTTGTATAAAATTTTAAGGGCCACTTTCTTGTCTATCTTTCCAGATATCTGCTGTTGTGTGATAGAGAACAGGAAGTTGTTAAACTACTGCTGCTTCAAGGTTATCCAATGAGAAAGCTTCTAGCTGATGACAAAGATGACCAGATTGACCAATTAGCTATAGAGAAAACATTGGCTCGAGCAGACAATGACCAATGGTAGTGTCGTCTCTCGTCCCTCGGAGCTGCAGATAACCTTCATTTATAAGCAGTTGCGGAGACAATTATAACATTAAATAAATATTGTGAGAACATGATAGTTGTCAGCGATTTATTTGATTAAATACTGATAAACATATATATTACACTTCAGTGGGCAGATAACTCCATATTGAAATATATTACAGTTTAGTGGGCAGATAACTCCATATTGAAATTTATTACAGTTTAGTGGGCAGATAACTCCATATTTAAATACATTAGACTTTAGGGACCAGACAAAACCCCCTTCATTGTATCCTATTGTCAAAACCCCCTGCCTCCAGTCAAAACCTCTTATCTCTTCAGGAATTGTCTTTTCTTATTGTCAAAGAGTGCTGAATAGTCATAACCAAAATACTACAAATAATCTTCAACTAGCGCATAGTTATTATTTTACTTTGTTTTAAAACTATTATTTATTTACATTCTACTATGTCCGATATTGTTTTCTAGTCAAAAACTTTGTAATTCTGATTTGAAAATTGTTGTTGTTGTCAATTTCAAAAGACAACGCCGGAAATGCGAGACTGATATTTTTTTTTTCACAACTAAGATTTAAGTTGCGTTAATTTAAACCTGCTGATATTATTTGATTTAAAAACAGTTCTTTCATCTCCAATATTACTTCAGTTTATGAGATATTTAAAACTCAAAAATGCACGATTATTAGGAAGTTTTGTGTAGAGGTGGGGGTTTCGATGACATGGTAGGGCAGACGGTATGTGTAGGGGGCTTCCTCTGGCCCAGACTTTAGTGGGCATATAGCTTCATATTGAGATATTTTAGACTTTAGTTAGCAGATAACTCCTTATTGGAGTATCGTAAACACTAAAGGCAGATAACTCCTTGTTGAAATATGCCAGAATTTAGTGGAAAGATAACTTCATATTTATATATTTTAGACTGCAGTGGGCAGATAACAAAAGTTATTGGTCTATAGATAAAAATTAAAGCAGCTCAAATTAGAAAAAAGGAGTTTAGTTTCTGAGTGGTTGAACTGGTAATTCTGAGTTTGTTTTATGAGTAAGAACAAAATTAATTTTTCTGTAGCAAAGACAACTCCTAAAATACAAAATGGTTAGATTTTAAAAGAACCAAAGTTCTAGACTTTTTTGATTTTCAAGATGACATAAAACAGAGAGGAAGGAGTAGAGGATAGGAAGACAGCAGTTAACATGATAATTTCATCAGTGAGCGGTCCTGGGGTCGCGGGGTCAAGGAGTCTGTTGTTATTTAGCTCCATGCAGCAACTGATTGCGCAATCATAGCTATTGTATATGTTATAATCTCACAGGTAACTTATACAGTATATAATATGGTGGATAGCTTTGTTATGGCCAATGTAAACAAACATAGACATATAAATGTGTGTGAGCATTAGCATCTATGTCTATCCAGAAGTCTGGATACCCTAGTAAAATCCTCTATCTCTCTCAGGCAATTCAAAGCACTAAAAAGGCAATAACTTACTTCTCCCACCCTGTCCACCCACTTCTCCCATTCCACCTTCCTTCGCACCCCTCTCAACTACTCTCCCTCATCCACAGGCTATTGCTTGCTGTTTATATTCTCACTCAAGCTAACTTTGATATTTGCCATTAATTGATATTTTTCATGTTTTAACTTATTGTGAAATTTCATAGCGTAACAACACTGTGCTGTGTCAGGCAGCCTACAAAGTTCTAGCATTTAAAATTTGTGTCTTATACATAGGCCAAGAATTACAGTGAAAGAATAGCTGATAGCAAACATTTCCAATATTTGATCATTTGTCAATTCCAACTGAGAAACACTCTTTTAGTTTCAAACTGGTTAAAAAGGTTAAAAACTATTTTTCAAACAACAAACTTGTAGGAAGAAAATGGCTCCAGAAATGATTGAAATATGAAACATCTTGTGCACTCGATGCCGCGATAGTCTTGTGCCGTTCACATAATATAAACGGCTGGTTGCTCATTTCTATCTGGCTATTGAACTGTTTCAAATGGATGTAAAGTAGATTTGTAATATTACTTAAATACTGTATCAATAGCCTATCGCAGTCATCAATACATTTAGGTTAGGTAAGTGGTACAATATTATATATTTCATTATTTGTTAATTTAAATTGAATTCTTATATAATAAACAATTAAATAGGCAATTTGTATCACAGTCAGAGTTACTAGTAGTAGTGACTGTGTGACTAGCTGACGGTACAGCTGCCTACAGCATACATTACATACACATGTGTTAGCTGTAATGTCTACATATAACGGTCAACAGTATCAGAGCACAATCACTCACAACATAGACGTGGTAAGTAATACAGTTTGGTATAGTTGTGTGAAGGTTATGGGTGAGTACAATATCTCTCTATGTATGTGCTGGCATCTACTGAAATGTAACTAGCAACTGTTTTAAAATAGGATTGCAATATTTCAGTTCGTTTGAATTCAGGCAATACTAAACAAAACCATTTGTAATTGCTAAAGAAAACTGCATAGCTTATTATATTGAAATATTTATACTTCTGTTGGAATCTGGAATAAACTTTTTTTAAAAATGCCATTCCTTAACTGAGTCCATTAAAAATTGAAAACGATTATTTTAGAATTGAAAATATTTCATTAGAAAATTTTTTCACAAAATCAGTAATTCTTTGTAGAAAAGGCTGGAAAGAGTTTTAATAAGTCCATTTGAACTCATGCAAAAATTTGTTTTTAGATAAAAATAGTTAGAGACAACAAAAATTGCTGCCATTAGGCAAGTTACTCTATCTGCGATAAGACAATTCCATATCACAATAGGTCTACATCTTAAATCTAGGAGTGGTTCTGAAGCTCATCAAAAAATGTACTTTTAACTGAAGATTACAAAAACTTGCTGATAAAAATCAATCAGATGAAAAATGGCAAAAAATATTTTCATTAAACAATCTTGGAAGATTACAAAGATCACGAAGATGATATCAGCTTGTAGTCAAAACTTGAGTAACCAAATATGTTGTTCAGCTGTGAATGCATATATTGAGGAGTTCCAAGAATTGTATTCAAAACAAAACTGACGGAGCTTTTCTTGTTTGATCCTGAGGCATAAGATTGGAAAATATTGCGCTAGTCAGAGTCCATCTAAACAGGTGAACTTTTATATAAACAATCAAATGTGGCTTCTATACCTTGACTGATATAAACAGGTTCATTAGCAAGCTGCAGGTCAAGGTAATTTTGTGAAATAATTTCCTGAGGCTAAAGTGAAAGTCAAAAGTGCACATAGAAGTCGATATTTAGGTCATCAAACGCACGGAACTCTTTTTGGGTTTTAATAGATTTATGTGATTTTGGTTAAAAATATTGATCAATTTTCCGCTCATTTCGAATTACCCTAATGCCTGTATATCTACTTTGTGCACAATGCCCCACAATGCCCCACAATGCCCCATAACAAGCACTCATCAAACCAAAATTTTAATTAAAAGTTTCTTCTGGGTGGCAACATTTGGCATTAGAAAGAAAAACTATACCTAATAATAACAAAAGCATTCTTATACAGCGTACAATAGACACAAGGCGAGATGAAATACTTCAAAGTGTATTTTTACTTGTTTGCTTCCAGTAAAGCAATCAGCATATATTGATAGACGTCTGAATGCAAGTGAAATGTTCTCTGGTAATTAGCTCACATTTATACCCCCTTCAGGCACAGAATTACATGCATCCGTCATCATTTCACAGTCTCCCAGGCAACTGTTTACATGCTGCCATACTTTTCTCAATAGGTACAGGCAATCATATCGGTAGTAAATCACTTAGTAGCTTCTGTTACCAAGTATTTACAGCTCGTAGTAAAATGTTACGTCATTTCTATCTATCAGTTTATAAATGTGTAAGCATGTAACTATACATTTATGATAGAGCCGTATATTGGCAGTAGTAATATATGAGCAGATCTCCCTACCAAGTGTTTTTTTGTGGATTAGACCTTGGGGTTGAGACAATGGGTTACGGCGTTGGATGAATTCGCCGAGTTTATATTGTATTTTACTTGAGGGGTACTTGAGTGGCATTTGAATGGCATTTAAGTGGCATTTGAGTTTTGATTAGTTTTTTACTTAATTTGAACTTATATGGCATATAGATTTTGAATGTATGGCATTCAAGTTTTGATAACTTTTTTACATAACTCGAACTCATATGGTATCTTGAGAGAGAGGGGAGAGGAGAGAGGAGAGAGGAGAGATGGGAGATGAGAGAGGAGAGAGAGAGAGAGAGGAGAGAGATTTTTTAGTTTTCTATACATTCATGTATATATGGTTAGTTATGTACATATTTATGGCTATATTTATATCTACATAGAGAGAGGAGATATATCTACATTGAACAAATATATTGATCAAAAATGAAAATTATATGATTATATACCTGATTACATAATAAGTAGGGAAAATCTTCTGGAGAGAGGGGAGAGGAGAGATGAGAGAGGAGAGAAGAGAGAGGAGAGATTTTTTTTAGTTTTTTATACATTTATGTATATATGGATAATTATGTACATATTTATGGATATATTTACATTTACATCATTGAATAATATACATTTATTACATAATAAGTATATTAAATGCTATAAAATATGTTGGAAAATTACCAAATTAGACCTCTAGATGGTTAAAATCTACAGTATTTGGGAAATAACTGCAAGAGAGGAGAGAGGAGTATTTGGTAGAGGAGAGAGTATGTTGAGAGAGAGGAGAGATAAAAAGAGGAGAGAGGAGAGAGGAGATATATCTACATTGAATAAATACAGTGATTAAAAATGAAACAATATGTGAATATATACATTTATTGTGTAATAAGTAGGGAAAATCTCATACAATATAGCTAGAGTCAGTAAATATTAAATAATACAAACTTAGGAAGGAAGACTTCTGTTCTATGTACTTTTGATTCCATAATGAACTAAAATAAAAAGTTATGTATTAGTATAGAATGGTTAAACAGAAATTTAAAACAACTACAAACTCTTACTAAATAGTACTTTTTTATTAATTATTACCTTATCATCAAAAATTGACTGTTAATCGGATGTTTTTGTAGCTTTTCGTGTCTTACGTTGTTGAGTCCTTACCCTTCTAGCTTGTCTTTGAGCGGACTGTCGCTGCATGTTTCTTCTTTTTAGAGCAAGTTCTTTACGAGCACACTCGATAGAAATTGGTGTGTTTACCTGTTGTAGTTGATATTGTCGTTGTTGTAATACATAATGTAATCTCTGAATGTCTGACGTAACATCATTCCCTAAGAGCTTTAATGTTAGAAAAGATTCAGTTCGAAAACTATTTAGCTGCTCTATCAAGTCTTTCTGTATGAATTTACAATTGTTTGAGATAATTCGCACTCTCTCTTCAATTTTCTTATTGCATATGTTTTGTAGAAGTATCAAGTCCTCTTGAGTCAAAGATTTAGGCTGAGTTTCTGATTCTGTGTTGTTAACTATTTCCATTTTTTGTCATTGAATCTGAAAAAAAACAAAAAAAAACAGATGATTAATTTTGTTCAGTTGTTTTAGTATAATAAATAATATATGAGTAAAAACTGTAATTTATTAAGTTTTTACCTTGATGCTCTTCTAATAGCTGTAGTAGATGTTGCTTCTCTGATAGCTGTTGTAGAACTGGATGCTTTCTGTGTGAAAACTATGACTCTTATATAGCTAAAGTTGTACTGATTAAACCCTATGAACACCATCTCGTGTCAATCTCTATGAATCAACATTTGTTCACGCGAAGGAAAGTCAATTGTTTCGCGGGAATAAATGAATTATTTTCACGCGAATACAAACCAATGCTTTCGCGGGAATAACTAAATAATTTTCATGCGAATGGAAACCGTTGCTTTCGCGGGAATAAATATTTTATTTTCACACAAATAGAAACCAATGCTTTCGCGGGAATAAATGAATTATTTTCACGCGAATACAAACCAATGCTTTCGCGGGAATAACTAAATAATTTTCACGCAAATGGAAACCGTTGCTTTCGCGGGAATAAATATTTTATTTTCACGCGAATAGAAACCAATGCTTTCGCGGGAATAAATAATTTATTTTCACACGAATAGAAACCAATTCTTTCGCGGGAATAAGTACTTTATTTTCACACGAATGCAAACTGTTGCCTTCGCGGGAATAAATGATTTAATTTCCCGCGAATGGAAACCGTTGCTTTCGCGGGAATAAATATTTTATTTTCACGCGAATAGAAACCAATGCTTTCGCGGGAATAAATGGTTTTATTTCCCGCGGATGAAAGTCAATGTTGTCGCGGGAATAAATACTTTATTTTCACGCGAATGGAAACCGTTGCTTTCGCGGGAATAAATACTTTATTTTCCCGCGAAAGCAAATATTTATTCCCGCGAAAGCATTGGTTTCTATTCGCATGAAAATAAATTATTTATTCCCGCGAAAGCAACGGTTTGTATTCGCGTGAAAATAAAGTATTTATTCCCGCGAAAGCAACGGTTTCCATTCGCGTGAAAACAAAGTATTTATTCCCGCGACAACATTGACTTTCATCCGCGGGAAATAAAATCATTTATTCCCGCGAAAGCATTGGTTTCTATTCGCGTGAAAATAAAATATTTATTCCCGCGAAAGCAACGGTTTCCATTCGCGGGAAATTAAATCATTTATTCCCGCGAAGGCAACAGTTTGCATCCGTGTGAAAATAAAGTACTTATTCCCGCGAAAGAATTGGTTTCTATTCGCGTGAAAATAAATTATTTATTCCCGCGAAAGCATTGGTTTCTATTCATGTGAAAATAAATTATTTATTCCCGCGAAAGCATTGGTTTGTATTCGCGTGAAAATAATTCATTTATTCCCGCGAAACCATTGACTTTCCTTCGCGTGAACAAATGTTGATTCATAGAGATTGACACGTGATGGTGTTCATAGGGTTTAATCAGTACAACTTTAGCTATATAAGAGCCATCGTTTTCACACAGAAAGCATCCAGTTCTACAGCGACTAACAGAGGAGCAACATCTACTACAGCTATTAGGAGAGCAACAAGGTAAGAAGCACTAAAATAATTATTTGTTTTTAATTAATTGAAACATCTAGGTTTTTGAATCTTAGTTTTTAAAAACAATCTTTTAATAAAACAATAATTTCAGTATATTTACATCATTAAACTAAGTTCTTTTACTTTTTGCAGGTATGATGACATCACACTCCAAAGCACTTCCTAAGCTCCATATTGAACCAATCACAGCTACCAACAACACTAACGCTATTTCCACTACAACCATCATTTCCACCGCCAACGGCATTCACATTGATGATAGAAGATCCAATCCTAACACCTTTAATGATACATCTTCTCGCTCAAACACCAATGCTCATGCTGATATAGCAATGAACCATCATGTAGTTTCAGCTGACTCTCCTTTGAGTCCCACACCGGACTACACATATCTGCATGAGAACAGTGAAGTCAAACGAACGGAGGATATCAAAAAACCGATAGTGACATTATCTCAAGCTTCAATTTCCTTTTTATTCAGCAACTGCAAGAATAATACCGCAAACAAACTTAGAGAGTTTGAATTGCTCGAGATGGCTGGAATAATGACAGGAGCTATGCAGAAAGGAATGTTGGAAATCGGAAATTTTGTAAGTTTGTTGGATTTACCAATTCCTACGATATTGGAGGTTTTCGATGTTAATTACGTTGAAGATTATGGTATATTGGACTATGAATATGTTTTAAAAAACAATCACCGAATTCGAGTCAAGTCACTGATTGACAAAGAACTTACGATGGAGCTACAGGAACTTGATCCCGGCTCTTCACAAATCGTAGTGTACATGGGAAAGCTAGAAGAAAATCAACCCGATCTACGTATTGTAGGAGATAATCATCATCATCATCAAGGGCTAAAACAACGAGTTATAGCCAAAATCTTGAGAAAAAAATCATTGAAACAGTTGCAAGCATACTTTGATATCATCACTTTCGATAATATTCCTGTCAACACTCTTCTGACATTCACTAGACTTTCAGTTTGGAAAAATTTGAAGTCGAAGCAGCGAAAACGAAAACAAGATACATCGCCTTTACGTATCACTCACACTGTCACTTACAGATACATGATGAATGACGGATCTTTGATGACTGGGAAGATTGTTGTCCCTCCTGAGAACGTTTTGAAGATCAAAAATCATGAATGCGGTATGATCCACTATAAAAGTACGATGACAACTGAAAGCGGCACAAAGAAACACATTCTCACGATTCTGAGTGTTGAAGAAGCTTTGATGCTTCTATCTACTTCAAGTGAAAAAGAAGGAATAGCTTTCAGACTTTCTCTATTTGACGATGCTGAGCTGATGAAAAGTTATGATGATGATGTTGCCGCTGATGATGCTGCTGCTGATGATGATGATGATGATGATGACAATGATAACATTGATGCTTATACTGATGAAGAAGATGATAATATGACGGATGATGACTCTGAGAACAAAAAATTTGAGGAAAAAGATGAAGTTGTCGACAATGATAGTGAGAAAAGCAATGAAGATGACAAACACATTTCAAGCGAAGCTAGCAGGATTTCAATATCGGAAATTTAATTAAGGTATGTTAATCTTCACTAGTAATAAGTAACTACTAATAGCCGTATTTTTCACCATAGTATAATGTAGTTGTTATAACGACATCTATGTATGCTTTTAGATAGAATACGTGTACAAGTGAATGACCGTCGACTCGCCAAAATCTATCAGCAACAACTCATAAACATTAAATTACATATTATTTGTATTGTGCAATAATTTGTATATATTTAGTGTAATAAAGTATTTTATCCATATTTAACATTGGTAATTTAG